>VXAD01013873.1:155940-420146 GCA_013399195.1 Dicrurus megarhynchus | reverse complement strand
AAAAAAGAAGAAGAAGAAGAATGGGATGAAATGGCTTGTAATAGTTTCTGGTTCATCTGCGTTTCCCATCGTTGAAGTATGGGTGTCTGTAGTATGTGCCACTGGGATTTGAGTAGCCCCAATGCCTGTCACCAGAACCTGAGTAACTGCACTGCTTATTGCAGGGATTGAATTAGCTGGTGTTTAAGAGGCCTCTGAGTAACTGCAGTGCATGTTGCAGGGACAGAAGTGGCCACAGTGCCTGATGCTAGAGATTGAGTGGCTGCAGTGCTTGTCACAGGGATTGAAGTAGCCAAACTGCTTGTCACCAGAATTTGTGTAACTGCAGTCCCTCTCCTTTTCCTTCAAGCTGTGTTTGACCATGGGTTGAGGTAACCAGCAATCATTGCTCAACCCTAAACAAGATGTCAACCATACGGAAGCCCACGCTGATTCCCAGAAAAAGGGGCCAGGCTTGTCACAAGGGTAATTCAAAGGACATTCAAAATCTTTAAAATTCTCAAATACTTCTGCAGTTAGCCTACAGGGTTTACAAAGGGAGCGAGGCAGGCAGGCAGGCAGGCAGGCAGGAAGGAAAGCAGGGAGGGAAGGCAGGGAAGAAGGTAGGGAAGGAAGGCAAGGAAGGAAGGCAGGCAGGCGGGCAGGAAGGGAGGCAGGCAGGCAGGAAGGCAGGAAGGAAGGAAAGGAGGAAGGGAGGGAGGGGTGGGTAGGTGTTGGAAGGGATTTGTCCTGTAAATTGGCTCCCAGGGGTGGATGTAAAAGGTGTAATTATGGCTAATTCCCACTAGAGGGCTCCCGAAGTACGGAGGGGATGGCAATGCCGATACACAGAATAGACTACCTTAAGTCACTGCCCGCGATTCTGTCCTATTACAGAATCACAGAATGGATAATGTTGGAAGGGACCACCCGTGCAATAATTTGGTCCAACCTCCCTGCTCATGCAGGACCATTCTAGAGCACATGGCACAGGATCGTGTCCAGGTGGCTCTTAAGTATCTCCAGTGAGGGAGACTCCACAACCTCATAGGGCTGTTCCAGTGCTCAGTCGCCTGCACAGTAAAGAAATTCTTCCTCACGTTCAGGTGGAACTTCCTGGGCATCAGTTGCTTTTTGTCCTATCTCTTGGTACCACTGAGCAGAGCCTGGATCCATTCTCTTCCCTCCGTTCCTTCAGATACTCGTAGACATGGATGAGGTCCCCTCTCAGTCACTTCTTTTTGAGGCTGAACACACCCAACTCTCTCAGCCTTTCCTCGTAAGAGAGATGCTCCAGTCCCTTAATCACCTTCATAGTCTTCTGCTGGACCTGCTCCAGGAGCTCCATGCCTTTCTTGTACTGAGAAGCCCAGAACTGGACACAGCGCTGCAGGTGAGGCCTCACCAGGGCTGAGTAGAGGGGCAGGATCACCTCCCTCCACCTGCTGGCAATGCTCCTCTTAACGCAGCCCAGGGTACCCCAGGCCTGCAAGGCCACAAGAGCACTGCTGGCTCACGGAGAGCTTGCTGTCCACCAGCACCCCCAGCTCCTTCTCCACAGAGCTGCTTTCCAGCAGGTCACCCCCAGCCTGTGCCGGTGCCTGGGGTTGTTCCTCCCCAGGAGCAGGATCCTGCCTTTGCCTCTGCTGAATTTCAGAAGGTTCCTCTCTGCCCATCTCTCCAGCCTGTCCAGGTCCTTCTGAAGGGCTGCACAGCCCTCTGGGGTATCGGCCACTCCTCCCAGCTTTGTGCTGTCAGTGACATTGCTGAGGAGGTGTCTGGGCCCCCATACAATAAGCCAGTACTGCAAAAACCACAAGAATTACAACCTTAGTCCAAGCTCTATGGAGAATAAACATCACAACATGGAACACATACAGCAAGAATGGTGTTACATAACAAGTGTCTGAGTACACGCACAGAACCACTGAGAGCAAATTAAATATAATGATGACCAGAGCCTATTAAACTTATAACAAATTTGTTTTAACACACTATGGTCAGATCTGTTATTATCTCAACCCTTCAAACCCCACATTAGATGGCAAAAAGGACTGTCATGGTTTATCCCCAACTAGCAGCCAGGTATCGTGCAGTTGCTCACTCACTCTCTCCTCCCAGGATTCCCCCATCTGGTGAGGAGGAGAACTAGAAAGAAAAAATAAACCACATGGGTTGAGATAAGAACAATGTAAGAATTGAAACAAAACATAATAGCAATTATAATAATTTACTAATAATACTAATAATGCCAATAATAATAATAACAACAACCATAATAGGAATAATGAAACGGAAAGAAAGTAACAGACACCAAGAGAAGCAAGTGATGCACAATACAGTTGTTCACCATCTGCTGACCAATGCCTATCCCTGAACCACAACTGTCCCTCTTTTGGTAACTCCCCCCAGCTTATATACTGGGGCATGAAGTTCTATGGTATGGAACAGCTCCTTGGCCAATTCACATCAGCTGACCCAGCTATGCTCATTCCCAGCTTTTTGTGCAGCTCCTCATTAGCAGACCACGAGAAACTGAAAAGTCCTTGATTTAGGGTAAGCACTACTTAGCAACAGTCAAAACATGTGTGCGTTAGCAACATTATTCTGATGCTAAATCCAAAACCACAGCACTCTGCCAGTACTAAGAAGAAAGTGAAGTCTGTCCTAGCTGAAAGGACAATTACCTTTGCCATATTCCTTTACTTTCTATTGCTTCCTTTGCCTTTTCTGTTCCCTTTTCTCTTCCTTTTTACTTAAACTTCTTTTTTTTTTAACTGTGATCAGATCTTGCCTTTATATCTCATCCCAACTGCCTTGCAGTCATAGCATATTCGCTCTGCAAGTGCTGATTTAGCCTTTGCTAGATACTAAGAACAATGTTTTTCTCCACTTCTGCTGGAATTAGAATGGTGTTTTCATAACCTGTGAGTAAGGAAAGACTTACAAAGAGAGTTCTAAAAGAAAGTTGGAAACAAATCATGTAGACTCAGATAATAAACAGGCATTAGGTGTGCTTGCACAGGTTGGGGGTATGTGCTTGCTAACAGGTGATACCATGGCCAAAGCCAGTAGGCTCTGTAAATTGTAAAAACAAATAGGTAAGTAGTTGTAATACAGAGTTATAACACGTAGTCCTTCTCATGCTCCCAGCCCAGAGTTACTTTTATTGTTGGCAATAAAAAGGGGCTTTAGCTAGCACATACTTCTGCTGCCTTTTCTTTGTGTAGCTGTGCACAAACAACAAGAAAACCACAAGGAAATTCAGTTCAGTAACACCACCATGATTGAAACAAGCTTGCTATTTCACTACCCTTCTCTATTCCCCTTCCATTTCCCCTTCCTCTTCTTCTTCCCTCTAATGATGAGCCTGTTATTTGCCTGAAATGCTATGGAACTTTCAGCCCCAGTACCATTTTAAAGGCACATATTACAAAGACTACAACAGTTAACAGGATTTTTTTTCTTTTTCTCAGTCCGTTTCAGAGCAGATGCTCACAAGCATTAACATAGGGCACATGTGTCAGAGACTGAAATACTGTAATTTATGACTTAAACATTATCATGAAAGACTTCTGCCTATTATAGCAAAACTGTATTACAAAAGCTGCAGAGAAGACCACCACACCCTGAACAGGCCTTCCGACTGGGGCCCTGAACTGCTCGCTGATGGAGATGAAATACAGTAAACTCGGGTCTGGGGAGAGAAGAATGCATTCACAGAGGGATCAAGTTTAACACCTTCGAAGTGGAGAGCGCAGCCCCAGGGCTATCGGCTGCCAGGCTCACACAGACCCTCGCACCAAAGGGTAGGGGAAGAGAGGTTTTGGGTGCGTAGCGAAAAAGCCTCTGGTGAGAGGAGCAGTGACCGTCCATGCTGTGCTGTGCAGACCAGCTCAGCCGTGGGGCCCCTTCACCCCGGGAAAAGCTTATCCACAGCAGAAGGGGGTGTCAAGGCCCATCAAAGCCNCTAATGATGAGCCTGTTATTTGCCTGAAATGCTATGGAACTTTCAGCCCCAGTACCATTTTAAAGGCACATATTACAAAGACTACAACAGTTAACAGGATTTTTTTTCTTTTTCTCAGTCCGTTTCAGAGCAGATGCTCACAAGCATTAACATAGGGCACATGTGTCAGAGACTGAAATACTGTAATTTATGACTTAAACATTATCATGAAAGACTTCTGCCTATTATAGCAAAACTGTATTACAAAAGCTGCAGAGAAGACCACCACACCCTGAACAGGCCTTCCGACTGGGGCCCTGAACTGCTCGCTGATGGAGATGAAATACAGTAAACTCGGGTCTGGGGAGAGAAGAATGCATTCACAGAGGGATCAAGTTTAACACCTTCGAAGTGGAGAGCGCAGCCCCAGGGCTATCGGCTGCCAGGCTCACACAGACCCTCGCACCAAAGGGTAGGGGAAGAGAGGTTTTGGGTGCGTAGCGAAAAAGCCTCTGGTGAGAGGAGCAGTGACCGTCCATGCTGTGCTGTGCAGACCAGCTCAGCCGTGGGGCCCCTTCACCCCGGGAAAAGCTTATCCACAGCAGAAGGGGGTGTCAAGGCCCATCAAAGCCCCCCCCAGGGGTCCCCAGACCTTGCTCCAGAGCACTGCAGATGATGCAATAGACCCTCAGTGTTGCAAGGGACAGGGTCAAACTAGCCCCCTGCAAGGGAGGCACCTGGGCGTTCCCACCTGGCCCAAATGTGTATTAATCCACTGGACTCCACACTTTTCAGCGTGGCAGTGGCAGTGGGGGACCCTCACCACCCAGAAGACCAGATGGAGGGGACCAACGAGACGTCATTGGGACTCCCAGAAGGGTGATATGCTTCCACCTAACCCATGTCACTATCTTCCTGTCCCCCCACCCCCTTCTTTCTTTTCTTTCTTTCTTCCTTTCTTTCTTTCGTTCTCTTTGCCTCTCTTACTATTAAATAAAATATATCAATTTTTTTGGCACCAACATATAACTTTGCTTGTTTTAATCACATTTTTTGGGTGTATTTCAAACTTTCGAAGTTCTTTCCGTTTTATACAGAGACTTAATTTTCTTCGCTCTTCTGGGTTTAAACTGGATTGTAACTACATGTACAGCCAGGAGCAGGCTGATGTAATACCCACTTTAGATTGAACACACATCACTCGAAGCCTGGAAAAGGAAAGTGAGAACTATGGAAAGTTGTAGATCCCCTGTGTCATGCAGAAGGCCAGATGCATGATGATTTTGGTGAAGAAAACGGGAATCTTTCCTGTAAACAGGAAGGCAAGTAATTCATGCACAAAGGTGGCTCTCTTGAGAACAAATGGAAAAGTTTTTTGTGATTTTTCTCTTTTTGGGAGGGAATGCAGTATTTTCACATGAATTTTTATTTCTGCATCCAAAAAAGAAATCCCCCAATCATTCCCATCCCTAGTTTATAGGTATTTTTTCATCTTGTGTTTCTAAATTCTTATTTTTTTTCAGGCTGGGAGAATAAAGAACTTTTATCAACATCATGTATCAATTAGAAAGAAACATGCAGAGAATACGGAAGCAGGAATAGAGGCCAAGAAGTCCCTGTTTCCTGAAGACTGAGTTTGAAGAATGAGAATTGGATCCAATCACAAACGAAAGAGGAGAAGGAAGAGGAGCTGCATCATATTTTCCAAAGTGCTCTGTTTCACAGAATCATAAAGTCATAGAACATCCTGATTTGGAAGGGACCCACAACGATCATCAAAGTCCAACTCTTGGCCTGAAACAGGACAACCCCAACAATTACATCATGTGCCTGAGAGCATTGTCCAAATACTTCTTGAGCTCTGTCAGGCTTGGTGCCATGACCACTTCCCTGGGGAGCCTGTTCCACTGCCCAACCACACTCTGGGTGAAGAACATTTTCCTGATATTCAGCTTACATGAGAACAAAAAATCCTCGAGAAGTCACATGGGAAAGCATAGAAGAAAAATGCACAGCTGTCTTGTTTTAATTTTAAAGCTGGGACCTGAGTTTTCTAATTCTGGAAAGGAAGGGGGGAAAAAAAGAAAGTTCCTGCAGAAACATGTGTCTCCTTCAGAACAGAAGCATGTGCCCACTTGCAAATATGCCTATTTATCAGTGTCCAGGTACAGAAACGACAACATGCAAGAAAAATCCCCAGCCATTTCTTTTTATCTGCTGTGATCTGCTGTCTGGCTTGGGCGGGATGTTGCAGGGTTGGAAAAAGACCAAAGACAAAATGTATGAAAATGCAAGGTATTTTCAAAGGCTGGAGCTGAACTCAGCATACCTTCCTAGCTTAACTTCAGACAGATGTATGACCAGATAGAAAGTGCAAAATGTTTTGATCTTACCTCCTCCTTTTATTGTCAATTCATAAGAAATACTGTCTAACTCAGATTTCCAGAACCCGAGGTTATCAGTGAGGCAAGTTTGTGCATATGGGGTAATGTGGAGACCACCCTATCACCACTTCGGTGGTGTATTCACTCAGACTGTACACCGTGGGACATGGTGAGGGAGACACAGGGAGATGACTTTTCATCCATGGAGGGATCTGTTCAGCAGAGCAAAAAGGAAGGCTATCACTATGGGTTTGCCTCTGCCCACAAGGGATGCCACGGCAACCTTCCTGCAAATAACAGTATCTGTTCTCAGTGACCAATGTTTAGGCTGCGCTGGCTCCCAGCCAAAGCAGTAGGTCCCAAGGCTGTAAGGTGAAACAGCCCAAAGCTCCCAGGAATAAAGGAGACGTTAGAGGACTTCTTCGTATGAGTTCCAAGAGTTTATTCCTTGACGGGGTCAGGGACGAAAAAGCCGAACGACAGGATTGTGCAAGCCATTTTGTATGGAGGGAAAACAGGGAGGAGCAAATGGGTACAGCCAATAGAAAACAACATAGTGGGAGGATCTTGGTAACTAACAGCCAAGCCTAACAAACAAAACACAACAATGGGAGGGGAAAATTACTAACAACCAATGAACAAACATATTAATTAGATAGTATTCACAGCTTTTTTTCGCATTTTATCTTGGAAAGTTGTTCGCTCACTGTTTCTCCAGCGGGCTTTGGTATTTGTCTGGGAAATCAGAGCTGCAGAATGGAGCACAGTGGTTTCTGTTTTCATTTCTTCCAGTGTGCAGCTGATGGTCACTGAGGCAGCAATAGTTTGGCAAATGTACTCGCTGTGAGCTGAAGTGTCTTGGGAATGACCATCCCAAGCTCTGGGATTGGGCATGGTTAAAATACCTGACTGATGATTCTCACCTGTGGAAAATGGCGGGTCTTAAGACAAATTTTTCTAGTGCTTTCTGAGCAAAACTACCCTGGAAAAGAGGGCAGATTAAACAAAGCCACATGACTTCAAGGAGTTTTTAATCTGCAGGCTACCATCAGAGAAAATCCCAAAGGAGGAAAACGTGTATTTATCATCAACATGCCACAGAAGTCTTGCTGCCATTTTCAGCAGTGCTGTCTGGACTCTCAATAGTCAGCATCTTTCAAAGCAAAGTGCTGAAATGAGTTACAGTCCTTTCAAGTTGTTCATTGGGATGCATTATACATACACAGATTATGTGAATTCCTTTCTGTTTTCTCTTGAATCCTGAGTAATGGCCTGCTCTTGAATTTAGTTAACAAATCAAAGACAGGACTTCCATATGGAACCTCGCACATAGAGGAACAACCAGTGTGCAGAAGCAAAAGTGCTGTGTCATGGTTCTCTAGAGATTGTGCCTAATAAAGTCTCAGTGGTAGAAATCTAGAGCATGGTAGAAAAGTAATGCAATTGTCATCATGGCAAAATTAAAATGCCCAAGCTAATTCTGTCAGTTCAGTTTATGACATGTTGACCTTTGATGGGATACCCTTCCTTCTCGGACCAGGGTAAGAGAGCAGAGGACACTGCTGTTCTGCTGAGTTCTTTATTTCATAGTCTCATAGCTTTCTTGAAGGCCAAATTCAAGGGGGTTACATGATAAGCCCAAGCAGCAACAGCAGCAACAGCAGGCAGAAAACAGCTTCTTCTAATTCTAGTTTCTCTATTCCTATTCTAATTCCTATTCTAATTCCTATTCTAATTCTTTCTTGGAGAGGTGTGGATTATATTTGTTAATTGACCAATAAGATCAACACATGATTCTAGTTTTTCTTTTCTTAACCTATCCCGGTCTAATTCTAACATTCGTAAATCTTACACAAGTATTACATAGGTATTACACAGATTTGAGTATATCGTTTCTATCAGCTCTTATTGTTTATGTGAACACTCTATCAAAAAAATGTGAACAATATAGTTCTATCTATGTTTTGTCTAAAGTAAATTCTATGAAAAGGTAATACTGCTACAGTAAAAACTGCTTTCAAGATCTCTTTGCTGCAGCTTTTCAATACTTAAAGCACTTAAACATGTATTTCTACTAAAAGTTAAAAATCTGTATTTCTATTTCACTTTGGAGTGACTTCATGTATCTCAGCTTATCCAAAGGTTTTAATTCAACTCTTGTGCTTTGGCTTTCCTGTGGGCCTGAGTCCAGAGTAGCTTTCACTCCAACAATGGCGTATTTTGCAATCTCACCAGCAGACAGGTCTTGTGTATCAGGCTGGGAAGCAGATTGCTGTGATTTTCTTATCTAGTCGTAATTCTTACAGAGGAATTTTAGAAATAATTTTTCATCTGTGTATTGTACAATGTAGTGCATTTTCATCCCAAAATAGCACAATGGTAAGGTGATGGAAACAGATTGTTATCCATAGAAATATTTCCAAATTTACAGCTGACGAGGTATTTTAGAGTGTTAATCACCAAATCGAGTTAAAGACAAAACTAAATGTTCTTTCCCATTTCCACATCACTCAACAGAAGAAATGCTGGGTCAGCTGTTCCTGTGCTTTTTTTCATTCTACTAGACCAAAGGAAAAAAAATTGAACTTTAGTAACTATGAAAATTTTTGCATTAAGATATGATAAAATCACACTGCTGGTGGGATTCTGATCCTTGACTGAAGGTTTCTTTTGCAGGAGCTTCACCTTGCAAGGTAGAAGTTCTTCGATGTCTCTCCAGACTGTTATGTCCCTTACATGCACAGGGCAAGTTGGAGGTGACAGATCCCTTTCACAGTAGTTCTTGGGCCTTCAAACCTTTTTTCTAATTCAAGAGAAAAGAGGCAGATTTTGTATATTCCACCACTTAGTTTGTATTAAAAAAAATTAGTTTTCATTTCAGATCTGTTTAGCTTGTATGCTTTCTGAAAACCTTGGTCAAAGTTGATAAATCTCTATAAAATATTTCTCCTTTGAGAAAAAAACAATAGACTGATGCATAAGCCTTTCACATTATACCCTGCTGTCTCAGAGATGGCAGCATTTAGTGCCAGTAGCTGGAATGAGCAATCCCCAGCTTGCAGCTGCTCTGTGAGGATGAATAAAGAGAAGGGATTGCTCAAACACTGGAACTCTTCGCCAAGAGCAATTAACACCTTGACCTACCTCCAGAAATGGAAAGTGTAGGGGGTGAACATGCTGCTACAAGTGTAACTAGCAGAAAGGATGTTCCAGTCTTTTCTGATGCAAAGCCCAGGTAGAACAAATCTCAGTAGCTCAGACTGGATTTAGACAAGGATACCAATGACCATAGTGACCTATCCAAGCCAAAGCAGGTGAAAATCAGAGATGGTTCTGCAATCAACCTCTGTCAGGCAGTACTGCAGCTTCCCTGATACCCATTTCTCAGCAGTTTCCCAATGGAAAGACCAGAAGGGACTTCAGACCCTGATTCTGGATGTATTTTCCTCCCACACAGGTTTATTTGAAGGGAGTTTGATTTGGTTCACAGCAAGATGTCTCAGACTTGAGACCCTTCTGGAGATGGAAGGAAATGCCATCCTCTGGGCTTGGTTTCCTTACAAAGTAGAAAGTGCATGTGTCCTGAGGGGGGCCAGGGTAAAACAGATGTTTTCAAGCAAATTTTGGGCCATGTTCTCTGCAGATTGTTTTTGCACATCTGCGAAAGGAGTGTACTTTTTTTTGTTTCATTTCCCATCCATAGAATGGTGCAAGAAAAAAGAACCAGAGAAACAGTTTACTGTTTTGAGATTATTTACTTGTAGCCATGGATCTCATCAAGATTTACAGCCACCCACAAACCTGCTTGACAAACTCCACAGTACAGAAACAGTTAAATCCATTTAAAGTTTTGCCCTGTTCTTAGAAGGCTCCATGTAGGTTACAGCTGAAGTCAGGAAATTTCCATCTTGCTTTCTGGGCTAATTACAGCAGCTTCAAAGTAAGCAGTAAGTGTCTCTGAATTTCCTAGTCCTGTTTTGTTTACTATGGTTGCTATTTATCTGGGGTACACAATGGCAGTGATGTGAGAGGAGATTTTCAAGTGAGTTCTGTAAAGACCCAGATGTAAGTTCCTGGAAGCTGGTGTTAGAATGAGAACTTTGTCATTTGCTCTAACGTCAGCACCAAATGCTACCAAAAGTCTCATTTGAAAACTACCCTATCGAATTCTGCACTTATCTCCAGTGACTGCAGTTAGAGTAAATGCTGGGCACTAGAGCAAAAGGTTGAAAAGCCATTCTTGGTGTAGCTGATTAGCCCTCCACTATCCTACATATTTATCATCCTGTTACAGCACTGCTTCCCAGAATGGTGAAGAGCATTTAGTCAGGGAACAAAAATAGCCATGAGAAAGAGCTAATGAAAATATAGAAACTGCTATAGCTCAGAAAGTGTGTGAGACATGAAGCTCTTGATACTTAGTGCTTGTATTGAAATGCTCTTGTTCCCACATGGAAACTACTTGCATATAATTTCCAAGTCTACATCTGACCAACCAAGAAAAACAGGTGTACATTAAGCTGGAGTGTTGGGCAATGGGTCTACAAGCTCAGGTGCTGTGAGATGGTGCAGGGGGAACTAAAGGTAGTTCTCAAAAGTAACTTAAGAGGTATAGGGTTGTATGATGTTGATATTTCCACCTTAATTGCACCTTAAAAGTGTGTATTTGTTTGTGGCTTTGGAGCTGCTCTTGCTACAGAAATAGTCTGTTTTACAGAAGGTGTCCCGGGTAACCCAAAAATGTGTATTGTATTCCATATCTGCGCTACCCCAATCTGCCCAAGATTGTTACTTTAAGATCCCAGGGCCAGAAGAAGAACCGGGTGTCTTGCCCAGGGTCTTGAGGCGGGGAAGCCAGGGTCTGTTTAAGAGTTTGAGACACTCACAAAGAGCCTGTCTCTTTTTTTTTGTTCTCGCAGGGAAAGCTGAGGCAGCACAAAGCAGAAAAAGTTCCCGTTTGCTTCCTTTTGTTTTTTCCCCGGACTTTTGGAGCAGTTGGCAACATCTTTTTGGCCACAGTTGCCATGGGCAATCCCTGTTCCTGGGGCGGGGGAGGACATTTTTAATCGGGCTTTTTTTTTTTTTTTTTCCCCCCCACTTTTTCCAGGAAAAAATGGAACAGGCCCGCTCCATACGGCCACCCCAGCCCGCCAGCAGTGCCTGGTCTAAGCACAGAGCACCGAGTCCAAGCTGCCCCTGCCGGCTGGCTGCTGCTTTTGCTGAGAAGGTGAAGTCACTCCACAAGTTACAGCCTCTGGCCCAGTTCCAGCCACCATTGTCAATGGCACTGCCGCCTCGGGGAAAGAGCCTCAGTGGCGTGGAGCAAACAGATTGGCAGCGTTTGCTGGTTTTGGGCCCCAGGTTTCTTTTGGTCCTTGTTCCCTGTTATTGCCTGGAGGAAGAGGGAATTTTGTAATCGTGCAGTTGCTGTGTTGTTTTTTCTTCCTTTGTTCTCTCTCTGCCCCTACGTGCTCAGGAGAGGGGGGCTCTTCTATCGTCCCTAGGCCATGTGGTCTTTGGTGGAGGCCGCCGTCTTGAGTAGGGGCTTCTCCGCCATCTTGTGTTCTTTGTTCCCGGGCAGTCTGCAGGATTCAATGCCTTCGTATCAAGTGATTATTACTGTTACTTCTCCCTGTTGCTGTTCTGTTTTCTGCTGAACTGTTATTGTTTCATTTATATTTTCTCACATTCGTCTCTCCTTATTGGTGAAAAGGGGAGTGGCTAAACCTAAAAGGGGAGGTCTCCACCCCATAAGTTGTCTTAAACCAAGACAAAAGGCTATTCTGCTATGTGCAACTGTGACTGCAATTGTGCTTTGTCCTTGAAATCCTTGGTCAGTGCCTTGAACAAGTCATTGTTTATGTTATATATATATANTTATCCTTAAACTCTGCCAAATTTTCTATCAATAAATTTGTTCAAATTTTTATTATAGGAATCGGCTCGTTTCATTTATAACAGTTTACCTTAATGGCTGAGTATGATTTTTTTGGTTTTGTTTGTTTGTTTTCCCAGAAAGAATCTTTATCTGCACGTAAATAAGAGTGTTCATTTACAGCAAGGAGTACTCTTCAGTCACTTTTCCAAATTATTATCTTAAATATTTCAGCAGGAACGGTGGCATATCCTCGTCAAGAAGACAATCAACCATCACACGACGCAAACACTGAGTGTAAACACCTCATTCGTTTCAACTGGAATTGTACTGTACCAGAATGGTCAAAGGATGCAAACCAGACAGAGGCTTCAATTGGTGCATAAGCAGCACGGGGAGCAGTACTTAATGATAAAATGACTTTGAGGTGTTCACAAAACTCTTCAGAAACAGAAAAACTTGGATTATTCATGTTTTATGTACATAAGGGCTAACTCAGCTCTCAGCCACTGCAAAACTTTAACATGAACTTCACATGCTCATTTCTACACAGCAAGTCTGAAATTCAGACCATATGTTAAAGTACTGTCAGAATACCTGAAGCTTCCTTTATATATAATTCCAGAAACAGATAGGAAAATGAGACACATTAACATAGATTGCCCTTGATTTTAATGCAACTCTATGGAAAACCCAAATGTGCTCTTTTCCCAGACTGAACTTTTTTCTGTGAGCTGTTTTTCAGTAAACATTTAATGATTTCTAATGCACACAGTACACTGAGTAGCTGCACAAAAATAAACTCTGCATCTCCATTGTATTTCCTGAGAGTTACATAGCAGTTTACTTCGAATAACTATTTTTTATCTTCAACCTTCTTGGGTCCTAATATATACATGTAAATCCTAAATCTGAAGTGGTGTTGTGTGGCAGAAGAATACTTTAGATCACTGCAAACATGGCCGTGCCATGTGGTAGGCACTGCAGGCACTACACCTTCAGAGTTTTGAATCTTTATGAGCCACATCGTTACATCCATCACTATCCTCATAACTGTCTTGTCAAATACATGACTGTATTTGTTTTCCCTCAAGGAAGTCTGAGGGTCTTGTACTTTTGGTTCATTGCTGTGACATGAACTGAGCTGAGCTAAGTGAGTTGCAGAAAGCAACACACAGCACAAGGCCAGGATAATTTGGGAGCAAGATATACAAAGGATAGACAGGAACAGTAGAAAAGCCCAGACTGCTTCCCTCCATCTCTGTGCCAAAAGGACATGACTGTATTTCTGCTGCCTCTCTCTGTGCTCCGTGGGAGTCCTTCAGCAAAATTTTGCATGCTTGCTTTGCATCAGTAGAGCAAACCAGAAACAGAGTAAAGCAACTAGTTGACGTCCAACACCAGAATAAACGCCACCAACTGCACCCTCTTGGCAAAAGAAGTATAACCAGGAATGAGTAGAAAGTTGGGCACATATAGTATGGAACTGAACAGCTGTACTTATTCTGAACAGAAATACTAACTTCTTTACTGCGTCCCGTGGCAGTATGGACCTGAAGTCTTGCCACCTTTCACACAGGAGCAGGCTGGTGAAAACATCCTACATTTATAAAAGTAGGATGTCAGTGAGTGGCCAGCTATTGCGCTGTTCTCCTACTGAAGACAAGCTAGCCAGTACACTGCAGCTTGATTGCATGCATACTCGCTAAGAGTCCTGTATTTAAACTGCATTCCTGTCCTGTCACCTCAGATACATTTTCCTCTTCCTGCCCCTGAATGACTTATGGAATGACCCACAGCTGTCTTATACACAATGCTAAAACCCATTCTCATAATGCCCTGTTTGTATGAAGGGAAGTCTGTAATGACACTTCTCAATACATACACTTTTGCATATCTCGTTTGGTGCATGTACTTTTTTGTCATTCAATAGCTAAGAAACCTGAAATATAAAAAAGGTAGTCCTGAGAGCTGGTACAAGTAAAGTCTGCCTTGAAAGAAATACATAATAATCTACTGGGAATTGTTCACCCACATGCATAGAATACTAAGTTTCCCCACAGAAAGGAAAAGAAAAATGTGTCCCAGAGCAAGATGCCAACAAGAAGTGATTGAGATTTGCAGTTACATACAGATTTAAGGTGCATCCATGATAACTATAAAAAAGGCAAGAAATTCACCTTTCTGAAGAGGCAAACCATTCTCCTCATTGTATCATGTGCACAGCCAGCCTTTATCAAAATCAAAGGGTAGAAAGAGGGCCTGGTTACCCCCAGAGGTGTGAGTTATATCTAGTTCTCTGTTGCAAATTTCTTATATGCATTGGGATAAATTACTGTGCCTCAGGGTCCCGTGGCCTTGCAAGAGGAGGAGGAGAATAATAATAATAATAATAATAATCATCATCATCATCATCATAATAATTGTGATGAAGATGATGACATATATATTATATGTACATTAGTTTATGCATTAAAGATGCAGGTACTTAGAAAATCAGACAGTATTTGCAATCCATGAACTGTAGGTTCCATATCATGTTTGAAGGAAGTATCTTAATTCTGTTGTAATAACATCAATGCTATTTTTAACCGACATGCAGAATGAGGATTGAGTATTGTACTGACTAACTCTGTGAACTTTCTTAGGTTGCACCAGTGGAAAAACTGTTTTGTTTAAAATGTGGTGTAAAGTACATCAAACTTTGAAGGACAAAGATGTTTTGTCGTTTTCTTTTTAGAACAAAAATATTCTTGCACAAAATGCTGTTTATTAGGCAATATAATAGTGTTCATTTTGATATATCAAAATTTAAAAGTCAGCTCCATTGCAACAACGTATTCACTCAAATACTGGTTTAGTGAATGTCACTACCTTAGTGAAGCATACATAACCATATTAGTTAAAAATCAACCAATAAACAAACTCTATTTTAGGTTATCATACAACTGCTGTTGTATGCCAGCAGGATTTTCTTTTTGTCCCATTCTGCTACTTTTTTCTGACACTTGCTTTAAGGACTCTGCTGTAGCAGAATGCTAATGGCAGCTTCTAGGATTTCTCTACCTGGCATGCCCATGCCTTCACAAAGATAAAGCTATGGTTTTAGGTTGTGTGTGGGCCACTCTTTTGCCAAAAATATCTAGTTAAAACATCATTGACAGGTCCAAATATGTGCTTATTCATTGGTACCTGCACAAAATTGTTTACTCCCACTCCTGGAACATGTGTATGTACAGAGCTCAAGATGTGTGCAACCATGATATACCAGTGACTATGCTGAGGTAGTTCCAGCATTGGCACATAGGAATTATGTATCAGTCACTGTGCTGAGGAAGGTGAGGAATGCAGAAGACCATATGGCTGGACTGCTCAAAAACTACCTTTGTTAGGGAGAAAGCAAACTGGGAGTGGAGGAGTAACAGAAGCTTTTGAACCTTCATTTCTTTCAGTTTAGTCTCCGGGAAGTGTCTCTAGGAAAAGTGCATTTGTTTAAACTCTGTGACAAGTGGAACAGTTAAACCCTTGGGAGACAGGAATGGTTGAAGAATCTTACAGCCTTTGGCCTGGAGGAACAGTCTTGTTGACTATAAGGTTTCCTTGTGACTTTAAAACCAATGAATTTTCATATGCTAGCAGTACTTTACAAAATCCTGCTGTGTGGCCAATAGCAGTGCCTGCACTAGATCTCCTCATGAAATAAACTAATATTAAGCTGAAAGCTGAAATCTGTTATAGTCTCTGGTAAAGCGTGAAATGCCAGACTGCAAGCTTTCAGTTAATCTACATGCACACTGATCTCTGCATTGTTGAGGAAACAAGATCATGAAAGCCAGGAATGCCTGTTGACTAGAAGCTAGAAGCACACAAATCTGCAAATAACAGGTCAGATTTTAATAGGGATCGTAACTAATACTGAAAGTACAGCTTAGCTGGAGATGAAATCAGGAAGATTAATCTGTTTGCACATTTGCACAGGGAGTGCTTCAGTGGTGACTGTGAGGAGGTTCTTAAACACAGGGTGTAGCTGAAATAGAAGTGATGACCATGATGTAGGAGTTATGTGGAGTATGCTGTACAGAGGTAAATTGAGAAGACAAAGATGGTTTTTTCTGGGATATCTGTTAATTGAAATGTCTTGAGACCCAAATGTCCTCTACCCTTGAGACCCAAATGTCCTCTACCTTAGCCAGAATTACCGGGTGTGATGAAGACTCTGCTAAATGAAGATGTATGACAGTGTTACAGAGGTGAACGGATCAACATCAAAGGCCTTTCCGGTATAAAATCTATTTAATCTACCTGTGTCTCTAACCCCAGCTAATGAACAGCTCTGACCACGCACTTTCAAACACTTGAGCTAACTGCTGCAGCTGGGGGCTAACTGCTCTAAAAGGTCTTCAACTTTCAGAAAAAAATATGACAGGGAGCTGTAGGACAAAATAACAACAACTGGAAGAAAGAGGAATATACAAAAGGATTTTTTTCTTCTAGTGCTAAGCAGTAAAGTGTTCAAGTTAACAGAAATTTGTCCTAAGGAAGAGACTGTCCAGAACAGGTGAGGTAGTCACCTCTGACTACATATGAGACTTTCTGTGGCTCATACCATTACAGAAGTTCTTAAACTATACACCTGCATGTAAGGAAAATGAGTTACTCATACTGCAGAAACTTTATTAGCAGTGTGATACAGTTTAAGATGTGGTCAGCTAAGTGTGGGCAATATTGAGGTCACAGGGGCATGTATGATTTTGACAAGTTTGGGCAGTAGCCTGGAGAATCAGAGGGGAGAGATTGTATATCTTCTGTTCACATACTGGCCATTCTCCATTGAAATGCTGTGTACAGTTCTTACAGCCAGTTCTGATAGGATGTCAGAAAGTGGGCTACAGATCAGAGAAGAGATTAAAAAAGTGAGATTTGAAAGACACGTCAGTAAAAAGACTTGGGGAAGTAAATCTGCTTATGCAGGAGAGAGGATAAGTAGATCAGCAAGAGGTTAATGAGTGACTGCAGCAACTTAACAACAGCTCTTAGGATTTCTGAAAGCTATAAAAGAGAAGTCAAAATAAAGGAAGTTTTATATTGATTCAGTGATAGATAATGCATGGAATTTGCCTGGGAAAGAGAAATAACTGCACCATTATAAGCAGAGTTTAAGCACCAATACAGAAAATCCTAACCTAAGAGTAAATCCACTACATTTTTTGCTACAAATATTCTTGCTGTCAGAAGCCAATAATGGAGATGAAAGAAGTAGCAAGTCTGGCCACAATTTAAAAGTCTCTGAAGAGTACAGGGGCGATGCAAGGCAGAACAGTGGTAGGAGATGTTTAGACTTCATGAGAGGCATAGGCAGTGGCATTCCTGCTCCAAGGCTGCACCCAGACAGACACTGATTGTGTTAGTCGCGTGACTCCCCCATAGCACAGCTTGCAGTAAAAGAACTGAAACAAGGAAGGCCAAGTGGTTTGTCCTTTTTCTCCAGTCTTTTACTCAGTGGATGGACATAAGCAAAATAACAGTCTTGACATCTGTCTTTGCACAGTTCAAATCATGATTGCTGACACTAGCAGAACTTGAATTCATTCCAGTTTGGGGGATTTATTACAGAGAGACTCAAGGAACAGTCTGAGAAGGACCATTTACTCAGATAAGATGGTCTTATGAGGTAACTATAATTGAGCATCCAGAAAAAAATTAAACAACAATTAAACAAAAAACCAAAACTGAAACAAAACAACAAAAAACCCTCAAACAAACAAAAAAACCCAAACAAAAAAACCCAAACAAAAACAAAAAAAGCACCCAACCAACCAAATAAACCCAAACCAACCCAACCCAAACAAAAAAACCCCAACCCCAGAATCACAAAATAGTTTCAATCTGTTAGGAAGAGCTCCTTTCAGCGTACATCTGTTAAAGGTGTGTGATAAGCAGTGTGGGACACAAGAGCTCAGTATAAAGTGAAATGAAAAGCATGCTTCTGAATGAGATAAGCTTGTGACTTGCAGTTTTTGTCATTCCAGTGAGAGCATCAAAGTTCAACCATGCACAAGATGGAATCAACAAGGAGTAGTGTGACAATGAGCTGTCGCAAACATCTTCATGCGAAAGTTTGAAGACCAGGGCTGGGGGACAGGCAGCTCACTTTGGCAAAGCCAAAGAATGAAAATGTATGAGATTGTCACTGAATGGTCTTTTTTTAAATGGTATGGAGATCCAGAAGAAGTAGTATTTAAATAGACTATGCAGTAAGTAAAAAGGGCATTACTGCACCATGAGCAAAGATATGTACCTGGTCTCTTTTTTCAAAAATGCATCTACAGAAATGGTCCCCTGTTTTATGTCAGTAATGATTTCTGTATCAACTATACTGGTTCTGCAGAATTTACTTAAATCTAATTCTGGCAGTTCTGGTAGGGAAAACTTGGCCCTTTCTTTCTGGCAGACTGAAAGTCAAACACATTTCTCAAGAAAATACATTGCAACAAAAGTTCCTTTTGGAAATTGCCTTGAATTTTTCTACCAGACATTCCAGAAAAAAAAATCTTCTTAATTTAATTTTCATCTACATTTGCATTCCATTTAGCTCTTTAAAAATGTAAAATCCATTTTCCTCATTTCTAGTTTTGATTTTTCAAAACTAAGGTCATTTCTACTTCTCTATCATTTTGCCCTTTGAATAAACAAAATAAGAGAACACAGGAACAGCAATTTCCTCCAAAAGTCCCTTCTTATTTTTCTGGTCCCCCTTTTCTTTGGGAAGAAGTAAATAGAAGCAAAAACTTAGAAGAAAGCAAAGTAAAAGAAAGCAAAAAGATGAAACTTCTTCAGATGTAAAAAAAATACTTAAATCACTCATTTTGAAGCACAAAAAACCTCTCATTTTTTACTTTTAAAGTTGAAATGTAATTTTAAAAGACAAAATAAATGTTTTCATTGCCTCGTATAAAATCCAAATTGTAAAGAATCTGGGGCATTGTTGGAAAGTATTCTGGTAAAAAGTGTATGCCAGTACTGGTCTCTGGCAGTGGCAACAGCAGCATTAATACTTCTGAAAGCCAGTTACTCTTCAGTAAACCTATTATCTCCATGTCTTGCCATCCTGACATATATATGACCCTAGTTCCTTCAGTCGTTTTTCACAGGTGTCCTTAGCAGCCATTTACTTTTCTGGCTGGGGACCACCACTCATTTTTTGGTAGCACTGCTGGTCCCATTGTGTCAACAGAACTTGTTTTTGAACTCTGCCACTTGCACTGACAGATACACTGCGTAAGGATGATATTTCAGCATTCACTGAGAGCAGTATTTGTGATGTGTGCAGATTTCTCTTCATCTTTCTTCATTCTTTTCTTCTATCTCCCTTGGTCCCACTGTTGTAGAGGGAAAACTTGCTATGACTGCCTATGAGGCATGGAAATCTCCATTTAGTCTGATGTGCGGGAGCAAGTACCATGATATTTGCTCTCATTTGTCTCTCTATAGCTGCCTGAGCTCATCTGCATAGTATAATCTGTGTTTGATTAAAATAGAGTTTACAAAACATTTGTTGATATTTTTGATAAAGTGTTGAAATGGTATTTTATGTGAAAAACAATTCCCTTTTTCCTCTGTCAATAGTATTCAGTGAGAATAAACCTTTGATTTAAAGCCATTTGGGTGAAAACCTTTACTTTCTTGCAAGAATTTCACCTGTGCTCAGCACTTTCCCCTGCTTGCTGAGATCAAACAAGAATGCTTTGTTTTGCACCTCCTGATAGTGTGCTCTAGGATATTTATCCCATGGCTGCCTCCCTGAAGTCAATAGGACTACTGATGTCACTCTAAGCAATCCAGCAATCCACATCACCAGCTGATGTTGGGACAGAAATGATGCTGTGCCATTAGTCTCTCATGCCAGCACCTACAGGAGCAAAACCCCTGTGTGGCCAGCACTGGATCTTGGGCACCACCAGCCCAAAGGCAGCGGACAGTCCCTGGTGGTTCCTGCACCAGCTGAGGCTCAGCTACTCCAAATGAAAAACCCAGCTCTGCTGTGGCCTTGAAACAACTTTTGGGGGTGCCATAGAGTTATGTGTTGTCTTGAAACCTCATGACTGAGCACACTTTCCAACATGGAAGAGGCTTTTGTTGGTAATCGGGGACATGTTTTTCAGCATTTATTTTTATTTATTTTTATTCGCACCGTGGAATGTGTTGCCTGAGGCTTTGTGTATCACACTGCATCCATATCTATTGCAAGACAGAGAACAAATGATTTCCACTTTTCTTAGAGAGGAAAGATGGGAAATTTTTGAAGCAGGTCCAATTCTTATCTCCTTTCCACCCTTTTCCTTCGGAAAAGGCAACAAAATATGTCAAGTAATAAGCAGTCTGTGTACGTGCATAGCTGAAGGACAGAACCCACCGCCTCCCACAGCTGCCTAAACACACAGCAAATAAAACCAGTCCCATAATTCAGTCACTGGTACCAAGCTGCCCATTACTCTTTGACGTGAAATAAAACTTAAATGGATCAAAATCACCGTATTCCTTCTCCAGCAGGATGGCACAGATGCCTTCAGATCCCTGTGGAGGGCAGAAGTTACATTCTTCTCATCATCTGAATAAATGGCAGCAGCCAGTGTTCCTCAGAGCTAGATACAGTTAATTGCTCAGATTAGTGTTTTCCAGATTGTGTTAATGCACACAGTTCTTTCTCATGAAATGTAGGTAAGATCTATATCTAGATCTTACTGAAATAAGAGAAAGATACAGTATCTCTGCTTGAAGTCTATAATAATACAATGTTACTGTTGATTTATTTCCACATTCGCATGGTGCGTTACTGGGTCAGTTTTCCTGTTTTCTTTCCTTGAAAACTGCTTCAGGACCTCAGTGATTAGCTAAACCTACAGTCTTCTGGACATCTCTCTTCACTGTAGGGTGCCATCCAAGTCACTTCAATGAGTCTATTCACACAACAATGTGCACAGTTGATTAAGCAGTGCCCCAAAACAGTGCCTAGAAATGAAGTCGGTTGTCAAATGTTCACTGTTTCACTGGGAGATATTCTTTAAGATTTGAATTTAACTTTTTTTTTTTTTTTTTAGGAAGATTTTGAACCGTACTATCAGTTAAGAAGAAGAGGAGGCAGGGAAAATACAGCCTGCATTGTTTGCTACTAACAAAACTGCCTCTGAATGTAATGTGCTTCTTAAGGTTTACCCTCACTGATTGCTAGGCAGACACTGAATTTCAGAGATTATAGTAAATGGCACAGTTGAAGTCCATCTTTACTTAATAAAACTCTTAAACACAATCTCACTTTTAAATCCAAGCCTGGGCATACATGCTTTGCTGATCACAGTCAGAGATTTTGTATTTCATTTGGGTTTTGAGATCACGTATTCTATTCTGGTATTATGCAAAGAGGCAGCATCAGGAGCCCAGGAACTGCAGCAACTGGAAGAGCTGATACGCATTTTAACACAAGGACACACACATCACAAGTATTGTACGTGCCATAAGAATGTAACTTGCTTAATACATGTGTGGCTGAGAAGGGTCTTCAGCTCATGGTCATGCCAGATGCAAATGTTTTGCAGATGGAAAAGTGGAAGGAAGAACTATGTGTCAGTATGACTTGTGCCATGCTACAGGATATAGGAGGGTGACTCTCCTGAGTTGTACCAATTGAGGAGGTAGAGAAGTGTTAAGGAAAACTGCACCTGAGAATTATAATCTGGGAACACTACAGAATTTCACCAAGATGTACAGTATGTGAATGGTTGCTCACACATGGAATGTACTTTGTATTACTGAAATTACAGTCAGAATTTACTTTGTACAAGCATGGGGCTGGAAGGTCTTTGAGTATACTTCTGCCATGCTCAGTGCAGAGGAGCTGCCTAACGGAGCCAGAAGAGTCTGGAAAATCCTGTGGAAAGTAGCACAGGACCAGTTTTTGTAATCCTCAACTCATCACGGGCACGTTATTTCTCTAACTTGCATTAATGGCTATCACTGATGTATTCAGTACTGTTAAAATCAATTTCAATCTAAAATGTTTTGGTTCTATGGTAACTTATAGTAACTTATAGTAACTTAAAGGCCTGATAATGTCGGTGGAAAAAGCTCACAATGACTGTGTCTATAAATCCTTGGCTCCATCTCAGAATGCAACCTCCTAAAATGGATGAAAAAGGCCACATTTTTCACTCCAAGATTTTGCCATTACTTTTTCCCTCTGTCCATGTCCATACCTTGTCTGTCATTAGGTGGACATAGGTTTAAATGCAGAACAGAAGGGTGCCCACATAATGAAGGCTTTTAAGATCACGTTAGACATGAGCACTCAAGTCAGGAATCTTTCAGTTTATTTAGCTGACTCTGCCTGGCAACAGGGAAATAGACCTCTAACATCCAAGATCCTTTTGTGAGCCCTCCCAAAGCATAAATGCTATGCTTCTGTGTTGCCCCTCTCCATCAGAATTCATATAGTTTTCTCCTGAGCACAACAGTGTGTGCCACGAGCCACAGCCTCCTTCAGGAGGGTCTGCATGTTTAGCCTCCAGCCTGTCCCCAAAGAAAACATCTTTAAGCCAAGCAGGCATTTGACACTGTCATCTGTCTTGCAGAGAAAAAATCATTCCCTTGGCCTCACTGAAGCCACTGATGTTTAGTCTTTGCTGCCAACCACTGCATGCAGCCTTCTGTCTTCTGACAGGTGACTGCCAACTCAGGGAGGTTTTAGAGCTCTAAGTCCACAGAAAATGATGTAGGAAGAGGGATGTGCTTGTGCCTTACAGTCCTTCTCATGTGCTAAACCCGGTGATTGTTTCCCCAACCCCTGTCACAGCTGGGGTTGTATTCTAAATATATGTGGCTGGGTAAGGACTCCAATTTTCAGCAATGCAGCATCACTGTCAAGTGGTGAGAAAGAAAGAAGCACCAACAGTCCACATAGCCAAGGGTGTGGGGTGTCTGATTTGGGACTTTAAATACATTTCCTGCCTAGGGAAACCAAGGCACAGCATGTCAATCTACTAATGAACCACCTCAGAAATCATGAATCTGTGTGCCTCTGAGGACTGTGAATATTAGCGTAGAAAACACATAATCACAGAATGATTATATCAGGTGCTTTTATTGAAGAGCTCTGGGAACTGGGGTACAAACCCAAATCTGATTCCGACATCAGTTTGGGGTGAACGCATTTTATACTCTCTCCTTACATAAGCACTATAGAATCATATGTTGATCATTAACTTTCCACTGTACTATTGTAATCAACAGAGCATGAGTTTCAGGTTCATTGTAATCATTCAGGCATACACTGCAAGCCCCCTTCAAGTCCCTCTCCCACAATCATCCCATGATGTTATCGATCAGCCAATATGGGATTTCTAAATAATGATTGCATACCTATAACACAGTGTAACAGTACTACCTGTGCTGCAGGTACACACAGGTGCAGAGTCACAAGATTTAGCAAGAACAATGCTTATTCAAAGCCTATCTAAGCTACTACAATTTTAAAACATTTTAACCCTTATGCTTTCATAAACACCTCCTTTTCCTTTGATCTCTGCATTTAGACATGTGAATTGTCTAACCCGATGTCTTCCAGATGTTCAGACTTAAATTACGAAGGTCCCAGATTACTTGTGGAGTCCACAGATGCTCTCCCTCTTGTGCTGAATAAGGCACATGGGACAGCTTGCAGCTTCCAGACTGATGCTCATGAAGCAATGCTTGAGCCTTTGTTTCCCCTTTTCTGCCAGAGAAGGGATATAAAGTGCCTTCCCTCAGTTCTACATCCAGTTGAAAGATCTTTTCTACACAGTCTCAAACCAGGACAACAGTTCATCTCAAGCTGCACTGGTCTGAATTTCTAGAAACCATGTTCCTGCTTCCTGATGTGAAGCAGGGTGAAGGGACAAAGGGCAGCCTTTGACCTTCAGTTCTTTCCCTGGTACCCCCAGGTGATGACAGTCAAGGATTGGTAAGGCAGCTGGACATTCAGCTTTTCAAAGAAATCTCACAGCTCTAGCACGTTTGCTCTTCTTTGCACTTCTTCGTACAATACCCATCATTGCACTTACTCAACATTTAGGGGCTGTTCACTCACCTTCTCTCTGGGTACATGCTGTGCTCTGACCTCTGCTCACCCTGCTTCTGCCCCTCCTCTTCCCACAGCCTGTTTCAGTGGCATGACAACAGACATTTTTGGCAAGGGTGCAACCAACTGAGCAATAAGGAATATTCAGATTCTGCACAGCTCTCACAGCAGTTTTCTTGCTGGTGCCTCATCATGGATCCTTTCAGAGGCAGACATGGTAGGCACAGGCAGTGCGGTGTGGGGAGAACAGAGCAAATGGACACAAACACTGGACGGCAGGGAGGAGAGAGGGTTGCAGCACAGCAGAAGGAGCATCCATCCATCCATCTGTCCGTCTGTCCGACCGTCTGTCTCACTGTACTTCCCAATGCTGCCAGTCCCTTCCTGTCTGGACTGTAGGTTGCTCAGCCTCTTTGCAAAGCAACAACTTGGTGACTTCAAAGAGACCATCCTGCTGCCCCCTTTCCTGAGGCAAGTCTGTGCCTAAACATTGAGATTGCAATATAACATCTTCCTTATTGTTCAGCTAGAAAGCAGTTCAATCAGCTTCTCAGATAGGAATCAGTTTTATTTGGAAATGACACAAAGGGTTGTCCTTGCTTCTGTGGTTGCACTCAGAAGGTTTCATTGATGATGTGGTTACTGTCCATACCAGACAATCAAAGCATCATAAAACCCTTTGGCAGCCACCTGTCTCACCCCTCCAACCTTTGCAAAGAGTAGCCCAGCATTTCTTGCAGCACAAAACCCCAAGAGGTATGTCATCTATTCAAGTCAGCTCTTAAATGTGGGGGAAACAGCTAAAGATTGCTTGATATGCCTGTAGAACAAATCATTATCAAAACAGACAAATGGAGCTGCTATGGGAAATTCCTGTAAATGAATTATAGATTATACGGTATCAGTTATTATTTAAATGAACAGAAACAAGCAAATATACATATATGTGTACTTTTGTGTAAACGATATATATATAAACACGTGTATGCACATATCTGTTCCAGTACCACAGCTTTCATTTATGGGCTTTCTGGCTGTCATCCCTCCAGCTGTGTTTACAAGACAAACTGTGTGTTTGTTATGTGTGGCATAGTAGCTTGAAAATTGATTTTTTGCAACACTTTGAAAAGGGCAAAAAAAGAGAAAGTAAGAACAGAGTTCATCATGGCTCAGCAGAAGGATACACAGAGCACCAGAGGCTTCAACTGAGCATGTTTGTGCCATGGCTCTGGTGTCCTCCCATGAGCTCTGAGAAGCTGCTGGGAGGTCAAGGTTTGAATACCTTTAGAAGGGTTGTCTTATCTGCTGTGTTCTGCAATTGTTTACATTTGAAATCTTTAATCTTTCTGTATAACTTTCCATCAGTTATGTTGGCAGTCATTCGGAAATGGAAAAAAAATAATAATTATAAAGTGCTGAATAAAAAAGGTAGTTACTGAAAGTACGGTGTGGTCAACTGATGTGTGGTGCTCCAGACCAAAAGAAATGTGCACCCTTTTTTGCTCTCCATGCTCCCCACATGGACAGGACACAGTAAGGGGGTGTCTTTCTGCCAGAATATCTTGGAGGAGGTTGGGGAGGTGACATAGGCAGACCACTGAAATCATCTCTCTGGAGGCAGCAGGTGTCAATGTCAGAGGAGCTCACATCACATCAACTTCTGCTAGTCTAGGAAGACTGTCTGGCTGGAGTTATTCAGACTCTCTATGTAGCTGTCCAAAATCTGTTTGTCTCAAGTCATCTGGATGAGAAAGGTGATTTTACAGGTTTTGCAGTTGTCCTGGTTTGAGACAAATTTGGAGGAACATCTGAAATGAATGTCTTCTGGTAGAAGGCAGGTTACAGCCTTTAATCAGATGGAGAAACAGCCTTGCTGTTTCTCTCCAGGGAATTACTGCAAAAAGGATGTTGAATATGTGGACTCTAACGAAGTAATGTTAATCACTGACCTAATGACTGTTATTAGCAGGATTACATAATAATTTTCTGTAAATTGGCTATAGATATTAATTATTGTTAATCAGCATCATTCTTCATACTGTAGTTCATTGTGAAATCTCTTGCAGGATTTACACTTTGAAAAGTTGTGTTTAGCATTGCTTTGAGAAGTAGTCACTCGCATGAATATTTTAGTATAGTTTCTTTTTGGTTCAGGGTTGTAGTGGCTTTACAAGTAAAGGTATGAATGCTTGAATACCATATATGACCACCCTGATAGTGGGACTCGTTAACAGTGGGCCTGATTTCTGTTCAACTCTTGTTCGAACTTTTTTATCTGTTCATTACTATAAAAATGTCCCGGATTGTGTTTCTCTCTCAGATGACAGTTGCACTAGTGAAAAGGCTATACCTGAGTGATAATCCACAAATTAAAATAATAAATTGCAAACACTACAGGACCTGGAAGGAACCATTACAGTCTATTAGTTGCAGTTTAGAGTGCTAATGACATGCTAGCATCAGGCTCATTGGGAAGGACACTACTTGACTGCATTGCCAACCACAGTACCTAGCAGCGCAGGTGGGTGCTGTGTGCGTGCTCCTGTCCCAGACAGATCAAAGCCTCTGTTGGGCAGTACAAGCTGTTGGAAGACTTCATTCCCTGCTGCAGATGGCAACCAAGCTCCTTATGGTGCTCTACACACATTGGGCTCCAGAGAATTCAGTGCTGGATATTGAATGTCACCTCTATTGTGACGGGATGTTCCCACCACACCTCATGTGGTGGGACTGCACAGGTTCCATCTCTGCTGGAACTCCAGTATTGCAGTCATAGAGGGATGTGAGCATGAAAAGCAAGTTCATGGGGATGAAAAACCCATTGGATGATTTTTAACCCCACAAAGAAATGCAGCATCTTGCTCAAAAAGTCCTTTTGGAGTGCCCAAAGACAAAAGGAAAGAGCAGGAGAATCAAAGACTGTCCAAGGCTGGGGGCAGAGTCCACAGGTGGATTGATACTCCCTCCAGCTTCAGTTACATGTACAGTGGCGGTGGCTGCCCCTCCCAGCTCTCACAGTTTATTCCTGAAGGATGAATGATGTGAGTGAGAAACCTCTCCTGGAAGCACTGGTTTCCTTTGCTCCACATCAGCTTCTGTCTCCCCAGTCACAGGCTGGAAAGTTCTGGCCTTTTCTCTCTCTTTCTTAACTAGGGGAGGAAGCAGGTGATACACATGTCACAGGAGGCTGATGCAGAGCACATGTATTAGCACTGCTCACGGGCTGAAGTTGGGCAGGACGCAAATCCTTGCAACATGTGAAAGCTTATATGCTACATAGTTTAGGGTGCTATACTGAACAGACACATGTATTGCAGCACTTAAAAGCACTCCCTGAAGGATACTGCACTGGTGCTATTTCTGCATGCAGTCATGTGCGCACAGTGCATACACAGTGCAGTATCTTGTCCCGGACTACTTCTGCTGCCTTTTCATTTGCTGAAGTGCTTGAGCCCGGTATAGGTACCCACATGCTACGCCTGGGGCAGGAATATTGTTACAGTTTCAAAGAAAGCACTCCCTTTCTGCCTGGGGCAATGCTGAGACATCCCTTCTAGGTCAGTCCTCACAGTTTTCAGAGAGAAGGTAGAAATCAGAAAGAATGAAGAATCCAAATAAAAGAAGAAGCCTGGGAACTCCACTTCATAAAGCTTTTTCTGACATAGATGGGAGGAGAAGCCACCACACTGCTCACACACACCCAACACACCCAGGACTGAGGAGGAAGTCCCCTCACCAGCAGTCACATGACTATGGATGTTCTCTCTTCTGGTGGCCACCATGTCTCTTCTCCAGCAAGTTTCCATGTCAATCGACCCGCAAGACATTATCCAGCAGTGCCAGGACCTGTCTGCTCTACTTTGGTCCTATGGGAACTATCCTGGGGCTCTGTGTCCCAGAGCCATCCATCTTCTCCCGTGCTTTCCTAGGCAGAGCAGGAGCAGGTGGTGTGGGGCTGGGCTGGACAGGCACACAGGTGTCACATCCCTGGGACCATGCGCAGGTAGGCTTTGTGCTGGTGGCAGGTTTCAGAGAGGTGTCCCCACACAGCGATGAGCTCCCCTCTCACCCCAAGGATGCACTTCAGGATTCCTACTGCAAACCAGTGAGATGTGAGGCTTGGGATGAATATCAGGAATGGCAATGAGTCACTCCAGGAGGATGAAAGTGAGGGAAAAATTCTGCTGGGAGTAAGGCATGGGACTAAAATGCTTAATACGTCAGGCTATCTGCCTTATATTGAAGACTCTAGCAGAGGTCACTGTAAGAAAATACCTTTATACTTCTCTTTTTCTAACAAGACTGGAGCAGTAAAAAGAGGAAATACCGAACTCTGACCAAATGTTTTCTGAGCCCATCTGCATGACATGGAGGAGACAGGCAGGTATGTGAGCAGCAGAGGGATTAATTTGCAAGAGAAGGGATGAGCTGTGTGTTTCCTAAGCAGGTGGCCAACCTGGTGTCCCAGCACCACTCCATCAACAACCATTGGGTGAGCAATGAGAGGGGAGTTTCATTGCCCCGTGTCTTGCAGCAGGTCAGCATGCAAACAGCACAAACCTGGCCCAACAGCACTGCCTTCATTCACCTCAGCGTGGAAAACAAGGAAGAAATATGGCTTAAAGGAGAAAGCACTGTACAGGTGAGTTCAGTGTCTCTTCTGCTGTTGGTACCCTGGGTAAGCAACATGCACAGGCTACCTGTGATTCAGTATCCATTTCCAGAACAGGAATGACAGCGCATCATTATTTCTCAGGGTCACTGTAAGAGAAAAATGCATCTTGTGATCTGGAAGACTCATCACTGCGGTAAAAAGATTTGTTCATATGCAAATCTTTTCATACAGAAGCTTAGTGCAGCATTTGCAACTTGTAAACTTACAGAGGAACATTTATGTTGAGGGATGAGGGGCCTCCTTTTGCTGCTGGCTGCTGTGACAGCCTCTGGAAATGTGTTGAGGCAGAGCAGCACAGGGAAGAGAGGAAAGTCTGTAGCACAGCATATATAATCCGGCTGTGGAAGTAATTTCCACTGGGTGTCACCGTGACCACAAGTTTAGCAAAACTGAAGCAGTAAGCATTTCTTACATTCACAACAGAAATATCCAGGCTGGTGGACAACCATGGTCTTGGTAGCTTCTGTTTTAGAAGTCAAGCCCTCAAGGGGCTTATTCCACACTTCTTATACTCCTGCTGTTTGTCCATAGAGTTGTGGCCAACAGCAGGATGATGAAGCACCATTCTTGAACCTGGCGTATGCTTCAGGTGTTTCTGTTCTGCAGCCTTTTTAGAAAGTGCTGTGAGGCCCAGGGAGATTTTGTACATGCTCTATACATTCTTTCTGGCCCCTGGGAGACAGACTGTCTTGGTTACTGCGATTGTAATCAGGGGAAGATTCAGTGCATCTACTATTTGCCAGTATTCTGGAAAGCTGACTTTTGCAAGGTGCCAGGATTCTGAAAGCTACTGCAGTGTTGTCTGAGACTGATTAAGCTTGCTTAAATTCATGAAGGAGAAACTCTATGAAACTGTGATCCAAACTGAGAGAGGTCATGGGACAAAGGCATTGGACTAGCAGAGCCAAGGCAAGATATCTTTCTTTCAGTGCTGGGATTGAATATGCAGCCTGGCTGCTCTACTTGTAAAAAATGCCACTTCTGCAAGCACTGCACTTGTCCTTCTTTCCTCTCTTGGTGGATCCATCTGTGGCTCCTGCATTGCAACTTACCTGTGGGAAGCAGGCATATACAGCATGATCCACTAATTTCACCCGCACCAGTACCTGTCATGAGGGTCCTGCTCAGCTATTGCCAACCATTCACCCTTCTGTTCACATTTCATCACCTTTCCTCCCATGTTTTCTCTTCATGTTTAAAATTGCTGAACATGTCCCAGCACTTCATTTCCATGCCAAGAGCTAGGCCCAGATCTTAGCAGGAGCCTATTTGGTGTGTGAGGAGTGGGTTAGCCTGATGTCCCCAGCCACTTTTTTTCATCACTGGTGTAGCATGCTCTATTTTCACCCATCAGTGCTAGTTTTCACACCAAACACCAACATCACCCCTAAAAATTTAATATACCACATGTGTTCCAGTGGGACTAACAGTGTCAGCTCCTTGCTGCACAGCAGATCTCTGAGGGGTTTTGCATGTTGATGTAAGAATTTCTCTTCCCCTGAAGTAAAGAGATTTTCCGTGTCAAAACCCCACACGCCAAGCAAGCCTGGTGCAGCTTTTAAAAGATAAGGTTAGAGGAGAGCTTGGTCTGAGTACCCAGCTGAGACAGCAATCAATGCTTTGAGAGATGGTATACAGAAATGTTTGCTTCTCAGTTAATTGTTCCAGCTAAGCCTCACTCCTGTTTCAGCCCTGCGTGTACCAACATACAGCACCCTGGAGCAGGGCTGCAGCCCCCCAGCATCGCTGTCTGGCCTTTTCCTGGGACACATGGCCCTGCAGCTAATGCAGCTGGGCTATCCTTCCCTGCTGCCCCTGTCACCAGGCAGCTCGAGTGGGAAGCCAAGGTGAGGGAGGAATTCAGTGGCTTAAAAGTGGTTGGGGAAGAACAGAAATAAGCCAATAAAAGGCAGGAGTCATTTCAAGGAAATTATGTTACTTGTTTTCAGGGTCGTACTTAAATAATGGACTGCACACAATGCTGTAAATCTCTACTTGAGTATAAGCATATGGAAAGTACTTTGGGATAAATTAACTTCATAAATTATGGTTTCTCTGTTTTCACTCAGTCCTCCCTTTTCTTGATGATTACTACTTCAATTCTACCTCATTTCATGAGCTTTCTGTCTTGCCATATACAGGACATGATAGCAATGTATCTCAAAGGACTCAAATTCTTCTGCAAAAGGACTTTTGAGCTTCCCAGGTATCATCAAGAAGAGAAAGAAAACAAAAAGCTGTGCTCAGGCAGATGCAAATGGCAATGTTGTAAGAAAAATAGCATATGCTAATGTCTTTCCAGAGCTCAGACCTGTGCTTTGCTCCTGGGCCAGGGTGAGTGAGGCAGGGAGCTGGATGTGTGTATAGTGCTCCCTCAGGAGACCTCTGCATTTGACAATGGATGCAGCCATGGGCTTGAAAGAGTTAGTAGATGCACTTTTCTCTTTTGAGATAAGGTACAGCTCTGAAGCGCTTTGGCTTCAAGCTGCCACAAGGTCTCCAGTTCCTGTTTTGCTTCTGCATAATCTTTCTGTTCTCCTCGTGAGGGTGTTCATTGTGCCCACATTTCCAGTACTTTTGAGTATTCTGAAGGGTGCTGTCCTTATCTGTTTTTGACAAGAAGTCTTTACTGTGATTTGTTCTACACCAGGGCTTACAGTACTCCTTCAAGATCTCCCATCTAGAACTGGTCAGAAAGTAGATTTCTTGTCTCAGCAGAAAATGTCAAGATTTAAATGCTTTTATTGTAAAGGAGGCCAGAATTATTACATATTACTTAAATGGTGTTCCAAGGGAGATTTGCCCAGCTTTGATCCTCTCTCTTTACTCCCTTTTCTCCTTTTTTGTCTTTTGTCTTAAATTTTCTTTTTCCTTATAAGGTAAATATCACTTTGAGTAATACAGTAAAATTCTCTGTAAGAAATAACTTTGACTTTGGATACAGGTAGTATATATGCATATTTGATGTACTTCTGGTGGTAAAAAAAATGAAAGTGGTGAAGAACATATTCTTATGTTGATGAAGTGCTGTCCCCCTGAAAAAAAAAATTAAAATTTTTAAAAAATAAAAGCTCAAACCCTTTCTAGCATGCGCTTTGAGAATAGAGGCTAACCTCAGTTTGTGTAGGAGCTGCCTTGCTGTTGAGCTGTGGCAGAACATGAAGTGAATGTTGAGTCTCCTTAGTTTGATGAAACCACGTTTTCTTCCTGACCAAGACGAAGGCTTGGCCCTTCTCCTGTCAGAGACAGAGGACAGAAATGGATAGAAGGAAGAGGGGAGATGACGTGTGCGATTTTCCCACTGCAGTCCCTGAGGGGCATATTTTTGTAGCCAGGGTAAGTTACAGACAGAATCTATCTGAAGACAGGGATAAATTTTTGAGGTTTCTCCTCGCAATAGTTTCACATTTTCCATGCAGAGAGATGGAGTTGGGATATTTTCCTTTGGAGATCTGTGGGTCTTTGAAGGGGCTTCTTAAGTTTAAAGTAGATAGAAGACAGCATTAAAAAGATGTGACTTGCACTGTTTCTTTTAGTATGACAAATTAATTTTAATAACTAATTGCAGCATCAATGCTGGGTTTGACCAGTTCTGCCACATAGGGGTTTTGTCTATTAGCTTTTAATACCATGTTATTCTGCACTCTCAAGTGTATTTCTGATTCATGAAATGTTATATTTCTGATTCTTTGGTAAATGAGCCTCTGGCTTGGCATATGGATAATAACAGTGGGCAGAGAGGCTGCTTCAAGGACATTTGCTTTTCTGAATGTTACATGTGATTTAACAGCATTGTACCTAGCACAACTATGGTGCTTATCAGGTAGCATTATTTTCACAGCAGTCACTGAATTATCTGTAGTAGCAGAAATGAGAGTCAGTTATTTTTCTCTCAGTTACCCCTGATGTTAATTTCGTTTATCAATCAGGCTCTAGAGCCTCAAATAGCTGCCCTTCAAGTAAGAAATGTGTCATGCAGAATTATTACTTTTGGCCTCAAATTTTATGCACCCAAGGTCTAAAATCATCTGGTTTTATCCCAATATAATTTTCCATTTTCATTTTTCAGCTGAAAGGTCTGAACAGCCTATTTAAATCCAACAAAACATTTCTACATTATGTAGAAACCTTTGCCACTTCTGCTGTCATGGCCACACACAACTCTTTACCAGAAAGCTTGATAACATAAAGATTTTCTCTCAAAACTGAAAGTTCTCGTTTTAAATATCTCTCTCTCATTGCATTAAGCCTCAATTATCTGCTGGAAACAAACTTAACAGTTCCCTTGGGATATGTGTCATGTGGTCTCTTTTCCCCAGGATGCCTGGTACTGGGATTGACCTTTAAAACTACATGGCAAACTGTACCTTCTGTCCTTTTTCTAATGTAACTATGAGAAAGGATTGAGGAAGGGTCTGGGTTTGTATTCTTTCTTCATTTAGGTGGCAGTCTGTTGAAAGCATAAGGGCAAGAGCTAAGCAATGCAGATTAAAGGGTTTTAATCATACTTTTTAACTGTTTGCTTTGTATCTTTTGATGCTGCTCTCTATTTACTTCCAGTGTAAAAAGAAGATATGGGGCAAAAGAAGATTGTTGAATATTGCAAATGCCACTTTCTTCAATAAGCTGTAATATCTCATTGACAAATATATCTGAGATTTCTAGGAACTTTTCCACAAAACCTTAGGTAGCTCCTGCTTAGCAGGGTTTGAGAAAAAAAAATAATATGGAAAAACCCTTAAAAAACAATAAAAGGTTTTTTTGGGCTTATGGAAAAGGAAAACAGACTAATCTTAAAAAGAAGTTAGGGAAAAAATATGCTACAAAGCCATGGCACCTTCAGATGACATAAGGGCTTTCAATCTGTTGAAAAGAGAATTTTTTAAAATTGTCTTATAGAGATAACAAGTTTTATCTCTTATCTTATGTTATATTATGTTATAACCCTTGTCTTATGTTACACACATATTCTTGTTGGTAGCATCATATTCTCTTGTGTCCTTTAAGAGGGAAGACGAAAGCAGTACAAATTCATGGCTATGTCACTTTATACTGATGACAAATGGACCTTTAAATATATGACAGTCAGAAGAATTTGGCAGACTGTTTGAAGACAAAAAGAGAAGGAGGTCAGGGTTAATTTAAACACAGAATTTTAGCTTCTAACCACATTTGATCTTATCTTGAAAGACATTATTTAATGTATTATTGCACGGAGATGGAAAGAGCTGGAAAAACCTTAAAAGTCATCTGACACAGCATTGAATTTCCAGCATATTTTTGAGTGTGTGTCTTGGAAAAAAAGTGAACAGCTACAATTTCAGCCCTGCTTTCCAGAGGTAAAAAGTATTCACACAGAGGTTTGTTGATGATGAATGAGAATTACCTCAGGAAAGAGTTTACTGTGTACAAATGCCTTGCATGTGGTAGAGTGAGAGGAGTGTTCTCCAGTAAATGCAGCAAAATGAGCTTTGAATTTGCAGTGGGATATTGATGAGACAGCCAAGGCTGGTTTTGTTATACATTGACTGTGCCAGAACATCCAGTGAATTCACATCTTGCACACATTTTCCTCCCTTTTTGGCTGCTCATGATGCTTATTTTCATTTTCATATGGTTACTATTCATCCAGTATTTTTCAGAGCCTGGAAGTGTGTTAAAAGCAGATACACAGTTCTTTTTATGAAAAAAATTCTCTAGGTTGTATTGCACTAGCTAACTTTGCTGAAGATTGAGGGTCTGTACTCTTTGCTGGCCTAGCAATGGTAGTCAATACCTAAATCTTCCAAAAGCGTGAGGTCTCCTGTTTCCCAATCTCACACGGAAGGTGGTCAATCACTGACAAGTTATCGTTTAACTGATCATTTTTCCTCAGAGTTAAATATTGCAGAAGTACATGGGCTACCTAATATTTCTGGAGGAGAAAGAGTGTGTGTATGGGTGTGGAAAGGCATGCATATGCCCTCTTTGCACCTTTTCTAATGCAGAGAACAGAGCGCAGAGATCTGGAACAGCTTTACAGTGGCTGAGCATTGCTGCCCAAATTGGTACCCTGCCATCCATTTCTACTTACACCCTTTCCATCTGCAGCACTGTGGGCCTTCTTGTGTGTAGGAGGGTGCAGGAAACTTTTCCCACTTTTCTCCAGTTTAGCCTTGTTAGGCAGGCCAGTTCTGCAGGGAGGTGTCACCATACCACATAACCATGACTCAGAAACTCACAGAAGGCTCTCTCAATGTTTCTGGTAATTTTGCTCATTAATACACAGAAATTAAAGTTTGTAGGTTGCTTGACTTAGTTTGCTGAAAGTTTAGCCTAGATCTTGTAACTAAGTAACACCATTAAAACCTCAACAGCAGCATGCACTGAATTAAGCACATATTCAATGACAGCAAAGTTGTTAGACCTTTGCCTGCAAACGTGGGTTAAACTATGCAAACTTTTGGTTCCCCCTGAATTTTCTTCTGCTTGTGACATTTCTGCACTGTGTAGCCCTAAATATCTTCTAATCTTCTCTTTGAAGCTATATGCCTGCTGTATGCCAAAGTGCATCTGATGTCTTATAAGTGAGTAGTTGGTACAATTTCTTGACTAAAAAGTGACTTACAGCTATGGAAGAACTCTTCTGGGAAAGGGCTGCTTCATTAGCATTGGCTTTTGTTTTGTCTGTGGCATAAAGTAAGCTTGAGCTTAGCCCCAAAAATATACCAGTTTCAGGTATGGTAGCACATTGTCAAGCTCCATGTGTAAGTATGGAGGGATCACAAAGCTCTCTGGGTCTCAGAAGTGCCCTGTGTCACTATAATCCTGTCTTACTGAATGGGGTTTGCTACCCAAATTGTGTCAGTACACAATCACAGTCTTTACCACTAGAGCAGTCAATGTTTTAGGCATTGACCCCACTGTGGAAGGAAAAATTTCAGAGGATCTTTTGGTGTCATTTCTGCTGAATGGGGAATGGGAGAGATACTGGAGGTCAGATTCTAAAAACCTCAAGAGAGAAAGATGCTTTTAGCTGACCTGCTTAATTGTTTTCTGGATATATTAAAAGTCATTCCCTATGCACCAGATAGTCAACCAAAAAAAAAAAATTTTCTTTTGCATCCCTCTGTCCTTTCTTGTTTAAATGCCAGTGCTTGGAATAAATATACCTAACGTATTTTTCCATCAGTCTTCCAGTAAAATACGACCAGGGCTGTGATTATTGATATTTTGGAAGTGGCAAATGGCAGAAGAAGTGAGAGCAATGCTCTAAGAACTTTTTAGACTGTTAAATTAAGAAAGAAGTTTTAAAGATGATCTTAAACTTACATTATTAGTGATACAAATTGCATGACACAATAGAAACCAAGAAACCTGTTTCAGGTTCTGCTTGAGTTAGTCACAGATCAAAAAATTTAGTTTTCACCTTTTTCCCCAATTTTAAATTGAGGCATTAGTGCCATTTTTGTGAAGGTTGCTTCTCATTCTGACTGCCTTTCAACTACAGCATTACTTGCAAAAAACCTTGTGTAATCAACACCCAACTCAGTCTGGCCTTTCCTTTTAGCCCAGGAAATGTGAAAGCTGGTAAACTGGGCAAAGCACACTCTGAGCATGATTAGCAAACACAGGCAGGCTTTGGGGTTTTTTTATCTGAAAACATCAGGAACTGTAGTCGAGTCAAAACAGCGGATTTTTTTTCATCCATTTGATACTGTTATAAAACATACACTATGAGACTGTGTTAGGGCATACTTTTGGAGCTCTCCAAGTAATCAGCAGTCCAAGTAAGAAGTCTGCTTTGAGTAAGCAGTCTATTTAACAGGAATACATACCTACCAAATCGTAATTGTGCAAAGTTTGTCGACACATGTTAGAGTGCATGGAGATATGCTGTTTGATACATAGGGGGCAAAAAACCTACAAGTTTTTAAAATGTTAATTTGCACGAAGAAAGAGACTTCCTGATGCAGACTTCATCCACTTTGGCATAAATATATATATTTTTGCACTGTGCGCTGCTGAGACCCCGCATTTTAATATCTCAGATAATTAAAAATTTCATCCTAAATGTAATATGATAGATAAGAAATTCTCAGCAGTCAAAGATTTTGTCTAATGATTGCATTAGTAATTGAATATTTTAATGTTGCATCTCCTAGGACCATACTGCAATTTTTTAGGCTTCTGGGTCTTTGGTCTGGTATTGTAATAACCACACCTGTCGCCTTTTTTTTTAGATATCAAATCTCAGAATAACATCACACTCTTTTCAATCAAGATGAATGCTTATGGAAAAATACAGTTGTTATTCACATTGTGTGTTAAAAACAGTAATTATTTCAGTTTCAATTTTTTTGTGAAAGCATCAAAAAGCTAATTTTTTTAACTATGAAGGCTCTTAAAACCTCACAAATTCCAATATTATTTTAACAATTAAAAAGAAATACAAATTAGGAAGAAAAAGGTTTTGAAATATTCCTGTTTAAAATTAACTTTAAAAAAAAATTAGTGGAATTAAACATGATGTACTTTATAGCAAAAGATTCAACTACCTATCAACCTGCAACTCTGTTTATCTTGGTATTTCGTGAGCACAACACACAAATAATTTAAAAGAATAGAACAACCCCTTAATATCTAAACCAAAATTTTTATCTTGCAGTATCATAGTGACAGATGCAATTCAGATAAGGTGTGAATTTGAGGTAATAAATGAAATAAGTTCAAGAAACTCACTGTCCTTTTCGAGTATTAAATCTGGAAGAGTAGTACTTTCACCTGCCACAATTTGCTTTACCTTTCTTTGCATTTCTTCCCCAAGTCAGGTATACTCCACATGCTTCTGTAAACCCCTTCCGGTTGTATAGCTAGAATTTCCATTTACTGTCTTTCTTTGGGATTAAGGAGCCCTTGTCTACTTCAAAGGGGCCTGCAAACCACATCTGTTAAGGAGCATGCATGGCAGTATTGGAGAGGAGGGTGCATGGGTGGTAGGTAACCTGTGTGGACAACCCTTGCTTTCCCTGCTTTTCAACCTCATTTACCAAGTTAGCTTGCCTGAAATCAGGTTGCACACACAGGATTTGCTCCATCCACAAAGGCTCTCTGGTGTTTTCCTAGATGGCTCTTATTCCATCTCCCTGTATTAGACACACATCCAGTACAACTACTGCTAGATGTGTCAGCATTCCCTGAAACTAAGAGCAAGTGTCCACCCTGATGGGTAGAGTGGTAAGTCACAGGCAGTAGCTCTGCGGTTATGGATTAGTAGCAGAGAAGTGACTTCAGCTTTCATTGCATCCATAGCAGGATGGCCACAAACAGCTTGTGCTGTGCATCCTCCCTGTGATATGGAGTATGGCATGAGTGGGAAGCAAGGTAAAAGAGTGGGACTGGGCTGGGAATGCAGCACCAAACCTTATTCCAGTTTATGGAATATAGAATCATAGAACCATAGAATCATTTAGGTTGCAAAAGAGTTTTAAGAACATTGAGTCCAGCTGTAAACATATACATTTTAATTTCAATGTTCTAATTATCCACCACTATGACCTTGCTAAGACTTTGAGCATACGGTAGCTGCATCATCATAGAGAGTGCCAGAATGAGCTATTCCTGTTAATCAACCCTGTGCACATGTCCACATAGATGTAAACAACTGCACAACTGCAAGGCCAATGAGTGAGCTTGGGATGTAAAACAGGCCATTAACAGAGAAGCACATCTGCTAATGGATCATGTCTTTATGAGGTACATTGCAGTTAAAGTTATCAGACAGAAAACTCAAAACCCTCCTGCTCACAAAGCTTGTATAACATGTACCACTGAGAAGAAGTGAAAATGAGCAATTTTTGTGAGCTGATGAAGAGAAAAAGCTTTTTAAAAATAATATTTAAATTGATAGATGCTCTTTAAGGTATTTAATATATTTAATAACTGTTTTGTCCATCACATAAGTATTTGTTTTAGGGTGGATTATTTACTGTGGGATAAATGTCACTTAAAGAAAAACTTTTAAAATGCAATTCCTTCCTTGACAATGTCCCACTAACTCTTTTACTAGTAACCTTGCAGACCATAGGTGCTAAAATATTTTTAAATGCGCTTACAGCAGAATTCCCCACTGGCGTCCAGCTTAAAACTGTATTTCATACTTTCCAGAAGTAAGACACCAGTGTCCTGTGCCTCAGACAGACATCTGTGTTATGGGATCAATAACGCTTGAACTACCATTTCCCACAGAAACAAAAGTAAAACCTAGGCTGTGCTTAACTAGATGTGATGTGAGCAATCCCACTGATAATGCTGGGCGTAGCCGACAGTGCAGAGTTAGTCTCACAGTTTGCTTGGCAGCTGCCTTTTCGTGTCTCTGTCATGATCCCTGATTTTCCATATAACCCCTCTATATATCACTTCTGCCAGGAATTCTGGGCCTGTGTTATTTAACAATAATGGCCAATCAACCTGACGTTATATAGTGGTATGAGCAGTGAGTAAACCTAACATTGTAATTCTTTTTTTCCCCAAAGTATTTTTCCAAAGGTCCTTTTTCAAAAGAAGGGATTAATGACATTGGGTAATCCAATATTTCTTTGGCACACTGTTAATTTCCTTCACCCACTTATTTCAATTAAATGCAAGTCATTAGTGCAACTGCTCATTTTCTTCTAATGAGGTATGTATTGATTTATAATGGAGATTATTTTCTTCAGGATTAAATGCATTTTGGGATAAATGGTTAGAAAGCCTGACAGTACACTAATCTTTGTTTTACTTAGGCAACCTATACACTTAGGCAACATACTCTTTTTCTTCCCCATGGCTGCTACAAATGTCTAGAAATATAACATTAGATGATTTATTACCATCACGATTTGACAGTTGGATCTGCATGGGATTTTATCAAAGGTACTTGAAAGTGAGGGTCAGGATCAGGCCTAATTGTACAGCATTTTGAGACAGCCTAAACAGAGGATTCCTCTGGAGTTGTTCTCGGTGCATTTGAAATGGCTTGATGTGAGAAAATCTCTTTCAACCCAGAGGTTTAATCCGTGTGCAGAGCAACGTGCTCCTTTAACTTTATGGTGTGTTGCTGGTCTGCATGCATAGATCAGGATGCTGCATTGCATAAAAAGCCAGAAATATGGGAAAGCACTTCCGTGTTGGCAGAAGCACTTCTCTCAGAACCTGGCAGTGAGGAGAAACCAGGGGAGTCTTAGAGTTCCTGCATAGACAGACACTGTCATTCTGTCTTCTTTCTCAATTAGTCCATTTTCAAGGCAGAGCCAAGAGCTGTAATTTCCATTTAGCAGGTCACAGTTGCTTTCCAGAGTAATTTTCATGTCTATAGAACAGGCTTGAAGGTTTTATTTGAGAACAAGTGACATGCTTGGTATGTATTTCAAAAATACCTTCCCAACAGCCAAAGCCACTAAAAATGTTCACAACAACGTGTTTCCAAATGTAGGTATGTAGCAGAAGAGTTTGAAACTGAATTCCCTTCTCAGTTACCTTGGGTCACAGGCTTTATAACTGATTAGGAACAAGGAATGCAGTCTCCTGGACATTAACAGTAAGAAACATCACAGTCTGAAAAGAGATTGGGTTGAAATCATCATATCCCAGGTGTGTCCCAGGAAATTTGCACCTAAAGAGAGCCAGGACATGAGATGTCAGCCAGGACCTCCATCCTAATGTAATAGGTGAAGCCCTAACTCAGGGAAGCATCTGCAGGCTGAGCAGCACATTCTTGTTCAGTAAAACACTTCCCAGGAGAAGCCGCCCTCCTCCCTAACTCCCACTACTCCCTGGCCAAATACCTCCAGTGCGTCTAGCAGCCTGCAAGACACAGGTGCTTCCCATCAGACCAAACACGTCCCAGCTTCAGTGGAAAAACCTAGGCTTGGCTCCATCATAGTGTGCAGAGGGGACCCATTACTCCAGAGCTCTGGAGAAATTCCTCCTCTCCAATCAGCAAGGTAATTAATTTTAACTAACAATCCCACCCCTACAATTACATAGTACCCAAGTACATTTCAGAGGTGAAATTACTGTCAGCAATCAGCTATTATTTTTTCCATTTTGCATGAAAAGGAAGAGGAGGCACAAACTTAATTTTTTAGCCCAGTTCATCTTTGCTCCTGTCTCTTTGTACAGGGAGCCTGCTACAAATGGCCTCTGGGATTAACTTTAAATCTTTCTTGAGTATCCGCACAGAGAGCAAAATTTCTCCAAACCTGAGGAACAGTATATTCTTTGAACCTGAAAAGAAAGACAGGAAATGTGTAGTGGAGGTATGAAGGCTAAGGCAATCCTACATGCCAGTGAATTTCCATCCCTGTGCAATTTCTGGAAACAAAACTTGTTCTTCTGCTGATGAAGAACTGATTTTTCCTAGGCTCCACCTTAAGCCTCTAGTAGTCACTTCCACTCTCTGGTGCACTGCACACTTTAGATGCAGCTTTATAATCTCCTGCTCCAGGTGTCCAAGCTCTTCCAAGTTTAGGTGTGTTTCAACCACAGGTGTTAAGAACAGTTGTGTTTCATTACTAAGAAGGCACTTTAGAGCCAGGACTTCAGTCTGGAGGCAACTGCACATCAACAGGAAAATTGTGCTAGCCTTTGCATTTGCAGAAGTATGAGTCATGAGAGATGTAGGTGACATCAGTCCTACCAAAAGTTGCCTTTCACTTTCAGGAAAATACACATATGAAAAAAAATTAAAAGGTTTTCTTCACTTGCAAAGCCACAAACATTTGTACATCTCTTTTTAGAATTTTCTTTTCTTTCAAAATGACCATATTTAACAATTTTCCTGTGGAGAAGAGGTAAAATATTTGCAGTTTTTTGAAAGACCCGAAGTATTATTTTGCTCTTAACTTTGCTCTTACTGAGAATGCTTTTTCTCTGTGATAGTGCATAAATAGAATTAATTTGCAGTCAGTCTTGTTTGCATTTTTGCCTGAGCAGAGCTTGACAAATGGCTCTGAAATTTAATCATGGTTTGGTTACCTTTACAGCATTTAAACAAACCAAATCAACTTCATTCTTTCCCCACTGCCAGGAAAGGAGAAAGCAAAAAAAGCAAAGCCACCTAAGGCTTTCTTCCCCTCCAGAGTGGTCTGTAATCCCAGAATACTTAAGGCACTATAACCACAGTAAACTGCTGGGCTTTTAAGAGAAGACTGCCTTAGTGTCTTTAATAGAAAAGTATATGCATATAGTCAGCATTTTTTTAGTCATGCTTTTCTACTGATTACTGTACTGCACTATTCTGTGATTATAGTATGTGATTTTACAGCTATTACAGTAGAATACACCTCACAGTATGGAAGATTTAATGCCTAGTAGTACAGACTTATGTAATTGGCGTTTAACTCCTAGAGAACCTCATGCAGGCCAAAACCATTATTTTAAGCTCTCCTTGAACTCAGTAATTGTGCCAATATTCAATCAGTGCCAGATAGTATATGTGTCTGCCTGAATAGACCATCTCCTCTGATGCTGACACGCATATTCAATGAGCCAAATTTCACTCCTAAGAAATCACTAGAAGCAGCTATTTATAAACTTTATAGGTAGCTATTTATAAACTTTGAATTCTAGAAAGAGCTTTTATGATCATTTAGTCCAAATTTCCATGCAGCATAAGATGTTGAACTTAAGTAATTTCTACATCATATGTTGATTCATTTTTGAACTACATTAAATCTTTAGAAAGATACATAATGTAATGACTTCTCTAAAAGGGACTAACAACAACAAAAGGGACTAACAACAACAAAAAAGACATGTTTCTTTACAGATGTTGATATTTTAGCCGGACATTTCAGCATTTCAGTGCTGAATTCACAGTAGCAGTTTTAACCCTTTTCAACTTTTTTACATTCTATGTTCCTGGACAATGTAAAAGCTTTCTAGATACAATTCAAAGCAGGGAAATGTATATATTTTACCTTCCCCCTCTCCCTTACTTCCCCCTGCCCCCCAGAAAAAACAAAACAAAACAAAACAAAAAAGAGGGGAAAATACAACCGTTAAAAGTAAGTACTAATTTCCTGTGGGTTTGCAGTCTGAAATATGTGATAATGTGGAAAGTATTTGAAGTCATAAAATGGGCCCAGCTTCATAATAGTTCAAATGGAGACACTTTATACAACATTCTATTTAATATAACAACTTCTTCAACCTATGCAGACATATAAAATTGTGTGTAAATCATGAGTGTGATATTTTAAATTTAAGGCAGTGCCAGTGAAAGCCATTACACTGACAGCACTGGAACTCCATAGCCTAAATTTACCTGGAAGTCTGGTGCAGTTTGTTCTAAGACCATGAGAAACCATGAAAAGAATTCAAACCTGAGATCTGACATGTGACAGGCTACTGCCAGAAACACAAGAAGATAAAATAGTGTCAAAATAAGTAATTGGAGACCTGCTTTCTCTTCCTTGCTGCAAGTTCACTCGCTTTCCTTTCTGGAAGCACACGGCAAACAGCGGCTATATCTTTGAAGAGGGTAACGTTTATATATTTTCCCCCATTTTCTGTGCCTTTTTATGTGTAAGAGCCTTCTTGAGCACATATCTAGCCTTTCCCTGCTCCCAGAAGCCTTAATACAATGTGCTGTATCATACATACTTCCTTCCTCCTCCCTTAGCTATGAAAACCAGTAGCCTCCCAAGGGACAAATCCTCATTCTCTACAAAGAGAGTCTGCATGTGTCAACCGTGACAACAGCCACCCACAGCATCCAGCTTTGCTTTTTTCTTCCTGAAAGTGTTACTCAATAGGAGAAAATTCCCTGCATAGATACTACCTTTTTGCCTCTAAAGCCTGATGACTCCAGCTCCTCTAATGGGCAGCTTTTTCATCCACCTGTGTTTAGGTCCCTAAGGCCAGGATACCATGGGGGTTTTTACACCCTTTCTGTCACAGTCTGAGGAATTTCTTTTCTCTCCATGGCACACACCATCTGGAGTAGAAGACGTGACACACTACTGGCCTAGGCAGAATGGATTTAGCAGCATCAAAGTATCTCCCATTTGATGCTTTGTGACAATGTTATGATGTTTCCTTATCTTGGAAAGGTACAGTTTCAGCCTGTAACAAATGAATGGAGTTTCCCAGACATATTGGCTCAGAGGAGGCAGGTCATGTCTTGGCACACACCTGTACTATGGAAGAAGCCTCTCCAGAGAATCTGTGAGGCCTTCCTCAAAGCATGAAGCTGTGGGATGCACAGAAAAAGCTGAAAAAAAAGGCTTTGAAAGCTGGTGGGGTTTCAAGGGCAGGTTGGAAGCTGTTCATGCTTCATGGAAGCAGAGGATTTACCCCAAGCAGAGAGTTTGCATGTGACCTGAACTGAAAGTAGCTGTTGCCTGGGAGGCTGCTGTGGTAAATGACCTTTGCTCCCGCCTTTATTTTCACTCTTACTTAGGCCCCCATTGAATGATACCAGAGTAGATGGATCCTCAGTCTGTTGTAGTCCAGGCTCTCCTGCACTCCTGTGTTATGACCTCTCATGGAATTTAAAATCATAGTAGGTAAGATACAGGAAAGACAGAAGATTACATCAAAGAAGAGACAAGTCCAAACTAGGTGCACGTGATTTAAAAACTGAACAAATGCAGTGTTCCTCCTTTCTTCACCGAATTGTTTCAGCTTCCAATATTAACTCTGCCCTCAATATCCATGTGGCTTCTCTTTTGCCCAGTAAAGTTAGCTGTCACTGGATATTTTCAGCTATCTGGTATCCAGATGTATTCATGTTTGTAGGTAAGAAAGACACAGTCCAGTCCTGTGGAGGACCCTGAGTCCCAGCAGACCAGCAGTGGCAGACTGTGTTGGTTTCTGTGAAAGCACACGCTGCTCAAAGTCCTTCCCTTTGATGTGTCCCATGCATTTTGCAGGAAAAAAATAACTATTATAATGATAATAATGATAGCAATTTTACTGGGTTAGGAAGAAAAATAAATATATTGATATAATAAGATACAGCTGAACATAAAACTGGGTAAACACTGATACCTAGGGAAGCAAAGCTTTCATAGGAGGCCATGATGGGAAGAGAAATATGGAAATACATTAAAAGGTCTATATTTTCCCTTTACATCCTTCTGAGTTCTATTGAGTTTCTGTCTGGCTCCTTCTATTGCCTGAACAGAAGTGTGTCTTGACACCTTTTGGGCAAGTTGATCCAACCAGTCCTACAATCTCACCTACCCAACAGCCTCAATTCAGCCAGCTCTGTGAGACTGTATCTTAACAAAGGACAGGTTACCTATTCCTCCAAGGTAATTTCCACAGTTTGTAACTCTACTGAACACATGAAAAAGAGATGCACAAAGAGAACAGAGATCACTGACTGGTGATTGAACTCACCACTGTGCCAATGTCTGCAGACATGTCTTTGCACTAGTACTCTTTTGCTCTATGAAGGCCAACTTAGATGTGTCTGACCAGCCAAACTGATACCTGTGACAGAAGCAGCTTCTAATTTTTCCTTTTAATGGCATATCTTATAATTTGGTACCCAGGAGTGGTGCTGCTGGGGTGGCTAACAAAGTGGCTATGTGTTTCAACAGTTGTCTTGACAGGCTCCCTGGGCTGGAAAACTGTAAGCATCCTCAAATCCTTTCCCTGCAGGTTATTTGTTCCTCTGATGACCACCCTCCCCCTGCTTCCCAGCCTTCCTTGCCCACCAGGGGACAGGTTGCACTGAGCTAAGGATGGCTCTCAACACCTCTTATGCAACTTAAAAGTGCGACGTGACTTGTGATATAACTCTTCAGCCTGGTCACTACATGAGATTTTGTGAAAGGGCTTTTTCTTTGAGGGACATTTATGGCTGTCTCAAACAGAGGCATCAGGGTGTTTCACCATCATGAACCTTTAAAACAGCTTTACAGCTTTTGTATATGCTCCTAGAAGTGAATCAGAGTGAAAGAGTCCTTTCCTTTCTACTTCTTCCTTGCAAAAAAATAAATACCTGTACAGTGAAGGAACTCTGCAGGTTGTTTACCTCGAAACCTTCCCCTACTCCTCCCCACTTCCCCACTGTCTGTCTAAATCCCATCATCTCTTCGTGGAACTACTTCTACCATCACTAACTGCCAAGTTTCAAGGACAATATTTTTTATAATTGGACACCAGCCAAAACAACAAGGGTATCTAAACCTCTCAGCTGTGTACCTATTGCTAGTTTTACTGCTGCTTAACCTCGAGGAATTCAGCTTTGCTTTGAAACAGTTGATTGTTTTGAGTCATACTCACTTCTAATTCCCTTTTATCATTTAAGGGAAGGTTCTGCCAGCTGTATAGAGCTGATGAACAGCATAATTATAAGGATGAATATATCTGATTTCCTAACTTACATGCACATTTTCACCATCATGACCCAAATTTTATACTCTCCAAAGTTAAGGTGGCCTAAGTCTTTGCATTTAACACACTGTAAGGAACTTAACTCAGAATTAAAACCACTTGATGGAGTAGGTGTTTACAAGAGAAGGGTTGGGATGCTGTGACCAGTGAAACCAGTTGGAGTCCTTCATCTTGACATGAATGGATGTTAGATTGGGCAATGGCTAGAAGCAAGCATAATTGCTTGAAAACCTGTGTCTGTCATCAGGATGAACAGTGTGAGGTACATGCTCAAAATTACAAGGATGCCATGCTCTGATCTGCCAGTTCCCACCCAGAAACCGTTTACATTTTGTGCGATATCTTTAAATTCCACTGCTTTTAACATAAATGGACAAAGAAAGACAAGGAAGATAATAATATCTGCATGAAAACACATTGATTTGTTTATCCAACTCAAAAAGCAAAGGAAATTGCATACACAAATCCTTCCAAGGCTGTTTTTTTCAAGCCATATTGTGTTGGTGCAATATGAAATCAGAGCAATTTCCCTGACAAATGTTGATAATGATCTCTAAATATTTCTTCCTAAAGTTAGTAGGGGAGAGACAGCCCAGAGCACCACACCTTCAGGCCAGTTCTTCCTCATGTACACCCAGTGTGAGATGAGACTTTTACTTCAATGCATCCCATGAAAAATCTCCTTGAACAAACTGATGGTGACATCAGTATGATCAAAACCTGGGTGAAGCTCACAGAGGAGTAATGCTCAGACACAGAAGTTTTGTGTCCCTCAAGGACAGCATGCCCTCGACATCAAGGAGTTCCCCCAGTAACACACTGCAGCAGTCCCGTGTCCTTGCTCCTCTTCAAGGCCTTGGCTTCAGTGGAAAACTTTGTGCTTGGGCAGCTGTTTATGCTTACAGACCCATGACTGTACACATAGGGATCTGCCCGGGCATATCTGTGATTTAATTGTGCTTTCTTGGCACGGTGGAAAAGTGCTATGTGTTTTCCTGATCACCTAGGAGAAACACTTATTACACCTGACACTGTCTCAGTGTTATGGTAACCATCTCTGTAGCATCTAAACAGCTTCTAAGATTAAAATCTTCCTCACTTCAGAGCTCCTAGAACAACATGTTCTTTTTCCTTGTACTTTTACTCACTGTGCACTTTATTTCAGGTACTACAGCTCAGTGGAACAGGTCAGATCACAAGAAGAAAATCAGTTGATTTTTCTTTTAAAAAATGGGATGAATTACTTTTCTGTGGATGAATAAAAAGAGTATCTATCCTTGAAAAATATGAGGCTTCTCCACTTCCAATATTCTTCTGAAATGCATTATAGCTGTAATATTTTAGGGACTTCAGTTGTACTCTTTTACTGACCTCGAGTAAATAAAAAGAGACAATTTGATTGTTTTATTAGTGACACCTGTTAATTCTCTGAGCCAACAGCTGTGAAAGCTGACTGTTTATGCTTATTAAAATTAATATTAACTAAGTCTCAAAATACTCTTCTAGCTTTTGCTTCTGTGTAATAAGCATATCCAAACATTCTGCAAATTTTTAATGTTAAAAAAATCTATTTCAACAGAAAGACCTTTTATTACTCTGTGGTTATTTCTGAAATGTTGAGAAAAGAGAAATTGGAAATAACCCTTTTGTCTACATTCATGCATTTTATAAACGTGTTTGTTACTACTGTCTTGATTCAAGTATGATGAAATTGGTAGTGAGGGAGAATCCTGTAGTGACAGAACCAGGATGGGAATACGGGGTGAATGATTTTCCCTTGATGCTCCTGAATACTGCTCCTAGAGGAGAGCAATGAAAGGAAGAAAAACATAAAGGTGGAAAAGTGTTGAGAGAAAGGAAACTGTGCCCATTGTCTTGATGTACAAAAGGAAATCTCAGTACCAGATAATGCTACGAAGTATTACTTCATAATAGCATGAAGTTTGATCTGGGCTGTAAATACACACCTCTGGCTAACACCACTATTCCAATTTTTAAAAAGCAACAATGACAAGAAGCAACCCAACACAAAACCAGCATTACTAATGTATCTCTGCCAACAGAAGGCATTTTCTGTCAGCTCACCTTGTTCTGTCTGAAGACATCCCTCTTTACCCGAAAAATCACCTCATGCCATGCCCTGCATTCGTACCAAGGAGCTGATAGTACAGCTTGGCAGGCCAATCATCTGAGCACAACTCCTAAGCACAAGAAATCTTGCACAGGGCTGCCATGAAATGGCACCATGGAGAGTCATGGTTAGTGACAGACTTAGGGACAGGGGGGAGTTGGGGAGGAGGGCATGCAAGATAAGATGGGCAGAAACAGCTTTACATGTTTCCTTCTAAAGTAAACTGATTGTGGTTCTAATTTAATTAGTTGATACTGGGGTTAATTCAAGTTTTAATTAGCAAAATGTTCACACTAATTATAATTCGTATTACCATGGAAGGCTGTTAATTGGTGTAATTAACAGTATTATTAATGGCCCTGAATGCTATGGAAAATAGTTTCCATGGCTAATGGAAGTAACCTCTCCTTGGAATTGCTAATCCATTATCTTTGACTCCCTTTCCTACTGCCCTGGCAGCATTGTCCAAGTTTGCTCATTTGTGTCACATCTTGCAGTCTGGGTTACCTGCCAGTGATGGGAGAACCAAAACCCTGCACAAGTGACTCTCCAGCTGGACACAGCAGGGGCATGAAGAGGAGGTCAGCAAGCAGTGACTTTGCCAGCGCAGTCAAAGGGCAGACCTAGTCCCATCCTCACAGCAAGGCAGAACACTATCAGGTTGTTTTTCTCCAGCTAAGACTCAGTTGTCCTATGAACTCCTGGAGATTTTTTTTCCCACAGCTGTAGCTGGCTGTTGACCCACAATCTGCTTTCAAAATCATACGTGTAAGGCTGACTTTAATTCAGGCAGTTGCATTCCCAAGGGTTTGCAATGATTTGGAGTCTGCAGATTTGCTAAGACCCACAATGCCTGGGACATGCTTCCCCTTTGCCATATTTAGTTCACTCCTTTCACAGAAGTGAGAGAATGTAGAAACATAAATAGCACTATCCCCCTAGGGAGCACTAGCACATGCAAAATGTATTTCTCAAACCAAATTAATTGATGATCTCTGTAGAAATTAAGTAAAATATCCAAAAATACACATAAAATATCACAAAAAACAAGATGCGAACATACGGAATGATTATTTTCTAAATACTGGTTTCAAACTCTAACAGAATTGCAGATCTTACAGTCTTCCTCAGGCTAAGGGTGAATGTTAGAAGGTGAAGTAAGTAAATCTACAAATCTTTACATTTTTTCCCCTTTTTTTTAATACAGTCTTGATGACGTGAACCAGCCAATGAACAGAAAGGTGGAGGTTTTAATCTTCTTCTGGTTTAATCCTTATTGTGAGTATTATTTGATTCTTGCTACCAACAAGCATTTGCACACTTCTTCATAAATTTTTATTTAAAAATCTGAGTCAAGCTTTAAATGGATACTGCTGCAGTTCTGTAGTTTTCTACCTGGTGAATGAGCACCTTGGAGTTCAAGACAAAATAAGATAAAACATAGCCAGAAAGCATATCAGTCTTCTGATTGGTAGAGTAAGGTTTGCTCCAGAAATCTTGGAAGATGAACTGCGTTAAAATCTGCAGCTTGAAAGTAAATCCCACAACAGGAAGAAAGAATCGAATACCAGGCATAGTGGTCATGGAAAATAAAACTTAAGATGATCATTCTGCTAAAGGGTATCTGTGCAAAAACTCCAAACGCTGGAGTAACATTTAGCTTTAAGGTATTAGTGGGCAAGAAAATAATAAGCTAAATCACTTTTTCTTGAGATTACCCAGTATTAACTGGAATGCATTTTCTCATGGACTTTCCTGTAAGAATACATTTTGTTCTTTGTATGTTTTCCCTTTCCCTTATTCCACTGCATTTGCTGTGAATAGTTTGGAGTATGTCAGCCTTTCCACTATAAAAGCTTCCCTCTCCAAAATATGTTCCTGGTGCCTAAGTATGTGCTTCAGCCTAAGTATTGCCAGCAGATTTTCAAGATATGGGTGGAGATCTGTGTAGACCATGAATAGAGAAAAAAAAAAAAATTAAAAAAAAAACCCCTGTGACTGTTTTCTCTGTTTAGTAAAAATAACTGAGAAATTTACAGAACGCGTTCTTTGCTAATGTAAATCAGTCATAACCAGGAGGAGGCCTGACCCTGCATTACTTAAGTTTTGTTGACTTGTATTATCAAACCTCCTGTTTTCCAGATAACTTACTACAGCTCCCACAATTAATTTGACTTGTTCAGAAGAATGTGCCTAGGTTCCATAGGTTGTAATTCCTTAAAAGCTATGTTTTCTTAGGAAACAAAACAGTCATCAGCTTTAATAGTCTTTTAAATTAAAACACTTTTTTTTTTTCTATGCAAACTTAGAGAATCAACTATATTTTTGCTGAAATAGAATTGAATTCTCCTCAAAGTGACCATTTCATATTAAAAGTTAATGTGCCTCAGAAATATTAGCTTACATTCCTCCTCACAGTTTTCATACTCTTCTTGTAATGGGACGCTAGAGCCTAGTTAGAAAGAGTGACAGAGTGTGAACAGAAACAAAAAAAAAGAGTAAATAAAAACTAAACTCATAGAGTTTTCAATATAATTCCTATTAAAATTCTCATTTGTCAATCAAGACACCTTCTAGACTCCGAAGCTTTTTGGTTTTTTTTTTCATCTGGTAAATATCTTAAAAGCAAGTTTCATCATTTTATATTGGACATACCGCTGAGATAACCATGCAGTGACAATAAACACAGTCCTCTTTGTGCATACTCCAGCAAGCATCTGGGATTCATCTGGAGTCGGTAGTTTGCATCAGGAGGTAACAGTGGTCCCTCCACATGACTCTGGTTTGGTCAGCATTTTGTTTTCATTTAAGCTGTACATGTCAACATCTGTCATTTCTTTAATCACCAGAAGAAGAATTCAATTACTATTTCATAAATGAACATTGACAAATAATTTTCTCTTGGGCACAGCAAGAAAAGAGGGGAAGTAAAGGCTTCTGCATCTCCTTTCCTGTAGAAAAGTGCAGCACAGCCTTGTAGAGGTTTGCACAAACCATGTGTAAGGAGTTTGTGAACTGTACTTCAGAGGCAGGGATGGTAACAGCCTCGCCACATGGCAATGGTAACTAACAGAAGAGATTAGAGCCTTAGGGCTGAAAAGCCTTCCACATATGCTTTGCAACTGTCCCGGGTTGTGATCATTACTCTCTGCTTGTGGGTGAGTGGATGGGCTATAAACTAAACAGAAGGGCCATTAAATCATCACACATGTGTGCTGCAGATTAAAAGTCACAAGCCCCAGTATTCACGCAGTGGGAAACCCTACTTATGTCAATGCACAAAATCAAGACCATACCTGAATGCAGTATGGAGTTCTCAGGGAGGATGCTTCCCTTCTTCAATATCTCTTGGTGTATTTCTTGGTATGGGAAGCTGCTTTGGGTTTAAGCTACCAAACCTACTGGGAGGCTTTCCTATTCTTAATTAAGGCTGCTGCTTCTCAATGAGGAACTTTTGAAAGACTCAATGCTAACTCTGACTTGTTCTCTGAAATCAAACATGTACAAATGCTTGGTAGTACACATATCATCACAGAGCACCAAGCACAGGGAAAGAAAGAAGTGGAGCTAGATTTTGAGGTTCCCTGATGACATTTTTAGCTTCACAATACCTCCGTTAGTCTGAAGCAGAAGATCGTTATCTGGTTATGAGGCGTTTGGATTTGTTTGGTTTCGGAGAAACTTACAGATACTGAAGAAACATTCTCCCTGAGAATTCTGTACTGCATTCAGTTATGTTCTCAGTTTTGTGCATTGTCATAAGTAGGAATTCCCACTGTGTGCCACAGGGCCTTTGGAGGTCAGCCTTTGGTGCTCTGCCCCTTGAATTTCTTGGTTATTTTTCATTTATTTAATTTTTTTTTCTGAAGGATCAGGAAGTAGGCCATAGAAAAAGTGATGCTGCAAGTGAAGCTCAAAGTGACTCCTGCTGCTGCTTCAGACATCACAATGCTTATTAGAGGCTGCAGGTATCTGCAGGTCAAGAGTTTCCTCCTCTGCTATTGCTGTGCAGTGCTGGGGGCATTATAAATACCAGTGCTGATCCTCCCAGGCAGGATGGACTCAGAGCCAGTGCGGGATTTTGCTGAGTCGTCCTAGCCCATATTGGTTCTGGAAAGTGCCATGGGACCTGTGGAGATCAGGATTCTTGTTCATAATTCTTTCCCTCACGAGTCCATGCTGAAAAGTATTAAAGATGGGGGAAAAGAAAAAAAGGAAGAACAAAGAGAAATAAAAGAGAAAATAAAAAATTTAAATTGAATAGTGTTAAATTTAAATAAATTAAATTAAAATGGGACTCTTGTTTGTCTTTTTATTCTGAGGGAAAAGCACTTCAGAGACAGAATCACTATGCCGGTTCTCTACTGATACCACACTTTACTTTTAGGTGGTGCTGAACCGTGACACCATCCCCAGTATTTTTCACAACACTTCATTAACCCAGTTGTCATTCCAGCAATGAAAATATGCATTTTTGTTAATAGTGAAGCAAGAGGTCATAAGCATTGTAAAATTGCAATTATCTGTGTAATTCCATGCCAATTCAGAAGTTTTGGGGAGTAACTTAAATGTTTCTACTACTGCTTTGAATCAACTGTGTGTTCCACCCTTGGTGTATTATGTGGCTGAATAGCAAGTTTTTATTATTATCAGTATCAGATGGTCCTTCTGCTAAAATAATTCTAAATGAGAAACTGCAATGCTATATGGTTTCTTTTGTATTCTGGTATGTATTCTTTTGTATATTGCTTTGAAAAAGTGTACATGTAAATAAATGGGTTACAAAAATCTGGGGTTTTTTGTTTTATTTTGGGGGTATTTTTTATTTGGTTGGGGTTTTGTTTTGTTTTGGAGGTTTTTTTGGGGTGTTTTTTGAGATTTAAATATATTCCTTACTTGAAGAAAATGTGGAAATAACTTTCTTTAGCAATAAGACCTGTCCCCACTCCACCGTGCTGTTGGTGCATTGGCAGGTAGGTTAAATCACAACTCCAAAGCTTGAAGAAATTAACTTGTCCTTTGGACCACTAGGGTTTTGTGGGCAAATGGGAAATGGGAGGGAGTATTTGTCATTTGGCATCGCAGGAAGCATTCTTCAGTCTGAAATTTCTAGGGGGTAGGTTGGGACCCTAAGAGATGTCATCTTCACCTGGGCATGGCCAAACCTCCCCTGTAAGGAGCCAAGTGGGGGTAAGGGAGCACAGTGACACAGTGAAATGAAAAAAAAAAAGGAATTTTTAGAAAAGGAGGATATCAAAAAAGGCATGAGGGTGTTCTGTCTTTTCTGCTGTCAGAGTATTCTGCCCTCCAGGAAAGGACACAATGTTTTCTCTTCATACTTTTTGCATCTGACTGTCTTTAAAATACAGTGTGGGCAAATTCTGGCTCCGTGAGTAGCCATCAGCACAATGAAACTCAGTGGCATAGGATTTCTGTTATGGTAGTATGTAATATTTACCATCGCAGTTTGGAGCTGGGTTTGTTCCAGATCTTTTAAAGAATTTAAATCTTGAAGAATTGAAGGTCAATAGACCTGCAGTAATTTTTAATGAGCTCACAGATTTAAAGAGAATTAAAACTGAAAATAAGTATTTTTAAAATTAGTTTCATGCCTGGTACCTACAAGCTGGAAACAAGGAATATTTATAAACAAGCATTTTCTTGTCAGAACAATTGGAATTTTCTTTGCTAGTAGTCCTGAAACTGGAGAAGGGTGTGTACAAGTCTTTGCTGCCCCTTCTGAAATCTCCTCTAGTGCTCAGTCAGTTTCCAGAGAAATGAGTGTGAAGCTAGAAATTCAAATTCAGATTTCACAGGAGGATCTCATAAAGGAGAGATCAGGGGCGAAGAACAAACCAACCGTGAAAGGTACATTTTCTCACATAAGGAGCACATCCATTCATTCTGCTGACTCCAAAGCAACCAAACAAATTAATGTTGAAATCCAAGGACTGGGTCTTAACCACATGAAACCATTTTCCAGGGGTAGTCAAGACAGGGGGTTAGTAAATTAAAATTGCAGACCACACTTAATGCTGTAGATCAAAAACAATGTTTGCTTGCTTTGGAAAATATAAGACAAATCCTGAATTTTAAAGTTTTGATAGCAGCTCTTTATTGGACAAAAATTATTGCGGATATCTCAAGCTGAACTCTCACCAAATCAATGCAAGGAACGAGTGTTAGCAGGACTGTGTTAAAATCAAATATTTGATCTGACAACACATCTTTTCTACAGCTTAAACCAACTGACTGCCTATGGGCTGGAGGAGTTTTGTCTGTGTATAGTAGTGATGGGGAGTCAGAAGATTAGCTGACAAAATGGATTCAATCATACTTTATCACAGTTTTGTTTCGATGGTTTTTCAAGACACACAGAGTTATAACTCAGGAGAGCTGACTTCCACGATATTCACTCACTAAATTGTACAGGAATGAAAGTTACTGTTGCCAAAATCACAACAAAATTTCCAGAATTAAAAGTTGAATAGGCTCTTCTGCTGGGAAGCTCAAACTTCAAGAGATGAAAAGACCAGTCTTTCTGGATAAAAACTACAAACAGAAAAATCTTAAGAAAAATATAAACATCACAAATTTAAAAGTAAAATTGGTTTTTCAAAAACATACATTAAAGTTTAAAAAAACCCCTCATTATTTTTTATTGGTGGGCTGAATTTTTTTCCTAGTTTTATATATTTTTTTTCAAGATTTTAATTCTCAGAAGAATGCACAGGCAATTCAACCTTGCCAGGATTAGGATCAAGGTTGTCTTTGCCCCGTTTGCCTCCAACCAGGAGCAGCATATTTTACTATGGAGCCCTGTCAGTGTTTAGTGTTATTAGCCATGAGAAGCATTTCTTGTGTCTGCTCTGCAGATTGCTTGATTTAAAAGAGGGTGATGTAATGCAGCACAGGAGAAAACAGCTACTTTCCCTGCAGTAATTTTACCCTTTCTCTGTGAAAGGACTACTTTGTAAGAGATAATCTGTCCTCATCACCAGCAGCACAGGTTTGTGCCTTTTATTCTATTTGTCTTGATGTCCCACTGGAAAGGTTGGATCAGTTTCTGGGCCGGGACCAGTCAGCTCTCAAAGTGATATGTCAGCTAACCAGGAAATGGAGCCAGTTCAACATCTGGCTTTTATTTGAGAATAGCTCTGCATCTGAATGGTGAGCTCAGAGAGTGGAGACAGCAGCAGCACTTTCATCTGCCACTGTTAATTTTGCTTGGATTACTGAGGTCACCATTAATGTCAGGAGGAATATGGCAACAGCCTTACACTAAGGGCTTCCTGACTGAATTTCCTGTACCTTTACTGGTCTTGTTGGCCACCAAACCATGTATTTCTGGGGCTCACATGAAGACCCTTGAAGTAGTTCCCCTAAGACCTGACGATACAGTTAAATGGCTAAAATTAAGACTGGGAGCTACACTATCTTCTTCCATGAGGCTTCTGTAGGCAGAGAGGCGAGGAGGTTGCTGGAACACCCGTCAGTGAGTGTGGGATCTGGCTTGTTTCTCACCCTAATGCAGGCTTTCTTGATCCTGATGAATACAAATAAACCTCTCTTAAAATGGAGTGAATGAAAGGTACTTTGGGGCCTGCTCTTTCGCTGAAAAAAACTGGCTGCTTTCAGCACTAGCATGCAATGATATCTGTGCTTAATATCTGTTGGTGGTGAATATAGACAGCATGAATGATTTTCCCATAAACCCTTTAAGCACTGATACACTGCATTTTTTCCAGCATTTTTGTAATCTTATTATCTACTCCTGCTCAATCACATTTAGAGACTATTGTCTTGTCTTAGAAAATTTAACTCCAGAGGGTTTTGTCTTCTGCAGTAGAAAGCAAACTGATAACCCAATTCTTCTTATTGTTACACTAGTTTAGCTATTTTTATTTACTTAAATTGCTCTGAAACATGCATACGTAGAAAACCTGAAAGTGATCTGCTAGTCACAAAAGAAATATTTGACCAAAATATAAACGTGTGTGCAACGTACTTCTTTAGTCACTGACCCGAGTGCTTCTGATTTAAAAATAGATGAGAAATGTCTATCTCAGGACAAAGTGACAGTCAAGAATGGTTGAGGATGTTGGCAGTACTGGCCGCAGAATCACAGATTTATTTAGGCAGGAAAAGACCCTTCAAATAATTCAGTCCAACAGTAAACAAGACCTCTCAGTATCACAGCACCATCTCTGGCCACAGAGTAACATTTCCTGGACTGGGAGGAAGAGGAGGGGGCAATGGGCAGCACTTAGAAGGTCTTTGGACCATAACAAGTCGTAGTCTGACAGTGTGATAGGGCCTGGTAGCTGAGCAGGACCATTGGCTTCCCTTGGGTGACAGCAAACAGCAGAGCAGAGAACAGGTAAGCATAAGCAGCCCCTCGGTTTTGGGAGCTACCAGCAGCCTTCATGTGCAAACATTCTTGTGTGGGCTGATGGAGGGTGGATCCTTGCTTCCCTTTTTAGGCAGTGCTCCTGGGTGCAGATAGAGCCAGAGCCATCCTTTTTATACTGGGATGCAATGCAATGCCAGCTGTTATCAAAAACAAACACTGAAAGACTAGGAAATTAATAGGTATAGCATTACAAATTTAAACAGAGACTTCATAAAAGCATTTTGTTTTTATTGAGTAATTAAGAAGCATATGTTTCATCACAGCAATGGAAAAGCAAGAAAAAATTACTCATCAGATTATTGAGCTAAAAGAGGAAAAGGTTTTGGCTAAATTAATGTATTATTATTAAGTTTATTATTTAGATTTATTTAGGGGGTTAACAAAAACATCTAACCTAGTGCTCAAGGCACTTTTGTCCAATATTAAGGAGAAAAAGAAATAAACATAGCTGTCCTCCTTAAAACTAAGATAAACCCATTATCGGTGCCCTGTTTTAGCATCAGCTTAAAGTTGAACATCAACTTGAGTGTTTCTCTGGGTCCATGACAGAATAAGAGTGCTGATTGCCTTGAACAATACTTATCTATTTTAAAACTATTTTGGAGTCATAGTCTTCATATCTCTTTTAAAAATATGTATGTGTTCATCACCTTATCAGGCCTCAAGAGAAGTATTTCACAGTATATATTGCCTTGGGAATTGTTTTCACTTATTTTGTTGATTTATGAATTTTTTGCCCACAAAGGGGATAATAAACATCCAGTAGCTTGTTTCAACTTGCAACAAGCACATGTTTGTGAGTACACATCATCCAGAAAAAACTTGTTCAGTCACTTGTACCTAATCAAGAAACAGAACTAAATTTAACAAAACAAAAAGGAGTAGAGAGCAAAGAGAGGTCGAGGCTTTCACTGGCAGGCAAACCGAAGAGGACTTTGGAACAGTTTCAGAAACTTTCCATTAAGAAACAACAGCAAGTACAAAAAGGTTGTTCAGCAGCATCTTTCAAAAGCACCACTGTAAAAATAGCCACCATAAACAATGGGGAAAGATTTGTGTAAAGGGAAATTCAAGCAAAAATCTCACACCAAACATTGCTGTGTGGAAACAGAGGCGAAACATTCAAGAATATCTCACTGCTGCAAACTTCCAGCTAACGTGATTTAGCAGCAGTGTAACTGTCTCACGGTGGCTGGGAGCTGCCGCCAGACATTCAGTACTGTATATTTTTTCTTCATGTTATTGAGAAGGAAAGGTTAGACAGAGACAGGGTTTATAAAAAGCAGACTTTGCTCCAAATATTTTATTTAACCTTCATAAAATATCCCCAGCTTCAGTGCAGAATCAAGGGCTGGGGAAAGGAGAACATACGATGGATATTTGCCTTTCATTTAGTACATTTATTTCGCCTTAATTAGGCAACAAAAAAGTTTTCATCTGGATGCAACACAGCAGTAACCTTTATAAAGGCAGGCAAATCAGTGTGGTATAAAAGAATATTCCAGGCTTTTCAGAGCTGGGGTGATATTGTTATATGTGACAGTTTTGTAGCATACATAAGAAAAGTCATTTGGTTCTTTTATTGCCTCACGGCCCATGGTGTTTGGCCACAGCAACATGCTATCATCGGCTTTAACACTTAAGCAAGCATTAGTGAAAAACAGTGGCTATTTCTGACCTCGCCCTGGAAATTTTCTGTAAAAAAATCATTGAAATGACAGCAGCACTCCTATTTCTTTTTTCTTCTTGAGATCGTTACCTATCCAGAAACAGCTGACTTACAGTGCCCAGACAAAAAAAGATTGCTGGTGTGTTATTTTTTCATGAAAACAGTATAATGGTAATATCTTGAGAATGAAGCAAGTATTAAATGAAGTCAATGAATTTTCCTCCAGAGGAGGAAAAATCTCTTCTTATCCAGAAGCCAGGATCTGTGAGGCAGGGGAGAGGAGAGTGATTTGGGACAAAGGAAGGAGAGGAAAGTTCTCTAGCACTTCATAGCAGAAAGCGGAAGGAGTTGTGCTTTGTTGCAATTCTTCACCTTTGGCCCCTTCTTTTTCACGCCCCTCCTGCAGCAAGTGAAAGCTGTGCCCTGTTTATTTTTGCTGGTCTGATTTATAAGGAGATGGCATATAGATGTGTTCAAGCCAGAAGGAAGGATTTGGGGGCTTAGATATACTGAGAAACCATATATGGTAAAGGCTGAAGAATTTTTCAAGCCATTTTTAATAGCCAATTTGTTCTCATTAGTAGTGGTGGTAATAGCAGTTACCATCAGACTGTATGTACGTACAGTGTCACACAAGATATAGTATTGCACTTATGTGCAAATAGTGTGTTGGACTGATGCTTTTTTACTGCTCTCAGCTTTGGGAATGAGGAAGCCCTTGGGCTGTGAGGTGTTACCAGAGGAATTGTCCTCCCCAGGTCGGGTGAATGTAGCGGGTGAGAAGGGCACCAGTATGTTGTGTGAACCCACCACTGCAACACTCACATGGTAACTTAGACTAAACACTCCAGAATGGAACAGCAGATGAAATGGACAGAAAGAGTCTTGAAATTATTTAACTTAGAGAAACATTTTCCATTTTGGGAACAAAGCTTTCTAGACTTGGCTGTAGCCTTTAAAGATAAGCTATCTCAGAAGATTTTTTTCCTCTCTGAGTTTTCATAGCAGTACTCATATGCAGAGGCAGGAGGAAGGAAGGGGTAGTGATTAAAGAAAAACTGCACTCAGTTTGCTCTTAGGAAGGAATTTCATTATAAAGTAATGAAATTACCATTACCCCTAAGTGATTTGCAGACAAATTTTACAGGTTAGCTTTATTCCCTATGAAAATGTTAGTGATTTCCTGCCCAAGCCTACAATAGTTGAAGACTGGGAGATACACTTGCATGGATTGCTCTTGCAACTTCATAAGCCGAGCAATCCTTAAATTTATGAGGAGCTGCCTGCATTTTAGTTCTTTTTTTATAACCTCCTTGTGTTTGGTAAGAGGAGGAGGGGAGTGCATTCCCAGGGGCATCTTCCAATGCAATAAATGGAAGCAGAAAAGGCAAAAAAATAAGATGGACTCTTCTTGTTTTGTGAATCTAGTGTTTTATGTCCTGCATGCATTTCAACAGACTTATTCCACCCTCAGCCTTCACATCACGTCTTAGTTTACCTTCCCCTCCACCCACAAAGCCCAAAAGATTGAAACTTTTATTTCCCTTTATAACATTTTCCTTTAAAACATATATTTTATTTTCCTTTGTAACATTTGCCCGCTGGTTTCTTTCCCCGTGTGATGCTTCCATCTTTACTTTGGATGGTATTCATCAAATGAATCTGGTAATCATTAAAATCAGATATCTGTTGTTGTAGGACCTGCATAGTGTGTGGTGAGAATTGGCATGCTTCAAGCAGCTTGCTACTGAGTGAGACAAGCGAAGATAGTATGAGGGGAAAGGACATTCTAGTGTGTCCAACTAAAAGTGCACGATTGTTAAGAATATAGCTCAAGGTCATTTGGAAAATTATAGCAAAGCCAGGAACAGAATTCATGTTTCCTTGTTCTTTCCTTGAAACCCATGCTTCCTTCTCCATTTCAACAATTTTCCACAGGCTGTCTTGTAAAACAAATGAAATGTGTAATTGAAAAATACTATAGGAACTAGCTGTTTAGTGAATGTATCCATGTGAATTTTTTTTAATGAAATACAGTAAGAAATATTAAATTATACAGAGGTCATTAATTTGTTCTTTACAGGCCTCTTCTATAACACTGAAACCACTCCTTCTGTATCCAGTACTTAGAAAGAAATGGCTATATGATTTCATACCTACATCAGAGAACACCAATTTGTGATTTACTTCCAGAACACTTGAGTATCTTTCAAAATAGAATAGCAGACTAATAGAGCTTCTTTATAGACACTCAGTGTTTTCCACTCTTAAGAAAAAGAAAAATTACTGATTTGATAGTGAGCTATGAGGTTATTAATTTCGAAAGGCTGAGAAGTGATTATGCAGCAATTTTGACCTTTCCTGTCATTCAGAGGCTTTGAGAATGGAGCAAATGCTTACTGGCAAAGCAAGGATCTGCCTCGCTACATGTTTAAAGAAAACAGTTACGGAATGAATTTCCAGGATTTACACTAGACAGCCAATCTCCACTCAGCATCATAATGTAACTTGAGTTTCCTAAGGCTGACTGCTTTCTTGGTATACTAAGCTGACATTTACAGTTCCCACTCCAGTACAGAAGCCTGCATTTCCTGCTACATTATCCTCCTGCACCCACATAATCTGGTAAACTTTGCTTTTTTTAAAGGTAAAGGTCTTTACCTGCTCTGAAGACATCCTGGTCAAAGAAAGAACTAACCTCGTCCCTCTCAACATGCTGTGCTGATTCAGACTGATGCCTGGGGAATTGGTTAAAATTTATTGCCAACCTAGTTAGATCAGCTTGAGTTCCGGCAGGAGGGTAAATGCATATGTGTTTTTAATTAATCCCCTGCCTAAATCAAGGGAAAGGATATTGCATTTTTCAGCAGAATTGCTCCATGCAGTGCTGACTGCATATATTTAACAATTCTTACGCATGTAACTGAGAAAAGCCACTGGAAAGCTTCCAAACTGCATGCAGTTTTTGCCTGGCCCTGTTTGAACTCTTCTCCACCTGGTACAGGGCAGGGGGTCTTGAGCTGGCAGTGACAGCAGGGGTCCAGTACCTGCAGTCCTGGTAGAAGAGGTTTGTCCAACGAGGAATTTGGAATTTACATTCATGGAGAATCCTTGAACATTAAACATCATGAATAATCCCATCTCTTCTTGTCGAAGACATCAAACATATGCTTAATTTTCAAGTAAGTCCTTGGTAGGAAACTTTGTATGAGTTGCAGCTAGTCATTGAAATGGTTACCAGGTAAGTTCATTGCTCAATGTTAGCAGAATGTATATATGACTTTTTTCTTTTCTTTAGCTCTGGGTTTGTTGCCTAGAGATCAATAAACAGGTTTGTCCTATACTTCCCCCTGCACTCCCCCCCCCCTTTTTTTTATTTTGTTTTCCTATCCTTCTTAGTTTCTTTTGAAGGATTTGATCAGATTTTGGTTTCTCCAACTTCCTGATCTGTTTAGGAATCAAACGACTCTTTAAACATGAAGCCTTTCAGGCCTTTAGATTTGGCTAACCACAAAGATCAGGCTTTCATTTATAATTTAAATTATTCCAGATGCTAGCACAAATGAGAATTGCAAAGAGATCAGTTTTGACATGCTCTTTAATACAACATGTGGTTGCAATTTATAATCAAAAGTCACCTTTCCCAGGATAGCTTGGATTTTGGAGGTCAGAGCAGGTGAGATATTTATTTCTTGGTTAAAACATTGAGAAGTGCTAAAGGCTGATTTTGCAGTGTCTTATAGTATGTAAATCTGTACATAGGAAGAGGAAGAAACACACAGTCATTAAAAAAGCAATAGTCCTATAAGTATTATTTTCACAATGTTACAGAATAGATTTCCAGAAGAAGGATTACAGGAAAGACAATTTTGCCAGACTTTGTGTAAAAAAAGTCTTTGAGAATAGAAAAGGTGCTCCCAAAGGACAGCAGAGATGCTTGAAATACTTCTTGCCAGGAAAAGATCAGACTGAACTGAAGTTACTAAGCCTTCACAAGTCTTTGCTTTATCATTTTACCTTTACCAAACACTGAAAAATAATAGTTTCTGTACAGAAAACAGTCCTCTGAACTCAGTCACCTTTCACTGAGGTGAGTAAGGCACAAACCAATGACAGACCAGACAGGCCATCTCCCTGGCATTGTCCATAACCCTTGCACATGATGGGACTGATGCAACTGGAAAATAGTAATTTTTCTTTGCAAGGTTAACTCCCTGATGGATAAACTCCTTGGACTGTCTAACTGCCCACTTACACAGACTGATTAAAGATACTGGGAGGGAAGACCTTGTGTTCAGTAGGTGCCCAGAGAAGCTGTGGATGCCCCATCCCTGGAAATGTTTGAGGCCAGTCTTGGTGGGGCTTTGAGCAACCTGCACTAGTGGGAGGTGTTGCTGCCCATGGCAGGGGGGTTGAATGAGATGATCTTTAAGGTCTGTTCCAACCCAAACCATTCTGTGATTCTGTGTGGAAAGACAGTACAGCATGTGGCAGCAGCAGCTGGGGTTTAGGCTGATTTCATGTCTGTGAAAGCAAAAGTATGGGTGGTGGTGTTTGACAGCGCTGCTGTAGAGGGGAAAGCTTCTGTTAGATACCTCTCAATTTTCCAAAGCCTTTATTTTATCAGTGCAGAAGACACTGCTTAAGATGTTTTTTCACAAACACAACCCTTTGTGGCAACTCTTGTTTGACCACAACTCTTTGTAGCAAGTCTCTTCTCCTTTGGGGCTCACGACCCCCAGCAAAAAATCAAACAATCCTTGCAGGAAGTGAAGTTCAGTTATACAGTACAAACATACAGATTAATAGCCAAGATGATGATGTGGTTAAGTTAGAGGCAATGCACACCCTGTGATTTTTCAGTGTATTTTTCTGCCTTGTGCTGCATGGTTCCAGAAAGCTCTCAAGCAAGGAAGTCTTTACAAGAAGCGAAGAGAGAAATTACTGCAGATTACAAGAATTTTTTAAAAAACTCAAACAAGAAGGAAACTTTCATGTTGTCATCACCAGGATGATTACAAGAAGATACACCTAGTGAGCCAATTCTCCCTCCCCATAATTCAGCACTATTTCTTAAGTCAGGAGCACACAGAAAAGTACCTCCTTGTTCCTTACCATAGCCCACATATTTAGAGGCATTATTTAGAAAGTGACATACTTGAGACCACCCACACTCTGCCATACCAAAGGTCTAACTTTTCCTTATCCTGCTTCCTGTAGTAATTTTAAAGTGGATACCTGGGAAACAACATGTATAGGCCAAGAATACATGACTCTTCTCTTTAACACTCCGTCAGCCCCCAGTTATTTCCACTTTAGGGTGCTCCCTGCATTTGCATGTGTTTCTGTGTGTTTAGTTAACCCTAGTGGCCCTTGTGCCATGTAAAACTGCACCATGGCAGCATTATTTGGCAAGGAGTTTCACAGATTGTTTGCCTGAAAAATCATTTCACATTGTTTTCAACCTTGTTCCCACTCTTTGAATTTGAAGTCCCTTTATTGTAGAACTGGATGACAGTGAACTCAATCAAACCCTCTCAGGTGCTCACAATTTCATATGTAGATCTTACAATGACCCCTAAAATAAGCCCTAAATTTCTTTCTTTTGCAGGTTGAGGCATCCCCACCTACGAAGCAGTTCCCAGCACAGAAACAACCCCTGATCCCTTGACATCCTTAAGTTATCCTGCCCCAGCTCCTTTATATCTGCTCTGAAATTACAGTACTGAAATTACACACAGTATTCAAAAGATGAGGAAAACAGTTATTCAGTGGCACTCTGACATCGTCTGGTTTGTTCTCTGTTCCTTGCTAGCTTTTGCCTTGCCTTTATAATTTTGACCACTATTTCACACTGAGATGACATCTTCTTGGCAGTATCAGTCATAGCCCTAAGACCTCTCTCCAAAAAAGTCATCATCCACTCATTGTCCATTATTTTATGTGGAAAGCTCAGATATTTTCCCTTGTGGAACACTTTATGTAAAATTTCCCTGCACTGAATTTCTTGTCAGTTTCTCACTCAATCAGTAAGATATTTCTGCAGTTCTTCACACTTGGCTTTTCTACTTATTACCCTAATGTCATCATCCTACAGCCCATCTCTTTTCCTAGGTTCTTTATGAATACATTGGGTAGCACAGGTTCCTGTACAACTTCCAGCAGTTTGGCCTCTCATTTACTTATTCTTGCCAGAAGTTTCTCTTAGGACATGGCTGCACAGTTTCCTTGAGAATTTGGTAAAGATTGTGAAGCAATTGAACACCTTTGTATGAATGCATGGTGTCTTCAGCTTGCCCAGTTGTAATGAACTTTCTGGAGTTCAAATAGTTATTTTAAGTATTCTTGCCGAGACATAGTAATGAAAAAAGAAATAAATTGTATTGCTATCTGACAAAAGCTTGTGTGTTCCTGTTGTGTATGAAAACTCCCCTTTTAGCAAAGTGTTTATAATTTCTGAAAGATTTTAAAACATGACGAATGGTACAGTTCTATTCAAATGGAAAAAGAAGTGGTCAGCCTTTACTACCAGGACTACAAGATACGAAAATCCTTGAGGGTTCATGGCACTTCCATGGACTGATCCTCTGTGCTGACATTGTTTTGGTCCTATTTTAGTTTCCCTGTTTTTCTGTAAGCTTTCACACACTTTTATCACAGTCTGTGATATTTGCAAGAAGGGAACAAAGCTCAGCTAACAAACCCAGACTCAGTAAATAGAAGTTTGAATCATTTATACCAGAAAGGAGCCATAAAAATTACATAATCTGAGCTGAAAGTACCATAGAACTCCTTCACAAATTACATCATTCTTCTCTGTAAATTTGTACTAGACACAAAGCAAAGACAAAATAATTTCTAAGGCACACCAAGGCTAATACTAATAAGGGAGATTAAATACATTCAGCAGATCAAAACAGCATCTGGACTCAGTGGCTAATGGAACATTTCAGTATGGAGATATAATGCAACATAATGCAGTAATGTTATACATCGTTAAAGCTTTTTATGCCCTGATCAGCAGCTCTGAGTGCTGTCCTGCTTGCAGTCTAGGATCAGCCATGAATAAAATTGTTTTTAATGTCTTCACTAAAGAAGTGGATTTTCAGAGGATACAAAGAAAAGCTAAAATTGAAAATACTAATTTTGCCACAGCCTTACTCTAGCCATGCATGACACCACATGACAACACAGCTATTCCTGCTTCCAAAAAATAGCTCTCTTGAAAGGTGAGGCATCTCCCCTGTAATAATAATCTATCAAGAAGGATTTTAAAACCTAAGGTTTTATTTGTTTGGTCATTTGTCCTGATGTGAGTCATGTCTCAGAGCAGCAGCGTCCAAGGCTCTGACTGAACAACCACCGTTCAGAAAAGAACAGTGATACATGTTACTGCATATAATCTTCATTGATTTACAGTGTAGCATCATTCCAAGCACTGCTTGTAGACAGCCATGGAAGATGCTGTGGAGACGCTGTTTCCTGTTCTGTGCAGATCCTATGATCAAACATCACCAAGATGGACTTGCACCATAATATTTCGTTAGGAGAAGAGCTGTCTGTTCAGTGGTACCTTCACCATTTAAGATGTCCCCTTCCATTTATACATGTTCATACAACACTTCAATACTCCACACACTTCGCACATCCCTTCTTTGCCCGTATTTAGGCCAGCAAGTTAGTGCCAACAGTACACTACACCATGCCCCATGTTAGGTAGTGAAGAAGTGTTAACAAGAAAATTAAGAAATGTTGTTTTCCAGGATCAAATGGAATCCCACGATTGTTATCATCTCCAGGGAAAAAAAGTGCCACTTGCAGACATTGCAAAACTTCTGGTTTTTTTACATACCTAAAAGGTTTAAAAGTAGTACCTCAAGGTAATACATGAGGCTGCTGGTTCTCTATGGATCTTACATAAATTGGGAATAAAAGCTGTAAAATGAAGAAGCTGAGTTTCCCTTTGGTGAAGGGAAGAATGTTTAGACTGTTAAGTCTAAAGCAATTCAGCCAATAATACTTGTTTGCTGCAAGTAAAACAAGATGGCCCTAAAGAATGTCTTTCTCAGCAGCTGTCCCTTTATGACAATCCTGGTACTTTACAGTGAGACAGAGCCACGTGGGAGATACTATAAAAGTAATATTTTTCTCCATACAGCCCATAAGGTGCTCTTCTTGTATACAGAAAAGAGAGTCATCAGGCCTCATGACAATTACTGCTGTCCTTCAGGATTTCATATAGACTAGTTTTTCAAATGATTCTTAAATCTCATAATGAGGAACATTGTACTGTCATGGGATTCTCAATGTGGATACAGCAGCCTAATTTCATATAGAGCATAGGAAAGGAACACAGACGAGGCAGGGTGGGGGAGCAGCGGCACAGGGTGTATTACTTCCAGGCAGTGCCCTTTAGGGTACTAGTGTAGCTCCACACCCTCTGTAAGAGCTGCATCACACAGCCAGGCTGCAGGATGAATGCTGCCCTTCACCAAACACACCCTCACAGGCTTGACATGTACCTGTCTGTAATGGCACTGCTTACCCCTTGTTAGGTAGGCATAAAGCAAAACTGAAAATTTGCTGCTTCAGGGCCTGAATTCGTTTGCTTACATACTCTAGCTACAGTGTGATAGGAAAACTCAGCACTTTGAAGAAGCTGCTTAAATTGAAATGCAAAGATCCCATGGCACTTTTAAAAAGATATATGTAGGTAACCTGTGATAATGAATTAAACAAATATTACCACTAATTGGAGAGATTAGGAGAAAGCAGAGAAAGATGACCACAAGGATGGAGTCACCGTTTCTTGCAAGGGATGGTTGTAGACTGAGATTTGTTAGCCTGGAAAGAGATTAATTGGGGGAAACATGGTAGAAATCTATGAAACATGAATGATTTGAAGAGTCACTTTTGGCTGAAGGATGCTGTGGATGCTAAAGGACTACTGAGGTTCAAAGCGCTGGTGTACAAGCCCATGGCAGCAAAGTCCAAGGAGGGTTATGTCCTTCTCCGTAAATCTTTCAGCCTCATATGACTGGAAACTGGGAGGAAGCATCACACATATAATTGCTCTTTTAAAGCATACCTCCATCCTTCAGGATCTGCTATGGCCCACTAGGCAACAGCTCCTCGGTCTGACACACCATAGTTGCTCTTGCATTGTGTGACTCCCTTGGGGCTATAACTTGTAAGTTTGTCTAGATGATCTGACTGTCCTTTCCTCCACCAACAAAATGTTTTTGTACAGCAAGAGCACTGTGGGGAATAAAGGGTAGGAGTGGAAAGTAACAGTTATACTGCTTTTAATGTTGAAGCTACAGGACACATAATATTTAATTATTTATTAGTTACTGTGCCTTGTGACTCTTGTTATAGGCAAAGCTGCAGATAGAAGTGAGTTTTATTTTACTAAAAATAGGTCAAGGAAACAGAATGTAGCCTTTTAAATAATTGGATTCTATCCAGAATAATATTTTTTGCCATCCACATGTGTTTGAAGTGTAAAGAACACAAAGTGCTCCTGCAAATTGACTAATTTACAGTTAAAATTGACTGTCTTCATTTGACAACACAAGCATTTGTTTCATGGAAGAAGAAAAACGTATTTGTTGGAAATAAACACTGGTACACTGAGCTAGAGGGTCTACAGTGGTGACAATAGATTTTGTGTGACTAACCTGAGACACCACAGAATATCCTCACTTCAAAAATACTCCAAGTCTGCCTAAAGGTACTTGTTTCAGTTCTGTATACCCTAAAATACTGTTTTAGTTGAAGAACGAGGAGGAGGAGGAGGAAGAAGAGGAGGAGGAGGAGAAGAAGAAGAAGAAGAAGAAGAAGAAGAAGAAGAAGAAGAAGAAGAAGAAGAAGAAGAAGAAGAGGAGGAAGAAGACGACGAAGATGACGTAGACAACAACGAAGAAGACAAAGACGAAGAAGACGAAGATGAAGACGAAGAAGACCTAACTTTATTTCCTTTGGGAAAGATGGATGCCAGACTATTTATAGCAAATAATGCCTCCTTCCCTCATTACAAAGCACGTATTGCACTAACAACTATTTTAGCAAGACTGATGAACCACAGCAATTAAGCATACAAGCATTAGCAGTCTGACCAAAAATCCCTCTTCTATGCATTCAACTTCAGAATTCCAGTATCAGTGTATTGATGATGCAGTAAATAGATGTGAAAATCACAAAAGTATCTTGCCTCTCAGATGACAGGAAGTGCTCGAATTCAGGAAAAACAAATTAGTAAGTATCTCTAGTAATTCACACCTTTTTAATCTTTTTTATAAAATTGCATTTTTAGACATCATGGTATGCAAGCTTTCTTAAGAACTTCAGTGCTTAAGGATCAAAGAAAAATCAAGTTGTGAGGTATTGTAGCAAAAAAAAAAAAAAAAAATCTTGAGGGTATACCAGATGTAAGTAACCCTGAAATGCATCAGATTACCTAATTTTTGTATCAGATGCTGATTAGAAAGTAGAAAAGGAGCATAAGGACTTGGCTAATGGGATCATTGCTCACTTACTTACATTTCCTGAGATATTTAAAAGGATTGTATATATTTAAGACTTGACTCTCCTACTAACACTTAGTCTTAGTTACCCCTGACTGAGGAACTGTTGTGTTCAAGAAGAAATTATGTAACTGAATTTTCTTCTGATGTTTTGATGCAGATGATCTGATGGAAAAGGACTGTGGATGGGAGGGCAAGACATCCTCTGCAAAGAAGCATGTTTGCTAAATCTTGCTCTGAAGTGAAACAATGATGTACCCATATGTTTTAGCAGGGGTCTATCACCCTCTACCATCACAGATGAGAGAAACCCCTGGTACAAGAAAAAGAAGGAGTCTCAGTCTTATAAACTGGAAGAGAAATTTTAGGTATCAGGTGGCCAAAATGTAGTATCAAATGTCATCATCCGAAGCATATATCTTCCTATAAATGATGGGGAAGGATGCTTTTCACAGGTATGGCTGAAGAATCCCTGCACCAACACCTCCAAAAGGAAAAGTAACAGCAAACCAAGTAGTTATTCTCTACCATAACATCAGCAGGAAATAGTGATGGTGTTCCTGCTCTGAAGTCCTCACTGAATGGGGGCAAATTTATTAAAAGAAGCCTGAACTAGTGAGAGCCTGAACATGAGATAACACAAAACACCAAAATGTACTCAGAGAAATCAATAAACCTTTACCAGGTTACTTGCAAAGTCATGTGCTTACATCTGAGAAAGAGGTGTACCTACAGGGAAAGTTCTGCTTATCTGGGGATGAAACACCTGGTCTCAGTAGATGCAGTGATTTACAATGTTCTATAGGAATGCTAATGTTCTGTCATTAAATGGATGACTCATCAATACAGAGGTTTCACTGCATTGACCGAGAAGGCAGGGAGATACGTAATATTACATTACATTACATGAGCTGAAAAAAAAATTAAGAAAAAGCCCTGTAGACTGCTAAAAGTACCTTCCTTGAGCTGGATTTCTACTCCTTCAATCACTCGGCTAGCCACCAAAAGAATATTAACTCTGTTTCTAGGAACTGAACAGATGTTTGTTTGCTTTTTACTGCAGCCATTTAAATTCTTTTTATTTGCAATCACCTTTTATCAGTCCTGACCATAGAACATTTTTGTGACAGTTCTACTTTAAAAGCTAGGAAAGTTTTATACTTCCATGTGTTGTTTGACACATGTCTGAAACAGCTGGGTGCTGTGCCCAGGGAGCCCACGAGATGACTTCTCCAGAAGTTAACATACCTTCATAATGCCTTCTCACTGGATTTTACAAAGATATTTCACCTTTGCCTTGTCAAAGGCTGTAGGAAGGAAAATGAGTCATTGGTTGACATAAATGCCCATGACAATCACCTGATACAAATATACCGTTTAGCTGTGGAATTGGCTTTTCTTGTGAAGGCTACTTTTTAACGAAAAAAAGCTTGAGATGAGATGTTGATACCAAGCAACAGGGACCCTGACATAATTGAAGGTTGGGCACTCAGTTTAGGCATATAAAAAGAGAGGATAAATCCTTGTTCCCTTACCTTTGGAATTAAATACGTATGAATGTGCTGAGAGCCAAAGCAATGTATTTTTCACACCACACCTTTCACTGTAGATGATATGGACACATTTACACAAGTTTCATATGCTTTCAACATCTGCATTCAGAACACAATTTATACAAGTTTACATGCAAATTAAATCCTTCAGTAAGCAATCTGAAGTACTTAGAAAAATGAAGGTTTTCTGATTTATTCTTTGAAAATTGAGGTAAAACTATCACTTCCCTTTCCATTTCTTCTTACATTCCTTCCTCCTACCCTGTAAAACAATATTCAGGCAATGACAGAGCTGGATAGACACAACTTAGCTTATGAAAATGTTGAAGCTATCATGAGAATGGAAAAAAGTACACACTTTAAAGGACTTAAGACTGGGTGGTCTTGCACCAGAAAATGTTGCAGCAGTGCTCTATTGGTAACAGATACAGTTGCTCTGCAAAAGTGCTGCTCCAGCAAAAGCCCTTGTGTACTTCAGCTGTTCTTACTTCACACAATTATACTGGTGCAAATTCTGCTAACACAGTTTTGTCAGCACAGACACTAGTTTTAGAAGTTTCACCATTACAGGTTTGATGAATATTAATCAAGTATATTAAATATATAAGTAAACAAGTATATTAACAAAACAGTTCTGATGCAGGCTTGTTAAGATCTGACAGTGCTTTAGGACTCTGATCCTCTGCTGACAACATGTTTTATTTATTACAGTTTACATCAAGCTTACTGACAGCTTGTTTGAATGCTGCCCTTGGTAGGCTTCGAGTCCCTTTTGTTGCTCTTCATTCCCACTCTTACTGAAGTGTTACCTGAGCTGCAGCTGGAAAGTGGGACCAAGCCCACAGTAGCTTTGTGTTAGCTGCCCTGGGCAGCACCAGAACATCTGTGCAAATTGCAGCCTGGAAACTGAGCTGGATGGCTAACCAACAGTCCAGCTTGTATTGCAGAGGCCCATCACAAATCAGATGGATTTAAGGTAGCACAGACATGCTTCTTGCTGCAGAGGAGTCTTTGGCTCCTGCACAGGACATCCTTAGGCTGCACTTCATTCAACATTTGTGCAGTGCCTGCCAGGCACAATGGAAGTCTTCATCTATGGCCAGGCTGCTACTGAAGTCCAAATAGTGACATCTTTTTCTTTTTACGAGATAATGGATGGCATCAGCTATAGGTACAGGGGCAGTGGAGTTTAGAGATGATCACTTACTCTTCCCTTCCCTCCCTGGTGCTAGCCTCCCCTCCTGTCCATTGCTCTCTCCCTCTCTTCTCTTATTTTTTTCTCCTTTTACATCTTCCTGAAACAGTACAGGTTAAATTGCAATTTGATAATGAAATAAATGCTTTCAAGCTGTATCTGCAGTCCCTACTGTATTTTTAGAAATATTGTGTAATTTTTGTCTCATTGGGCTCAGTCTTCAGTTGAGTCACCAGTGGCACAAGGGAGTAATGCCTCTGTTGCAGGAACAAAACAACCTCTGTAAAATGCCTGTAGGAAATTCAATTGGTGTCTGTCTGTCTGCTTCCCTTTCTTCGTGGGGACACTTCTGAGGCACTATAATTGGCTTAGCTGCAGAGATAAGTGTGAATTGTGGATGGGAGGAGGAAAAACAGGAGGAGGAGATCTCTCTATTTTTTATCTGTCTATTGAGATGTCAGTGTCAGCCAAGCAGCACTTAAAAGAGATCTACTCTTATCTCTCAAGAACAAGGACACATGGAAAGATCTAGTCATGACAGGAAAAGCCAGTTACAAGGATGCACGTGCCTAGGGTTTTCTGTAGTGTTTCCTGATGACAGGCTTGCTGGCATACTCAGGGCTAGATCACTTTTTTGGGAGATGACAAGAGAGGACTAATTCAAACCTTCGGGTTTCTACCAGCCACAGGCATAGGTTCATAGCCATAAACATTTGTCTCTTCTGGGATCTTTGCCCACATTAAGTCAGTACAACTTCACTGATTCCCTTGATCTCAAAAGTATGCATGCCTGTTTCCTGTGTGGCTTCCAGCATCACAGACTGGTTTACAGGGACTGGGCAAATTTGTCCTAATATGGATTTGCCTGCTTTTCTTAAGAAAAGTGCCTCTATGCATGAAACAGGAAACTTTGGAGTCTAATTATATGCAGGTTGATTCAAATGGTACCAATCATACCAAAATGAGAGAACTACTGAAGCTCTGAGAGCCTCTGTGTTTCCTGGTTGTGTACAAAAGACACTGCAGCAAATTGTTTCAATTGGCATAATAAGATGAATGAATCATAAAGCAGACAAGCAGCAATTCATCCCTCCACGCAGCTTCTCCCTCTAATAGTATTGTAGTTAGTCAGCTCAGTCATTATATTTTCAAAAACATTTTGCTTGGAGTCAGGTTCCTCTGCTCTTACTGACCAAAGATGACAGACAGCAAATGTTCACAGGTTTATTCCTGAAAATAAAATGGTTTTGTACCTCTACAGAATTTAATCCCAGGTGCAAAGATCAGAGTTCCCCTCACCAGATACACATCCATCAGTAGTCTCTGACCCAGGGTAACCTTGGAAATGAATGTTCAACTCATTTTCACAGACAAGACCAGTACAAACCCTGTTTAAAAAGGCAAAGGCTTCAAGCTGTTCATCAAGAGAGCAGAATACTGCCAACCTTATTTTCAGTTTTTGGAGGATCTAAGTAGGCTTAACAAAAAGTTTCAAGTCAGACACCAAAGGCTTTTCTGGTGTCTTTTTAACATTAGTTTTCAGTTGGTAGATGTTCCATACAGAGGCACATTGTAAAAAATGTTTTTCTCATTGATGAGTTTCATCGCTTGACAGTGTAAATATAAAATACCGAATTCTATAAACTCTATTCCTCTTGCCTTCACAGCTACTTGTATGAAAATACCATCAGATTTTGGGATCATCTTCTGTGTCCAAAAGTAGGCATCAGAAATTACAAAGTTATACTTGGCTGCATAGCCATTTTTTTCAAAGCATGTAAAGGTCAAGCATCGGTATCTGAACTTCTGGATCATTCCTGAATACACTGTCTTGACACCAGTCAAGGGCAGCATTATCTAAGATCTGTTCTGAGTTACATGTACGATACTGAACTGTCCATCTTACCTCCTTGGCACTCTTTATTTGTAAATATTACGGGATTAAGCGAAGTCAAAGCCCAGCATCCATGTTCTACTTTCTGATTTCACAAAATGCCATCTCTTTCTAAAAGATCTGGAAATCATTAGAGTTCTTTTTTTCTCATTACTACTGTAGAAAATAATTCTGAAGATAAACAAAAATTTGGGGTGTTTACATAAAATATAGAGGAGGACATAGAGAAGTTTCCAGTGTCAGCAGTTTATGGCAACCCAAGGTTTGTTTTACACCACAAGAGGACTGCTTCAGAAGACTGGTAAAAGCTTTGCAATGCCATTAGTTAGTTGTGGGTTCCACTCTGAAAGGCAGGCAAACACACAAGTGTTCATGGTCAAAAAGGAAAAATAGAAGTTAGCGTGTCCACAAAAAGTTGCATAGTTTTATTAGTAAATTATACACTTGGCATGGAAATTGGTAAAAGTTATTAAGTTAGTCCCTTATCTTCCAGTATAAACACGCAGTGGTGGATTTTGAAGAAGGAAGGCAGAAACACGGGAAGGCAGTCAGGAAAGCAGGAAGGGAGGGAGGGAGGGAGGGAGGGAGGAAGGAAGGAAGGAAGGAAGGAAGGAAGGAAGGAAGGAAGGAAGGAAGGGAGGGAGGAAAGGAAGGAGGGATTACAAATACCAGTCATGGCTGCAGCACTGATCCAGCTGACAAGGTGTTTTAGGGTCCTGGAGGCACCATCTGGACTTCATGGAGGTACATTTTATAGATAACTTTCCCCACCCTAGAGCTAAGTGTCTCAGTTTCTCACTTTGAATGCAAATTGTTTGTCATGCACAGTTTGTTCTTCTACACCTTTGTGAAAATGGGTCAGAGGATTTCAGGGGTATTTGGTGATCTTGATCCCACCCCTATTGGGCTGACCTTTAGTTGACAGTCCGTGCCTGCTTCTTGAACTCATTCCTGTGTCTGTGTTGCGCTGTGTTGTGCTTATCTCCAGAGGCTGGAACAAAGGTGTTTGACCCAGAAAAATACTGCTCTACCTCTGTATGGTCCCCTTCTCCAGTCATATTCTGTTTTTTCTCACAGCATATTCTTACCATCACTCCTTTGTTTAGCTCCAAGCAATCCAGCTATCAGTGTTTGAGACGTACACTTTAGCACCTTATCTTCTGGGCTTCTACAGCTAGAGGCAAGCAGTCATGTATGTTACACATCAAACTGAGTTGTAGTCCAAGTCTTTGGCCTGAACCAGCCTTAATAACAGGTCTTGGCCCATCTTTTATATCTAATTTGGCTAGTGAAGAATTTGTGTTCATTTCTCTACTTTTATTCTTCTGACCCTTAGCTTAGCACTGATTTATTATCCCCAAACTTGGTTCTGATTTCAGTGCATTTTTTTTCTGCATGGTATTTGCTTACACTGCTTTTCTCCATAGATTGGTTTTTTTTTTTTTTCCTATTTACTTGCGTTTACCACCAATCTTTTAAAATAACTATATTTCAGTTTGGCTCTTTCTGGTCACCAGCTGCTACTATTCAGTAGTTCATAGAGAAGGCATTTCCTAGAGATTATGTGTTTTCAATGAGAATGCTCTTGTGCTGATGGATTTCAAATGTGATTTTCTGAAATACTCATTTAATGCTCTGTCTTTATGGAAGTGCCTTCCAGTTCAATTAGCTGTCCATTTTTAGAAAGTAATGCACAAAATGATGGCTAAATGGTCAAAACGAACTTGCTGAAGTTTGAATACTTACAATGTTTTGGGTTTATTATGGTTACAGGACAAATGGCACTTTGTGACCCTCTTCAGTTACTGTCAGTTGTCATCTGCAGACGACTAACTTGCTATCAGCTCTTCATTCAACCACAGTCACTTTTTCTGGCTGTTGATTTCTGTATCACCTTTGGGGACTGATTTACAGGTGTGCTTGTGTCTCGCTATCCAGTGCCCTGCCAAAACTTAGGTAGGATAAATCTATCTTCTGATGAAGATGGCTGGTATGATATAACAAAGATGTATGGATATATCTTTTTGTATCCATGACAATGTGTGCATCACTGCCACTGACTAGGCTGCGATGTGTCTGAATTTGTCTTATGAGAGAGGTGAATTACAGACATGTTCAAAGTACTTCTAATCCTACTTTTGGCATCCATGAACAAAGTACCAACTGCAATTGGCAAATGTGCTGGCAAGTCCCTCTCACATGGACATCTATGTCCTAGTTTCAGCCAGGACAGGGTTAATTTTTTACAGTAGCTGGGAGGAGAGCATGGCCAGACCCTAATGTTATTCAATACCACCGCACATCATTGCCGGGGGCAGGGGGAAAGAAAGAGTTTCTCTTTTCTGAGGAGAAAGGTGTCCTTTTCTGGTCAGGAGAAAAGGAAGGCGGGGAAGAGCCAGTCGGTATTTGTCAAAGGTTTTATGTGTAAATGGTTCCTTTGTCTTATACTTTCCATTATTAATACTATAGCTGTTACGGTTTGTTTTCTTATTTCATTGCTGTTTATGGTAAATTCCTCTTATCTCAACCTGTGATTATCACCTTTCGTGCCTCCAATTCTCAATTCCATCCCACCTCAGTGGGAGGAGGGAGGGGAAGGTGGAAGGGAGTGAGAGGCAGTGTAGTGTGGAGGGAGACCTAAATTGGGAAGTACCAATCCTAAATCAGGACAATCTATAAGTTAGTGTATGAGGAGTCGGTGGATATCCAACAGATGTCAAATCTGTTCCTCCTCAGCTGTAGCAAGACCACCTCCATGAAGCTTCCTTCTAGGAGGAAGAAAACAAATCCCAATTCAATTATCTTGGTTTCTGAAAGTCATTTCATACTGGCATTCACAACTTTCTGTTGCTTTTATAATTGTTTACAGTGCTTTGAACAACCACACTGACTTTGGAGAAGTGAGTAAACATGCTCTTTCCTCTGGATGCCCATGTAAGTTTTAGGTCAGCACCTGCATAGTGTAAACAGGTAGCTGGGTAGAAAGAGAGAAAGGAATTTGAAAGGATTTATTTTAGAACACCAGAAAATAACAAGGCAAGGGCTTGAACAGTAAAAAGGCTTGAGTAAGAGAATGCAAACAACAGAACCAATACAAAAGAGATTAAAGAAACTGCCCGTGAGTGGGCATCAGCTGTTAGATTTGCAGCAGTTTGATCTGGAAAAAGATGGCCCATCTGGTGCAGTTTACTGCTTCATGAGTGAGCACTACAAAGTACCACAGAACCACAAAATGGGACAGACTGGAATGGATCACAATGCATCTTCTGGTCTAACCTCCCTGCTCAAGCAGGGTCATTCTATATCTGATTGCATACAGACACTTCTCGAGTATCTCAGTGAGGGAGACTCCACAACCTCTGAGCAGCCTGTTCCTGTGTGCAGTCACCTGCACAACAAAGAAATTTTTCCTCATGTTCAGGTGGAACTTCCTGTGCATCAATTTCTGCCTTTTGTCCTACTGTTTGGAACCACTGAGAAGAGCCTGGATCCATCCTCTTGGCACCCTCCTTCCAGATACTTACAGACATTGATCAGACCATCTCCCAGACTTCTCGAGGCTAAATAGGCCCATCTCTCTCATCTTTTCCTCATAAGAGAGATGCTCTAGTCCCCTTATTCACTCAAGGTTGTTCTTTTAAAATAACTAGAAGAGAAGTCTCTGGGGTGACCTTATTTGACCTTACTGTGGTTTTCAGTACCTGAAAGGGACCTGCAAGAAACCTGGAGAGAAATTTTTTACAATGGTATGTAGTGAAAAAACAAGGCTTTAAACTGGAAGAGAGTTAGTTTAGATTAGATACAAGGATGAAACTTTTTACAGTGAGGATGGTGAAACACTGGTATAGATTGCCCAGAGAGGTGGTAGATCCTCCATCCCTGGAAGGATTCAAGATCAGGCTGGACAGGGTTGTGAGCAACCTGATCTATTTGGGGATCTCCCTAGTCATTGCAGGGAGTTGGACTAAATGACCTTTAACTGTCGCTTCCAACAAAATGTATTCTGTGATTCTGTAACTCTTAACTCTGTGATTCTGCGGCGCAGTGGAAGGTGTCCCTGCCCATGGCACAGAGGTTGGAACTAGGTGATCTTTAAGATCCCTTCCAACCCAAACTGTTGTATGATTCTGATTATCTTTGTAGCCCCCTGCTGGACTTGCCCCAGGAGCTCTGTCTTTCACTCAGGATCCCAGAACAAGCCACATTATTCCAGATGANACCACTGGTGACAGGCCTACAACTAGACTCTGTGCCACTGATCCCAACTCTGTTGCATGTAAGCATGGGGGGCTTTTCCTGCGGGTCAGTGAAGAGGGTTCAAGGCAGCTGGGCCTCAGCTCCACCTGAACCATGGTGGCAAAAGAGGAGGGGTTGGAATTCTTCACACCTAATTGAGCCCAAGTGAGCTGGAGGTTGACAAAGCAGGATTGATTTACTGTGGAGATTTCAGGTGCAAGGTCTGCTCATTTTGTCATTTATATTGACTACTGCCACTGATCAAATAGATTGGGTTGTCCAGCCATGAGCTCAGAGAGACCTCCAAATAAGTATTCTGCTGTGGAAAGTATATTTCCAGAAGAGGGCTTAAAGTGTAACTTTATTAAATCTTAAAGACAGATTTAATGAATGACGCTTAGCTTGTCTCACTGCAGTAAAATGAATCCAAGAAGGGGACCTGATCTTAATTTTCTTGCTGAGACTAGCCTGCAGAGCCTGAAATTCAAAGATACAATATCTGCTTTGTTACTCTATGAGCTTGCTGTAAAATATGCTGTAATCTTTGCCAGGGATATGTTGTGCATTCCCTGGAGGTTTTTTAGCACTGAGGAACACTTCAGACCGATTAACAGTTTGTTCAGGCTTTGCCTTATAAGGCCTTTTAACTCCGGCACAAGCGCATGACAGCCCCTCCAAGTGTCAGGCTGTTGGGAACAGATCACAGCAACAGTTTCTCTGCTCAGAGAGCCACATTTGTCCTGTCTGCCTTGACCTACCGCCCTTCTAGCTCCTGTCCTGACAGGCAGCATAAAAATGGGGGCTTAGGGTAAAGGATGGGAAGCGCAAAAATTTAACTCTGCAGTCCTTACTGCAAAGACTGGATGACTTTAAATGCATTGACACACTTTTGTGTTTTACACAAACATTGGTTACAGCTGTGGTGTCCTGGGAAGATTGGTGGTCTACCACTTACACACATTCTTCAGTGGTAAGGCAGGGGATCTGCTGCTTTTGGGAGAAATCTGTTTTGTGGGTGAAGCTGAGAGCCATGAGTTAAAACTCGCTCTCAGTTCATTCCCAATGTGCAATTGCAATGGTAGCAGCAACTCTGTATCAGGGCAGCAGAAACATTTTGTTTTTTCTATTCTCAGTGTGTCTATGTCTTATTTTAGCAGCTCTGAAACGTCAGCAGATTAGGTTAAAGTACTGAAATGGGGAATGCTAACCACTGAAAGCCAAGTATGCTTTGCTTTGACTTAAAATATCCTCTGGTTGAGTTATAAGCCATGGGAAACAGATACTTGTGGCAATTCAGGAGTACTCTCAGCCTCTCCTGCAGTTCCCATCAGCATTCCCATCGCAGCTTGGCCAGGCTGCACATTGGCAGAAACCTCACTGGCCTTTGTAAGTGTTTGGAGTTGCAGGGAAAAGCAGCCCAATGGGGGAGTGATAGAGGGGGCAAAACAGCCAAGAACATACCTTGGACCTCCTGAACCCCAATCCCTGTCAGAAGGCTATCCCATTTCTGGTAGGCAAAACCCCACTCCTTAAGCTCTCTCCATGTCCAAGAAAGCCTTCCACATTTCAAAAACCTATCAATGGTAGCAACTCCTACTACATAGACTCAGTAGCTGAGTAGATCCAAGCTGTCTGGGGCAAATAATGCAAAAGGTGATGCAGAGATACGGTTGTGTGACTGCAGTGGGGCTACCATCTGAAGGTAATCTGTTCAAAGGCTCTGAATTAGAGCTGTAACCTGCTTTGAGGGCAAAAGTTACCAAGACATCAGCAGCCAGGGTTTGTCATCACACAGCTCTTTATCTAGAGCCAAAAGATCACAACTTAATTAAGCATTAAAACTGCAATAACCCCAGTATCCACAGACCTTAAGTTGCCCAGAGTTAGACTTTACAGAAACAGATAAAAGAACTGCCTATGTTGTATGTTGAGCTCCATATACTGATGGGCACACTCATATAAAAATTTGAGCTGCATCTGCTGATCTCCAAAACAAACTAACTTTTGAGAGTTTTTTTTTTTTTTTAACCCACCTTTTAAGGACTTTTGAACAAATTTTTACTTACAGTCCTATCTGATGTGGGCACTGCTGAAAGGTTTTTCCAGTTTCCTACTTGCATTTGACTTTCTGGCATTGTAGCACCTGAAATGCAGATCACTCAAGGCAAACAAAGCACAAGCTAATATTTACTGTGGAACTTCCAACACAAAAGCAGTAGACTAAAATACTAGCACTGCTTCCCCTGAATCATCATTTTAATTTGACAACACACACCAGATCTCCAATCTAAAGGCACCCTCTGTTTTTCCTGCCATTTTTATATTATTAACTCATTTTTCTCGGTGCACTCTTCGTTTCTCTTCAAAATATCAAGAAAGTCCCTTTTGGTTTGCATCTTTTTTCCTCTCTGCCTCACTCCAGAAGACTGTAAGCTACCCTTTGTTTCTGGAGCAGTGGGGTTTTTGTGCTATTTGGGAAAACAGTGCTCAGATCGATTGCAGGAATGATTCTTACTACAAAATTTCACAGCTGGTACACTTTCATCGTTAGATGAGACAGGCAGCCTAGAATACTAAATCAAAACTCCGATAGCTGGATAACAACTGTAGTGAAAACAAGAAAAAAATGGCTATTAACAAAGAAGCATTTTTTAGGCAGCTGATTTGTGGAACTCCTTGACGTAATACTGCTGAGAGTCAGAACTAACTGTCAATCAGTCAGCAGAGGACTAGACTCTTACGTTGATAACAAATGCAATGTGGTTTAAAACCAGTGTATTTTGAAAGGAAAATCAAAACCAGAGTTGCTCACCATGCTGTGATTGTGAACCTCCAGGCAAATCTTTATTATTTTGAAGGTACTAGTAAGACGGATTTCAAATATTTTTTTCAACCAAAAATAAAAATACATCACATAATTTGTAAGTTTTTTATGTATTATGAAATTTAACTAATCATCCTTCAACTAATCATCCTTCCTCAGCAGCCACACAGCAAGCAGTCCCAGTACTGCAGAGTTCACATTAAAAGAACAAGAAGCTGAGAAGACAAGAAGACGGACAAAGAAACACCTTCATGGAAGGATGATTTGAAAGTTGTCAGGGCTTGACCAGTAACAACATCTACAGGATATCTGCTTATTGATCTACTCTACTCAATAAATTCATTTAACTTGTTTAGGTTAGAGTTTGTTTTGAAAGTAATGTGTCTGACTCACAGACATATGGGGGGGAGGGAGGTGCAGGGAGGGGTGTTGGAAGAGAAATTCCTAGACAGATTTGAAATGTGAAAACTCAAAATACAACTTTAAATGTCCCTTCTTCCATATGATCCCTGTTTTCTGAAAAATGCCATCATCCTTAAACGGGACTCTCATGTCATCAAGGAGATATGTGCGTTCAGTTAGTTGAACTGTGGTTTAGCAATTAATAAAATGTCAAGTAAAAGGTCTATTGAAGATGTTGCTTGAAACAGACATGTCCAGGGCTCTTGTCACCTCATTGCCATTACACACCAGATAAAAAAATTGACATCCGCTGCAGACATGTGTATGTAGGTTAACGCATACTTGAAGTACACTGAAACAGCTATAAAACACCATGTGACTGCCTGGCACTAGAATCAAGAAACACCTTTGTCTTTGGACAGCTCTCAACTGGAAGTATTTTATCAGTCTTTAAAAAGTATATTTTTAAAAATATACTTATCATTCTTTTAAAAGTGTATTTTTCCACTACAGGAACAGTGAAAATGTGGAGAAAATTAATTTGTCTGAACAGATCTCATGCAGCCACTCTCTCCATAACTGTGTTGGGTGCCCAAGCTGCAAATATTGTATTGACTGTAAAATTAGAAGATGAAATAAATTGGCTATCTAAAGAAATCAAAGAAAAATATAGAAAAAGGGAGATGATTTTTCTTTTCTGTGAGCAAAGAGTAAAAAATCATGTTGGGTAACATCATGACGAAGAGACGTGTTTTTTCATTAGTTGCGGCTGTTTGTCTCTTTACAATTTCATAAGGAAAGCAAAGTTTCTCCACCATCCTTATGAAAGAATCTCAGACTGTTGTGATGTGAAGAGTGGTCTGTGACAGAGGCAAGCCTCAGCTGAGGGATTTCTTCACTTCACTAATTGATTCAAACCTCCGAGGGGAAATCTCCAAGGTTCTAGTTCTGCACAAGAATAATTCAAGACAAAATAGTCTTATATTGTTAAATTAACAACCTGACATGCTGCCTTCTTCTCCATTTATACAGGCAGCCCTGCTACATGGTTACTATTATTTTAATGTATGATGAACAAGTGCATAGAGCAAAGAGGTACAATAGGCTCCCTCAGGGTATGTGCCTGTTGTAAACCAGTTCCAGCCTCATAGAGAGCCTTTTTGTTTTCATTCCTGACACACCTAGCAGTAACTAACCTAACTACTTGAGAACACTTCAGATCTTTTGAGAGAGGTGTGAATTTATCATGAAGTTGAAGATACCCACAGTCTTGCTCCACACATTATTCTCCAGTACAGGAGACATAAACCAGAGAAAGTTGGAGAAAGATGAAAAGCCTTTTTAAGTACTAAATGAAGACATAACGGGAAGTTTTCAAAGCTAAAGCATTCAACATCTTCCCAAATATCTTTATTTAAAAGGTTGAGTGTGGGTGACTGCTTAGTTTTGAAACAATTATGTCTTGTATTCTCTTCCAGATTTCAAAATTGGAATACATGCAGAAGCTTAAAATGTAGACACGTTGACAGGGAATTTCAAAGCAGTCTAGAAGGATTTAGAATCATTTTTCACTAAAATCAGTGGAAGGCAATGTTAGTCACTAAGACTGCTTTGTAAATCAGCATTAAATTTCATCCTAGGAACTTCTGACTACTAGGTTTAATGAATACTGTCTCTTCTGAATGCTACTTACCAAACAAGGCCTTTGTACATTAGAGGTGCAAAACATAAAGATGATTTACTAATTAGCTGCACACCAGAGGTACCAGTTTAATGGTAATGTCATCTTGAGTAAGGCTTGTATATGGTATGCAATACAACATAAAACAGTTCTCCACCTTGTACCTTACAGCATTAAAACATAAAATAATACCATTAGAGTGACACAAATAGGAAGTCAGTGGAACTTGCATCTTCCTCAGGAATTCTGATAAAGATTTTTTCAGCAGCTGCTGTCTGTAGTACTAGTCTTGGAAAAGCACTAGAGGGAATACTACCTTCTTGCCATGACCTGGAGCAAGGAACCAGTGGGGATACCTTTCCCATGAAATGGACATGACAGTGTGCTTGTGTGCCTGTGACTGTAGCACTGGAATTGTGACCACAGAAAAGGAAGAGCCCTAATGATCCTTGGAAGAAATCACTTTCATATATACAGTGCAGGATCTTAACATAATACATACCTGTGTTCAAGGCGAAGTCTTGGCACTTTTTTGGCTGCCTCAGGCTGTTAAAGCTTAATGAATTCCCTAGATAACAAAAGAGGTTGGACGTACTAATGTGGATGTAGTGTAGACTGATCCAAAAATTCACATCAAACTTTCAGCCTGTGTCCAGAGAGTAGCCAGTTATTTTTGTCTCCTTTGTGACTCTGCCACTCTCTGAAGTGGAGGCCGAAAGGCCAGAAGATGATTTCTGTGTGAAAGGTTTCCAGTTTTTGTCAGGTCAAAGGACCAGAAATGGGATATTGTCTAAAAATACATAATTTGATTTAGTTTTTTGGTTGATTTACTTTTAGGGGGTTTTTGGGGGCTGGCACCACTGGCTAGCTGGCTCAATCGCTGCATGACAGGTCTCTGAAGGATTTCAGAAAGATGGACTGTGATAAATAGATCTGACTTTGATCTGACTCACTCTTTCAAAGTACTGCTAAGGCCCCTTACTTGAATGGGTGGATTTAACTGCTCTTCATCACAGAGATAAAATCAAAATTCTAGCTCTTATGTTTCTATAATGTGCTGGAATTGAGGTGTACTGGTTTAAATGCCCACTATTAAATTACAGCCTTGATACAGACAAGCTGTAGGGATCTCTCTGGGCAGCCCCTCCACTGAGGAGGAAAGTAATGACATCATAATTTTCCTAGCTGTTTAACCTTAGCTGAAATCTTGTCATTAACAAAAGCTGCCCTTGTAGACCAGAGTGGACTCCTCAAAACTTCTTTGGCATTGCAAATCCAATGCCAATCCCTTAGCCCTTCTTTTAGGAGCTTAAGGATAGGAGACAAAACTGAGAATGGTCTAAAGGATCTGGTAACAAAAGGGTGTTTAAAAAGTAAGTATTAAGTTATTTTCTGGTCATATGTGGGGGGAAAAAAAACAAAGGTCACCCTGCGATCACAGCAGTAGTAAAAATGAAATATGCAGATTCTGGCCCCAGTTACATTCTGGAACACTCATTTATTCTCACCTTTCTACAGCTTTCGTCTTTTGGGCTGCAGACAACTTACTTATTTTCTTTAGAATCTCACTTTGGAAGCAAAATCCAGTGTACTAACCCAAACCTCAGTAGAAAATGTTTTTTGCATTTTTTAAGGGAATATAATTTCAGCTATGTACTATATCTGGAGAATGATCAGAAGGCACAGGAATAGAAATAAATACCACTAAAAGCAGCTTTCCTGCTGCAGTCTGAGTTGTTTGAAAAGAAAGGAGAGAGAAATGCCAGAACCTACAGGAACCAAGCTTTAGTTTTAAAATCCAAAGTGTAAAAATGTACACTTTTACCTCTTTTTCTTGGCAGAATGAATAGCCAAGCCAGTTTCAAGGGGCTGGAGGGGCAAGAGCCTTCTTTGTATCAGCATTAAAGTTGTCAGGAACAATGAAACTCAATGCCACAAAATGTTTCAGATGGGGTGGATAACACAATTCTCATAACAGCTACAGAGAGATGCACAAGTAAGGGGTGGTGACCTATTTTGGTGGCATCATTTTGCTGATAGAATTGAAATGCAACAAAAATTCCCTTTTTAGTGAAGAGAGTTGTCCTATTCACAGATGTGTCTCTGTCCCGTACTGTAATGCTGGCAGCATTATTTGTTCTCATCATTTCTCTCTGCCTCAGGTGGAAGTTGAATGTCAAGGGAGGCACTGAGAATAGAAAGTGGAAGGTAAGGACAAGTCAGGATTTTCTTTTTGCGTAATTTCAGAGACTAAAGGAATTTGGAAAAAGTTGCCTTATATTTCACCTCTGCAGGTCATCCAATCCCATTCTGCTCTCCAGGAGGCAGGCTAGTAACAGAACCACAGAACTGACTCGATTGGAAAAGATGTTTGAGATCGCCAAGTCCAACCTATGACCTAAAACCACCCTGTCAACTACACCATGGCACCGAGCGCCATGTCCAGTCTTTTCTTTAACACCTCCAGAGATGGTGACTCCACCACCTCCCTGGGCAGTCCATTCCAATGCCCAACCACTCTTTCTGGGAAGAACTTGTTCCTACTGTCCAGCCTAAACTTCCCGTGGCACAGCTTAAGAGACTCTGTTGCCTGGGAGAGGAGACCGACCCCACCTGGCTGCACCCTCCTGTCAGGGTTTGTAGAGAGTGATAAGGTCTTCCCTGAGCCTCCTTTCCTCCAGGATAAACACCCCCCAGCTTCCTCAGCTGCACCTCATAGGATTTGTGTTCCAGACCCCTCACCAGCCTTGCTGCCCTTCTCCGGACACGCTCCAGCTTCTCAACATCCTTCCAAACTGGGGGGCCCAGCGCTGGACACAGAACTCAAGGTGCAGCCTCACCAGTGCCGAGCACAGGGAGGAAGGACTTCCCTGGTCCTGCTGGCCACGCTATTCCTGACACAGGCCAGGATGCCATTGGCCTTCTGGCCATGTGAGCACACTGTTGGCTCATGATCAGCCTGCTGCCAGTCAGTGCCCACAGGTCCCTTTCTGCCTGGCCACTGTCCAGCCACTCTGTCCCAGCCTGTAGCACTGCAGGGGTTGTTGTGGCCAAAGTGCAGGACCCAGCACCTGGTCCTGTTTATCCTCATACAATTGGATATGACCCCTCTATCCAGCCTGTCCAGGTCCCTCTGCAGAGCCCTCCTACCCTCCAGCAGATCAACGTTCCCACCCAGCTTGGTGTCATCTGCAAATTTGCTGATGGTGGACTCAATCCCCTCACCCAGATCATCAATGAAGATGTTAAACAGGGCTGGGCCCAGCACTGATCCCTGGGGAACACCCCTGGTGAGCAGCCACCACCTGGATGCAGCACCGTTCATCTCCACCCTCTGGGCCCGGCCGTCCAGCCAGCTCTTAACCCAGCAAAGGTGCTCCTGTCCAAGCCATGGGCTGCCAGCTTTTCCAGAGAATGCTGTGGGAGACAGTGTCAAAGGCCTTGCTGAAGCCCAGGCAGACACATCCACAGCCTTCCCTGTATCCACCAGGAAGTCACCTGGTCATAACAGGAGGTCAGGTTGGTCAGGCAGGACTTGCCCCTCCTAAATCCTTGCTGGCTGGGTCTGATCCCCCAGCTGCCCTGTAGGTGCTGTGTGATCACACTCAAGATGATCTGCTCCATAACCCTGCCAGGCACCGGGGTCAGGCTGACAGCCCTGTAGTTTCCCAGATCCTGCAGCTCGGTAAGCAAGCTGCAGTGCTAGCAGCCAGCCCTGAAATCCCAAGAGGAGACAGGCTGCTTCCTCCACCTGGGAATCTTCAAATAACCCAACTACCTGGAGAGGGAAAAAGGGAGAAAAGAGAACTGCATAATTTCTGGGAATCTTCAAATAACCCAGCTACCTGGAGAGGGAAAAAGGGAGAAAAGAGAATTGCATAATTTCTTCTTCCCTACTTCAAGGAAAGTCACAGCAAATAGCATCTACAGGCTTACTCGTCTGGAGGCTTTGGCAGGGGATGCTCTGTGGCTCACTTCCTTAGTTACTGCCAAGGACATTAGTAGATGCCAAGTTACTGCAAGGTGTTGAATAAACCTCAGGCTAGCATGAGGCTGTTTTAGCATGGCAGTGGGGCTGGCAGAACAACAGTTCTCAGGTAAACAGTTGCTTCTTAGCCCTCATTCCAGCCAAATCACCTACAAGCAACTTTATGGACTACAAACATCACTTGGCCAGGAGCTTTCTAGTCCGTGGAGTCTCTCAAGGGCCCCTACCACTCACAGCATCTGGTAGTCTGTTGAGAGGAGGTGTCACAAAGCTGTCATGACTACAGGGAGACCCTCTAGTCAGAGGACTTCTCAGTGCAACCTTCCCATGGCTGCAGAATGAGACCAAGCAAACATGGAAAAACCTCATCGACTGCATTTATTAATAAATTATGGCTTACCTATTCATAAGACTGCTGTCTTGGGAAGGTTTAAAACAAAGCTCTGTGCTCTAGCTTTTTATTTCTTAAACAATGCCATCTCCTGCTGTGCATGCTTCAACTCCATGCCTTGATATCAGTGGCAAACAGAAAAAAAAAATAAAAAGGGGGGGAAGAAATAACTTCAGTAACTCTAAGTTTGATTTAAAAATTCTTTTCTATAAAGAAAGAATGATCTTGTGCACTTAGAAAACTGGACTCTGAGGTACAGGTTGAACTCTGCCACTTCCCTCTTGTTCAACTACAGACATGTAACTTAGAGTTTCACTGTTTGCATTTTCTAGCTGTGAAATGCTGTAAGGGATAGAGGGGAGACTTCCAAGCCTCTGCTTGTCCTGTTGTACAGACAGGTTTTCCCACCAGCCTCTACTGCCTGAGGGTTGTGCCCATGAAAACCCATGCAAGGGGAAATGGGGAATGAAGAAAGTGTACTGGTAGTAACGTCTGCTACCCCACAGAAGGGTGAGGGCATATACTTGGGTGTTCAGCTTCTCACTTTCACCACTGCAGGTCATGAGTGACAACATATCGGGCACCTCCCTGCAGCAGCCACACTGTGTGGGTGTGAAGGGCTTGGACAACAGTCCCCATCATACAGCCATCACTTACTGGGTTAACGTGTCCAGGCAGGGGGAACACAACTGTTCTGGAGTGATGTCTCACTGGGATGAGGGTCCCTGAGGTGCAACTCACAGCTGTGAATTCCAAGAGGCCCAAGCACAACCCCTGGTGTTGTAGCCCCTCCGTACCCCCAGCAAGTTGGCTGAGTACAGGAGAGAGAAGGTCAGGAGGACACTTTTGTGTGGCAAGGTAGAAGAGCTGCAATTAAAACTGCAGATGGAGTAGTCTCTCCCGGAAGTTTCAGATGGTGCCACTGCCAGAAATTTTGAAGGGTGTGTAGTATGAGGCACGGTGTTTGAGGAAGTCCAAAAAACAAGAATGGGTGATGAGCTCAGGTATCTAAAGGTTTAGATGACCTTTTCATTCCTGAGCTATTTTAATATAGCCAGACTTTGGTAAGGAAGGTGGAGAAAGATTAATCAAACCTCAGAATTTCAACTTAGATGAAAATAATATGGTTCAAACACGCCATGGGCATAGATTCTTGACAATATTGAGGATGCCAGAAAAGTGTTAGTGTATGCGACATATCGACATGCAGTAATTTTAAGAGCCAGAAGTATCTCCACCTAAACAACCTGAAATGTAAATGTGAAGCCTGTTTTCCTCCTTTCTCTGTGTTTTCTTGACAGCCACTGCCAGGATCCAACCAGTACCTTGTCACCTCAAAAATACGTTGATGCATTTGCAGTGGCTGAGGTGCTAATCCTGACCATCATGTGTATACATGTGCCTTCCTTACACAGTCTTCAGGACACACTCTGGTTTCTTAGACTAAGTCAGTCCTACCAACAGCAGGATGGGAGGCCAAAAGCTTCCTAAGGACAAGATGCCTGGCATCATGCAGAAGGGTTCTTATAGCATGCAGTGCAATGGTTAAAAAAAAGCCTGGTTGGCTTGACCATAACCAAACACAGGTGGTTTAAACCAGAACCTTTCCTAATCCAGTTCAGCTGCATGGAAAGGACAAGACCCTGATTTTCACCGCATAACTATGCTGTCTCATTTAAAGTTTGGGCTACACATAGCTCAGAGTGCTTTCAGGATCTTCTCCAGCACTGAACAGGGGCTACAGATTGTTTCCTACACTCTTTTCCAAAGAAGTGAGAATAAAAATCTGTTTTGCGTGGAAATGGGATGCAATTCACACATTATTAGGATTTAGCAGTTCTTGCTCTTTTAAAAATTACTGTGAAAAGAACAGCTTTTGAACTGACATTTGAAGAAATAAAAGGGACATTTTTTCTTTCTTTCCATTTTTAGCTACTGAACAAAGTATATTAAACCTGCTCTTACCTACTCTTTTAGAATCTTCTTTCTCCTCCCTACACACTCCAGTCTCTCTTGTTTCACTATTGTCTTCGAAATTTGGAAATATCACTCTAGTCTCCTGCCCTAAAAGTAAGGAAAAAAAATAAAAAAGCTTTAGGATTTAACAAGATGTCTTAATTTTTAAATTCAAGTCCCTTACTGACATAGCAAAACATTCTGGAAACAAAAATCCTAACCAATATGGATGAAAAAAATGTTTTAAAATGGACTGGGTAGTTGTCTTGTTTTGTTTTATTTAATATTGCCTTCACTAACTAAATGTCTATTGGGGCTGTCTGCTGCAGATTCTGTTATGGTGTAGTAAGTCACCTCATAGAGGTCACACCTGGGTGTGGCCTGTGAACTGCCTGGGTGAAGGATTTCAACCTCATTCCATCATAGGCTTCAAGCTATGTGAGAGAAAATTATATGTAGGGAAATACGTAGAGAAATTAGTGGCTATTACTATTGCAGGACTTCCAGCCTTTCCTCACTGCGAGTCATGAGCAAGAAACTGCTCTGCTGCAGTTGCAGATGCAACTTCTATCATTCCTGTAGTCACAAAGAGTCAACAGAGCTGATCCATGTTTCCTCAGCAAACTAAACTGGAGGGGTACACAGCCCTGCAGCATGTTTCATTGGGACCAGGAATGCTGCAGCACTCACTAGAACACACCCTGCTTATCCCTTTCTGGCAACAAGCACTGCAGTTAATTGGAGAGAGAATAAACAAGGGGGGGAATACAGTGTCCAGCTCTGTATCATAACTGAGATACTCACATCCATTTTTATATATGGCTGTCTGGAATGCACTTAAATATATGCTTAAATGTCTTCCTGAGTGGATGTCACACAGAAGGAAAGAGGGGATGGCCCAAAGTGATGCATATTGCACAAAACTTTGGCAACGTGTAATGTGACTGTGGGTTGTGGAATGAATAGGCTGCCCATTCCAGCTCCAGTAAGCACTGGGGCATAACCCTTGTCTTTGCTGGATATAGCCTGTAGCAGAATTTTTCCCCTGGGCAAGGCTTAACAGCAAAACATGAGAAGGGTATTGAAGGGATTTAATTGCATAGCTGTCAAGCCTTAGTAGCAGTTGCCCATATATGTTCTCAGAGCACATGTGGGAGTAGAGATGTCTGGATCCTGTGTGATGGAGTATTTCAAAACCCGCTGAAGTAATACAAGTAGCAACGCATGGACCTTTACATGGTAATGGAAAACATAAAATAGAGACTTTGAAGAAAAACGACAAGCTGAAAGGGACCAAACAGGCTAGAGGGCAGCTGCTATTCAATAAATTTACTTAAAGATGGAAGATTCAGAGAGTATCTCAGTATCTAGCCACAATTGCTGCATTTCCCTTAGCTGTGAGCCCCGCAATGTGCACTTACTCACGCTGCCTCACTTGGGATATGGCAATAAAACTTTGCCTTTTGGCCACGGTGACTACTGGAATTATATAATGTTCTGTGAGTTTTTATATGACAAAGGATGTCTTTCACAGAGGCAAAGCTAAGCAAAAAGTCACTTTGACGTGCTGTCATGAGACAAGGAGACTTCCTGCACCAGCAAGGAAAACAAGACCAGGAGGTGAAAACACTTGACAAAGCCGCTGCCTTGAAAAACAGCCTGCAGCAAGTAGAACGTCCTGGAACTGGAAGTGGAGGTGGAGGATGTTTGAGAGAGAAGACTGGGATGTAGAAAAATAAAATGCCAGGCTAGGTGGCCCTTGAAAGGGCAAGCACATGGGAAACAGGGTGACTTCAAGATCGCTTTCCTTCAAGATAGTGGGGTTTTCCCTGTCTTAGCAGCAAGAGGTTATTACATCAAAATTATATGCTGCAAAATGCACTTCTGCTCCTCGTGGCAGGACAGCCCCACGGTGTCACGGTCAGCCCCCACCCAGCTCTGCAGCTGGCGTGGTGGCTGCCCTGGCTCGGAGACGCCCCTCCGCTGGGGCAGCCCCGTGCTCACCCGCACCCCATGGGACAGGGCTGGGAGAGGGTGGGGGCTGCGCTGCTCTTCGTGAGAAAAGGAAGCAGACAGACGATCATACAAGTAAAAACAAAAGTGTGAGGAGCTTGCTGGCAAAACCGAAGCCAGGCTTGAAATCACGGGTACCCTTGCGATACTGGCTCAGGTGTCCCCTTACTTCTTCACCTGCCTCCTTCTCTGTTTGTAACAGTGCGTTCTTGGGAGAGACTGTACACACAGCTTTGTCACTTTAATGTCTGATGCCAATATATGCAGTGCATGCAGGACGTGTGGACACCTTGTCCCTCCCTCCCCAATCCAGATGCTCTTCGTCTCTTCTCTTAAGGGCTGCCCTGCAGCAGCAGCAGCCTTTTGCTGCCATGTTACCACTGCACTCTCAAGTGTCTGTGCGGTTCCCCCAGAGTCCGCGCTCTCCCTCCTCCTGACAGCCCTGTCCTTTCCCTTATCCAAACCTGCTTCAGCTGGGGCTGCAGCCACCGCCTGCCTGCCTGTCTGCCGCAGCTCCCGCTCCCTGCGCCATGTGCCACCGTCCTTCCCTGCGCGTTGTGCTGCTCGCTAAGGAGATGCTGTGGCACAGCTGTCTGCCTCCTCTGCTGCAGTCAGGCAGGTTTGTATTACCGTGCACGCTGCTGATGTCGAGCTCCTGTCGTGACCCAGCACCCCATAGGAGGAGCAAATGAGCTGAGACGTCAACGCAAAAAATTATAGCCATGCGAGCTATCCCTCTGCTCAGCTGCTTGGAGAGTGCCTACATGGTTTGTGTGACAGCACCAGCACACAGAAGCAGCACTGAAATGCAGTTAGCAATACAGCTGGGAGACAGGCAGCCAGGCAGGCACTGGTCCAGTGACTAAAATGATCGTACCGTGAGCCAGCCTGCAGTGCCTCCAAAAGTGGCTGACTGCTACACAGGAGCTCGGCTTTCTTTGCAATTACTCCAGTTTCCCCCCGGTGACTGCAGTGTGCGCTCCGTTTTGGTTTTGTTTGCCTTTTTGTTTCTCCCTCCCACCCACCGGTCTCCCTCTCTCCTCCCGTGTCCTTCTCTCCAGGATGGCGGAAGCAGAGTTGCACAAGGAAAGGCTCCAAGCCATAGCAGTAAGTCAGTTTCCTTTTACATGCTCTTTTGTCCATAGCCGTGGGTTGTTGGAGGGAAGGGGGGATTCCAGCACAGTGGCTGGGAAGCGCCCGGAGTGCCTGGCTTTTGCGAAGTTGTGTGTGGAATTCCCTGTTCGGGAAATGAGTGGTTAAAGTCTGCTTTGCGGGATTTGGCGGAGAAAGAGGGCTCTGAGGAAGAGCGTTGAGCTGACACGTGCAGAAAGAAAAATGTGAATGCACAGCGGCATGCTTAAAAGATTGATGATAGAGAAGAAAAGAAGGAATAAATGGGGAGGAGGGGAGATTGCAGGAGAAAATCAGTACTCTGCTGAAAATATATTTTTTCACAGTTGGAGGTTTTGCTTAGCTGATGAAGAAGTCAAGCAAAATGATCTGCTGCAGGATGGCTTTTAGTGCAGAAAATAATTGTGATACTGCTAATTTAAAGACAATCGAACACAGGCTTTGCATTTTCAATATTGTGTAATTGTTTGATCTACTAGTTAAACTGTCACCTCAGCTCCATCGCTGAGCACATGATTTCAGACAAATTCCCTGCTGAGCTGCATCATGCCAGGGGTAAAATCTAGGCAGCATTGAGCCCCATTTTAGTTATAACTCTTGTTTTCACATTTAGTAGAGTAATTTGGATTAAGCCATTAGCTCAGCTGGTGCAGACCTCAGAGGAACGTGGGTGGAGACACCTGGTGAGGAAGGGGCCTGGGTGTTTAGGATCCACCGTCATCCTGGCACACAGAAACTGCCAGCTCATCCCGTAGCATGTCACAGGCACCGTGTCAAAAGGCCTGTGTTTCCGTGGGCACTGCCAGTCGGATGGCCCCATACAGCCTGCCCTTGTTCAAGTGACACCCAGCTCTTCTTCCCCATGGCTGAGATGTTGATGCAGCTGTGCCAGTCCCAGACGGATGGCACGGTCCGTGCCGGGGACCACACACCTGGAGGTCTGAGGGGAAACAGAAGACGGCAGAGCCCACATGGATTTTAAGTTCTCTTCCCCAGGTCCCCCAGTGATCGACAGATGGTACATTTTTCTGTAGCTGGCACAGGTTACAGATTTCTTTTGTAGTGTAACAGGAATGGCTGCTGCTGCTCCAAGATATTTTTCTGAAGTCCACTATTCTGATGAGAGGTCCATGGAGATTTAAAACCACCAGATTTAAAAGAAGTAGATATGGGATTTTTATCTCTAAAATATTAACTGTAAAAGAGCAAATGGTATCATTTGATATGGGGAGGGGGGAAGCTATAACCATTTAATTTTCAGGCAGCGGAAAGCAGATGCATATTTTTAAGCTGGTTCTCAGTTTTCTATCAACATTGTCATTACCAAATCTCAAGTGGAAACACCAGGAATGTTCCCCCAGAGGCAAACCTCACCACTGCCTGTGATTTGGGACTCTTTTATGGCAAAATTATACTGCAGAGCTGCTCTGTGCTTTGCTGCAGTGCATAGCTCTGAAACACTTCTGTCTCCACGTTAAAAAAAAAAAAAAAAAGCTTTACGTTATTTTTGTTTCTTTTGACTGCTATATAACAAAACACCAGACAGCACTCATTCCAACATGATGTCCCGGAACCTTTCACCAAAGTAGATCAGGTGCTCTGGTTCTTAGTGCCCTGAATTTCACACCAATGAGGCCATTATGGATTTAGTATTATCACCTGGTGTATTGCAGCTTTTACAGCAGGTTTATGCTGGCATAGTAGAAGGCCTTGAGAGTCTGGACCTTCACTTTCTATATGTATTTCTTTTTTGGTTTCTATTTCTGGTAATAAATAAAACATAGTAAGCAATGTATACCATTAATTAGATTGAAAGAATTTTACTTCAGCATCAAAAGTATTCAGTCTTATTTTAAGCATTAACGTGGGTCCGTGAACCAACTCATTTGCTTACCACTTTGCAGAGCAACAGGTTTTCCATATAATCTTGTTAGGTGACTTTTCTCCTATGCTTGGGCTGCTGCAAATGTTTGTCAGGATGCAGAGAAGTTAATTTCTAGTGCAAACTTTGCTCCATCAGAATGAGTGACATGACACAAGTTAGGCATTTCCCTCCTGACACTGTCTGGCTAAAATAAGGTCAATTCTCAAACGTTCTATGGTCTTCCTCAGAAGAAGAAAGAAATGGCATTTCAGTTCAGCTTGGTGTTTCATCTGTTTGAACACGCTGCAGTATCCCTCTGAGATGAGCAGAGGCTTACTCCAGCATTCTGCAATCACGCTGGTTGAATGCTAGACTTACAGAAAGAAATCCACTTACCACTGGGTTCTCTACACACTGTTCTCTGTACATTTGCTTCTATAATCACCATGGTAAATGAGCTTGCTGGGAAATGTGCAGAGTAAATTTTGAGTGTGCATCATTGAATATTTAAAGAAAATAAATCCAAAAATAGAAATATGAACTTTTAACACCAGAAAGCTGACTGGTTTTGAGTAATTTGATTTTATACTTTGTTACCTTGACTTATCACAGTTTTAATATATGCCTTTCTGGAACAGAGGCAAGTGTCATGGGAAAAGAAGGAGTCTACTGTTAGAACATTAATCTAAAACTCAGTGAATGTGAGTTAGCCACTTGTTTTGTCTGCAGCAAGTACTTAGCCTCTCTGTGCATTCATATTCTATCTGTAAACTGTGAATAATTGACTTTCCCCTTGTCTCAGGGAGCTTTTAGGCGTGCATGCAAGATTGAGCTGTACTTGGATGCCATGGTTTACCAGGGCAAGAAATACCTAAATAAGTCTTTAAAAAATTGAGTTTGTGATTCTAAGACCAGAGAAGCTTCAAATGTGTATATTTTAATATCACTGAAATGTTTAAGCTGTGATTTTCAGATCTTTCCAAAGTGCCTAAAATTCACTCACTGACTTTGGCAAGACTCAGAGCACTGTGCAAATCTGGTTTGAGAAGTAGGAAGATGTGAGACAACTGCTAAAAAGTGGAACCCAGTTCTCTCTGCTTGGGAGGAAGGCATAAACTTTGTGTCCTGGAGAGGTTCTGTGATGACTACGAGTAATTGGTTTTCTGATCCTGACTTGAGCAGAGGTCACATCACATCTTCCAACTTGGATGTCATGTGTGCTACAGATAGTAGTACATTTTTCTGCCATGACACACTGCTCTTAACATCTGCCTGAGCCTGAGCCTGAATCACCACAGGATCCATCTGCTGCTCTACCAGCAATGGAGCTGAGTGGTGCCCACTCTTAATGCTGTAGGGAGATGCCTTCAGGAAGCACACAAGAGGTTAAAAAAGGAGGTCTGAAGCCATCTTCTCTCTGAGCTTGTTCCTGTATAAAGCACTTCTGTGTTTGCATCTGCTTGTTTCCTGAAGGTGATTGGTGGGTAAAATTTTGCGTGAAAAAGGAAGCATTTTTGTGGCTTTAAAAAATATGCTGTCTGCAAGTTGCTCAGAGGTTGGGAATGTAAATAGTCCCAGACTCAGTGGCCTGGGGACAGGTGGGCTGACTTAATTTATCTTATTTTGGATAAATAACGTGTGTGGCCCCAAAATTTGTTATATGGCCCCTTCTCTACGACTGTAGAGAACCCCACAAGACAGTGATCTAAACATAGAGAAGCATTTACAAAACGTTACTATTTTCTGTCCCTTATCTAGCAGTCACAAAGCTGTGAAGTAGGGTGTTGAGTCTCAGTTGGTGCATCTGGGATATGAATGCATGTATGATGCAGTGAACATGTGTTATCCACACATCAAGTGGATTAAATGCAATCATTGAGGGGCAGCACTGAGGAGAAATTGTCATCTAAAGCAACAACCAGCACAGGAGTTGGAGGAGGTTTCCAGGTTCAAGAGATGTCCAGCCTACAGATTCAAGTGGGGAACTACTATACTGATTCCTTAGCAGATAAAAACAACAGCCATCATGGTCCCTTACTTACAAGTGCCCAGCTCAGAGAACTCAATTAAAGTATCACTGACATTCAATTAGCCACACCAAAGAGACCTCCTGTCAAGCAAGGCCATTATTGCTTTTTCTATGAGATGATACGTTTGTTGAGCTGAATCTAACGTTACTTAGATGTCATCAGGGGGTTGACCTACTATGGCAGGAGAGTGGGGTTTAAAAATAGCCCCCTCCTATATCAGTGTGGTCTGCCTTACACGGATTAAGGACTGGCTTTCTGACAGGTCTTAAAAAGTTGCTACTTGTGAGGGAGACTGTTGTTCCTTGAGAGCAAAGGCAGGGGAGAACATACAGAAAGAAGCTTTTCAAGATTTGAAGGCATTCCCTAGTTGTATTTTGATATAAATGAAAATTGCTGGTGTGCAGGAAACATAAAGAGTGGTGGAGGATATACTACATATACTACATCAAGAGAGCAAGTTGGATTATTTGGTAAACTGGATCTTCCATTTAAAGAAGTACTTCACACTTGTGTACAGCTGGCATTAAGAGAGGCCAGTGTGGGTTCGTTCATCCAGATTTAAGGTAGTATGGGGCTAGCACCACAGAGGAGGGCTCTGCGGTCTGAACAGCGCTGCCTTTCACAAGGAACAAGAGCTAGTGTGAGAGGTGATTCAACGGGGGCAAGAGGGGGATCCTTGTCCTGCACAGCAGATTAGTTTCACACCAGTTAAACCTATACCAGGTGAGATTTGGAAGTCCTCCCAAAGAGGAGCTAGGTGTGTTCATGTTTACATAGAGCACTACGCTAATTACTCAACAGGTGTTTGAGAGTACCAGTACAATTAGAACAGTACTGGTATAGTTTCGGTATCACAGTTGCTGGTAAGCTAAGCATTCTGTGTTTCTGGGTTGTACACTTGACCACTGCAGTGAGGATCACATGGTGTCCATGGATTTCAGAAAATTTATTGACAGAAAAGCCACCATCCCTTCTGCCTCTTCTCACCCTTCCCCGCCCCCTCCCTCCCAATAGCTATTACTCCACAAAAGGTCGTACCCAGGGTCATTTTACTGTAACACTGCTCCACAATTTTTATGAGTCCTTCCAGAGATCATTGTCATGAAAATTAGAAACTTGTGTTGAGAATCACCTAGAAAGATGTGGCAAATTCTTTTAATCAAGAGTTTACTTTTGCTGTGATATCTTAATACACTAGTTTCCAATGCCTTCATTTAGGAAGTAATGCTTTTGTCCTCAAAGTTAGGCATGGGATCAAATCCGTCTGAATCCAGTTGTCTTCAGACCTAAAGACTGCAGGGAAAAATAAAAATGCAGCAAGATATGGAAAAAGTAAGCCAGCTGTGACTTTCTGCTTGGAAAATAGGTGAGTGAGAAGGATCTGCAGAAGGCATGAGTGTTGTGGAGAGAGAGGATAAGTAAATACTACTTGCATGTTTTGGCACAAGGATCAGTAGGTATCTAAGGAAGGTAACAGTTGTGGACGAAACAAACCCAAAAAAATGTTCTCCCTGTAATGAGTTGTTAAGCTGTAGAGCCCCGTTCTTCAGGATGTGGATGCTGAGGAGTGCACTTGGGCTTGAGAACAAACCAGGCGTGCTCGTGGAAGTGGAATCCATAAACTACTTTCTCGAAGCAATTTTTGAGTTGCAAATTACTAGAGGCTGGCAGAGAAGTTTATCTGTTTGCCATGCTCCTGGTTCTGCTTTAGGCACCGTGAAGCATGGGCTAGATGTCCTGATGAAGTGCAGCCCATCCTATGTACTCAAACACATTCCTGGAGTAAGCAAATCTCAAAGTTTTGGCACTAGAGGAAGCCCCCGTTGCAATACCCATTTGAATTCAAACTCTTTCAATATTGCTACATAGTTTAATCCAATTTTCCCATTCTCAGTTTCCCCCTCATCTTATTTGCTCTTACCATATTTATCATATTGTATTTATCATAGCTTATTTATCATATTTATGGCCCTGATTAATCACAACCATTCCTCTGCCATCTCATTCCTTAGTGGTCCCAACATCCAATTACCCGAAACAGAAAAAATCCTCCTGTAGCTGTAGCTCTCTTCCTTTTACATTCTGAGCTAAAAGACTTGAGGGCTAGTGAGACCTTACCATAACTCCAGAGTAATCTGGTGAGGAAGACCTGGCAGAGTTGAGTCTGCATCCTGCTGCAAATATTTCCAGGGATGGATTCAGCAGGAGCAAACTAGGGGGTTAGCACAAACTAAATCTAAATTAGATCTGTATTGTGAGCATGACACGAATCTGTGAGATTCCTGTGAACCTCAGTGCAAATCAGCCAGAGGAGAGAAATCATGTTTGCATTGCTGTAAAGGATGAAGAGAGGTTTCCCTGCACACAGATCTGCAACCCTACCCTGGACTGCAGCAATACCATGAGTCAGCTTCATGGCAGACCTTACACAGAGAAATACATGCAAGCACAGTTTTATCTTGCCTTTACTTTTGGAGCATATAAAGCACTGGGAGTTCACGCACAGAGTATGAAATGTTGCAGCCTTTGCCTATTCTAAGCCAAAAGTCAAACAAAAATGCCTAAAGTATCTGGAAATTAAAATTACCTTCTCAAGTTTTATCTGTATTTTTGTTTTAGGAATGTTTAGATGACAGCAAGAGAAGCAGAATTATGAAGAAAAAATATTTCTGCCAAAGTATCAGTGAAAACTAGGTAGAAAACTAAAGAAATCAGAAACCAACTTGCTCTTGAGAAATTTCTAGACAGTTTCCAGACTTGCCCAAACTCAACTGTTTAAATTTAGAATTGTTTCCACAGCACATTCCTAGCCCTTAACACATCACCAACATCTCTTGAGCGCAGACAAGAAAGCTGAGATACTGGATTTTGTTTTGTTCCTTTCAAATTATATTTTGAAAAAGAAGTTGAAAATGGATGAAAAGGTTTTGTGATTTTGTTGTTGTTGTTGTTGTTTTTAAGTCTTTGGTTAAATAAAATAGTTGTGAAAGATCTACATTTTTGGAAACTATTGAACAGCTCTAGCCTGGAGTGTAACTTCAAGGACAGATTTCCCATGCTGTGGTATTAGTGGGGTAGCTGTTCGTCTGAAGTCAGACTGTGGGATTTACATGCCCTCCTTAAAGTAATGGATAGCTGGGTAACTAGGTTGAAGGTGGGATAGGCCTGGAAGGGCTGGCACAGTGATGCTCAGCCTCTCCTTGAGCAGTCCCGCTCTTTCAGGAATCACTCCTTGTATCTAACTCCTTACCTGCTTTACAAATGCTGTTTTATTCTTGCACTGAATGAAGTGTATCCTTCTTGCAAAGGACAGTCACCAGCAAGATGGTTCATTTGCCAAGTGTATTTGGGAAAGTATTGGACTATGCACCTCTAGTAAATGATTAATTATTACCTTGCCCTCTCTCAAATGGCACATGGGCGTGTGCTGAGCCTGTGTGTGCTGAGGCACTGGTTGGACTGAGGATGCCTTTCAGAAGCAGGACTTGGAACCAAAGGGATGCTACACCTGCCTCTGTCCCTAATTTCCTAGAGCAGAAAAGCATTTACTCTTGCAAATTCCGATAAGGGAAAGCCACGTGGTTGCAAGGGTTAACGTCACCCAGAAAGTGGGGTGGCAGTGAAATAGGTATGGCCTTTTGGCAATTGCACACCAGACCTGTGTAGGTCTTGACACACAGATGCTTTTTGTTACTTAGCTGACTTCCAGAGAGGTTAGATGCTGGAGGCGTGTAAAGCTTTCTTCCTCTTCGCCAGTAAAAACAAATGCTCTCTGTGCACAAAAAAAGGCCAGCAACCAATGCAGTTCGGAGAGCTCTTTTTGGAAGGAGACAGACCTGCCCTCATCTGTGAGTTGCTGCCCCTTCCAGACACACAGAGCTCAGGTTGTTGATTTAGGCAGTGCTCAGACTGTTTTAATTCGAGCTGCCAGCATAATTTGTCAGGATCCACAGACAACAGTCAGCAGGGTGGGGCTCAGCCCCTCTGCAGTTCCTAATAATAGCAGTCACTGGCAATCAGCCGGAGATTTGGGGCAGCAGAGGTGTGTTCAGATATTTCCAAAAAATTACATGCCTTGAAAGAAAGCCCTCATTTTACCAGCAGAGGACTAAATAAAAGGTGCTTTCCAGCTTTTGGGGGCTATGTCATTGTCAGCTCCTCTGCTTCAGCCATGTTCCTTTGCCATGCAGAGTTGCAAGCAGCACTGCAGTAGAGCGAAGTGACCTGGGCAAGTAATGGCTGAGGAGACCCTCTTAAGAGGCTGGCTACTGCAGACAGAAATTGGAAGCCAGGTTGCTGTGTAATTTATTGCTGGAGGAGGGAGAGCCGAGCAGCCCGTGGCGCTGGCTGCAGTCACACAGCTGCAGTCTGGTTACGGCACAGCAGCAGCAGGAGCGAGCACAGGGCTGAGGCGGCTCGGAGCGGGTGCGAGCGCCTGGCCATTAATTAACCAGCTGAGTGCCACTGCGGAATGACTGGCCTGTCCCACAGGGAAGGGGTACACAGGCACGTACACACCCCCTCCTTGTTACCCTCTCGTGGAGCACCTCTGCCCTTCGCCACGTGCCGGGTCCTTGGAAAAGATCCTGCTGACAACCATGGGTTTTTTAAGGATCTCTAGTCTTCCAACTATATCCCATTTGGAGCACAAAGCAAGCATTTGGCATCCAAGGTGTCACTAAATTTACGATAACTGCAGCACAGGGGACTGGATTGTCTCATGTGCTGGCGTTGGTACAAAATTGCTGTCTTGAGTGTGTTGGCCAGTTCTGGCCGCTCTGTGCAGATAGTATTTGAGAGTTAATCCCTTATCTCTTTTGAATCCTTAACTACATCGACATAAAAAGTAAGGCTCAGTTGTTAGTCATGTATTTGTTCTTAATAAATACAAGCATATGTGAGCACTTGCTGCATGTTGGAGAAGCAGGCTCCGGCAGAAGTCTGATTCAGCATTGAAAGCTGCATCTTTAAGACTGCTCCTTGTGGTAGGGATGCCTGCTGTATTAGGAATGTGCATAAACTCATCCCAGCATCACCGAGATCTTAGCAAATTGTTCTGGTTAAGGAAGCAACTTCTAACCAGATAGGAAAAAAAATCTATAGTTTAAAAAATAAAATAAAGAACAGTCTAAATGTAACACTTTTAAGAACAATGTCCCTGAATCAGTAAAACACTGAGAAGTACTGATTCTTTTTGCTAAATTTACAGTTGTCATTGCTGAAGTTTCAGACTGTCCAAGATTTAGACTAAAATAAGATATAGACTATAGCATATAGACTATATAGGATGTCTGAAACTCATCTGTGAAATAGAGACCTGTTCATGCTTTTCATGCTTTAGCTTTAGATTATCAGATTGCCAACTTCCTGGTTTCTTGAGGAAAAATAGTAGAACTGAAGTGGTTTACAAGTATTCTTTTCCTTGTCATGTGTAACATTGCTTATGATGCTGATCCAGGATTTTGGTGAGACTGATGACACAGACCTCCTGAATTTGTCAGTAATTCACAGTGTTCCAGGGAAGTTGTTCCAGAATCAATAGAGCTTACAATGTAGGCAACTCTTTACATTTATTTTTTTTTCTGGGCTTTTAATATAATGTAATAATTCATAATTCTGAAGACAAGGGGTGTTCTAAAGATTATTCCACTTCTGAAAGGAGCAGATGGAAAATCCTGCTGAACTATAGAAAGCTGGTAGGAGTTGTCTTTTACAACTCTGCCACAAATCTCAGAAAACTTCAGGGGTGAACTTCCCCCTGGATTTGGCCCCTGTATCTCAGGACTACACTGTCTGCAAACTCACTGCCCATGAAAGCAGCCCTGAAACACAGCTCTAAGAAAAAAAACACTGGTATTTTGTTGGTCCAAGTGTCTACAGCTACAGTTTCTTCTACATTTTGGTCTGTGACATTTTAGGACAAGCCTCCATCCTGGCTTAAATATATAGGAAAACAAAAATAGTCTTTGTTAGTTTGAAAACACATGCTCATTGGTAAAATAAATCCAATTTACATTGAAGTGGATAACATTAACCACGTGACTGTGGGCAAGTCATAGGTGACTGGTGGAAAGGTGGTGGTTATATACTGTTACTGTCTGTATGGGTTGGAGAGTGGTTTGACCAAGCTCATCTGTGTGCCACTGAAGTCATAAAGAGAGTTTAAAATGATACTGGCATATTACCTTTTTCATGTGGTGTCTTCTTCACAAGGATTCTTAGCACCTAGTACTTAGCAACTGCTGGACAGCAGTTCTGAAGAAAGAGTGATAGTGGATAATGCTGCAAACAGTACTCAGCAGTCTCATCTATCATGGAAAAGGCATTGTGTGTGTATATATATGTGCATATACATACAAACACACATATAAAATGTTGGTATATATATTCTGGAATGCTGTTTGTTAGGCACATGGAATGGTGTTTTGGTCAGACCCATGCTGGATGTTAGTCTCCAAGAAATCCATGGTCAGAATGGAGAGGAGTCCAAGAGAGTCAGGAATGATCAGAAGTGGAAGAAAATGACTGCTGAGGCAAGACAGAATTGTCTGGCCTGGTAAAGAAAATACCAAGGTTTAGCTGATCTTTTTTAAGGGTAGAAAAATCTTCTGTATTCCTTCAAGGGTGGATCACCAGTATTTGTGCTTATTCTCAGATGTTTCTCAGTCAACAGGTGATAACTGTTCTGCGTATAAAGGGTTCCTCTGCAGCCAGCCAGTTTCCTTGCAATGCCAAGCATAATCCTTCCCTGAGATTTGGCAGCTGATGTATGGATGCTTGCAGACCCAGAAGAGCAATTCAACCCAACTGCAGTGGCAGAAATCTGAAGCTGGGTTGGTTTTCTTTGCATTTTGAATAGGTTAAGTGTGTGAGTAGTCAGGCACTGGAATTCAGATACGTTGGGTAACCCGATCATGTTTGAGAACATAAGATTACCTTTATTCCTGTAGGAGAACCACCAGTCCCTATTCTCTTCTGCAGCAGGACCCTATTCCGCTTCCAATCAAGTTTATAGGAATTTTGCTAACTTCAGTGGTGAGCAGGAACAGACCCATAGTATCCCCATAAGTATTCACATAATTTCCAGCTGTATCATCACAAAAAATGCCAGATCTGTGCCAATTCAAATATGTAAATCAGACTTTCCAGGAGGAAGTATAAGGATGAGGATGAATAGAGAAAGTGAGATTCACCATTTGTCTAAACTTAAGAGTTGCATCCTTTGCCATTTGTCAAATGCTCGTATCAGCAGTACAGAGGCACAGCTAGAAAGTGCCTAAACTCACCTATCGAAACTTCAGCTTTTTATGTAAAAAAAATTTACTGGATTTTAAGCTCCATGTGTTCTTGTTCACCCACAGGAGAAAGCCAGTTTTGACAGCTTGGTTCTCCTAATGCCCACTGCTCTTGACTTCTTCCCTTTTATGTTACCAAGAGTGCTGATATATCTTTGCTGGAATAAGCTTCCCATGCTTTAACTGTGCTTTTCAAGGAGCTGCTTTTTCAGTACAGTCTTTTTCAACAGAAGTTTTTTCTCTTGGTAGAAAAGTTACGAATGAGAGCAGGGGACAGGGGTGTTTGGAATAAGGAAAAAAAGAATTATAGTAATGATAGTACCATCTATTTTTTCTGTTCAGGCAGGGGGGAGAGAAAAAATTTTAAAAGAGGAGATATTTTCAGTTTCAGTGAAACCATGTTTGTGGTTTCTTTGCTAATCCTGGAAGGTGTGAAACTCAAGGCTCAGCAAGCTGAAATTTCCCTAAGGCTCTAGCCTAAAATCAAAGGGGATGAGAACCCTACCCTTCAGCATGTGCAAGCAGAATTAAAGCATCAATACTGTGATTGAATATTGTTGTTTTCCTTTTTATCCAACCCAAACTGTCTTTGAGTTGCCTTTGCAAAACGATGCAAAACTTTGCACTGAAACTTTGGAGCCGGTCCTTAGGACCTGTTTGGGGGCTGGAAAACAAATAGTGCATAACCTGTAGGGCAAATAAATTGTCAAAGGTCTCTAGAAAGCTCAGCTTCAGGCAGATTTCTTTGTGGCTACATCTTGACCTGTATGTGCAGAAAGCCTTTCAGCATGCATTAAGGTAAACAGCAGGTTCTCAGATTATAACATCTGTACAGGTTTATCTTCCTCTGCTCCTGTGTGTTAGGACAACTCACATCATATTAAAGAAACTGATCAAAGAGAGCCCTCACTACTGATGTGCTGTGAATATTGCACTCCATTTCAAACTGTTTGTCCTTTTTCAGCAGAAATTTTTATCTTAATAAAGCCCCACGTAAATAATGAACAGTAAGCAACTGGATGCTTGTGGATATATGTTTCCAGATGCAATCCAGAATTGCAGGTATTGGGTACTTAATAAAGGTGGCAAAGCTGGTGACAGCCTCTTACTGTGCTGTAACAGAAATTGCCTCCTGAGTTTTACAGTGTTACAACTATTACACTGGTGTGTGGCTTAAAAACCCCACTGCTTCTTTCCAGACCAGGTCTTCTCCCTTTATCAAACAAACTAAACAAAACAGTCTTTTGGCTGTCTGAGAAATAGCAACAGTGGGTTTGGCTGGTCCAAGAGTTGAGCTTTTTTCTACTGTGAAGTGCATCACTTTCCAAAAAGTTGTTGTGTGAGTGGCATTCAGCTTTCAAATTTTATTGTCTTTCAGAAGTTAATGTAGAGTATCTCATCTAAAAAATGTTGGAAATATTTTCCTTGGCTAAAAGACATTAAAAGAAGAACTATGATCATTTAGAACATATCTAAGTCATACACTGAAGTACCTACATCTGTACAAAGATGCACATCTGGCTTTTAGGTCTGCTAGGTATCCAAAACATGTAACAAATTTTCTCATTGTAACAAATCAGATTACTGGAAGGGATGTACAACAGCTATCAAAGGTAATGGAAACAAGCTGGTAACTTGCTCCAAGATCAGCAGTTGAGGGAAGCAGAGAGCAGTTAGGGTGAGCACAGCTGCCTCTGCACTTTGCTGTGGTGTATGGCATCCATTAGCTCCCCATCTGACTCGAAAATACATGCCAAAGAGCCTTACTCAGTAAACTCAGCATGAAGTCTAAACTTTTGTTTCAGAAAGGAGGCAATACAGTTGTTTATTGTTCTCCATGGTGTCCTTATTCAGACATCTTTTTCCAACCGACCACCATCACAAACTTGAGTTGTTACTTTATACTTTTTTCTCTTCTTCTGACAAGGACTAGCTATTTATCCACTTTTTCCCTGATACATGAGTAAGAGCAGTATGGTCAAAAGTATCCAGTAACTCTTGACACTCAGCCTGACACTTTTCAAACCTGCCTTTTTCAGAAGGTAGGTTGTTGTGCAATGCTTCAAATATCCAGAATACCTCCTCTATTGATCTGAAAGACATTGTGAAACTTTAGTGCATCTAACTTCTGCATCTACTAGAAATCCAAAGCAAATCTTCATTGTGACAGTTTCACAAGTGGCAAGTTGAACAGCAGCACACAGTTTGTGATAGGAAAAACTTGCACCTACTTACCATTTTAATATTGATTGCATCCTTGGTCTTCATGCTTTTTAATCAATATTTATTTGTTTCATTTTCTCCTTTAAAACAGATAAAAGGAAGGACAGAAACAAAATCTACTCAGTAGTAAGGAATACAAGGCATGCCATTGGAGGCAACAGCATTGGTCACACAAAAAAATCATATCAAAACCCCATCTCTAATAGTTTTTGTTTGTCACCGAGTTACAGGTTTCTTCATGCCACCTGAACTTGTGGCCCCATTCTTCCCTACAAAATCTGGATTGTGATACTTACTGTGCCACAGAAGCAGTGTGAAAGCCATCTACATCAAGTCTAAATAGTACTTTGAAGATGGAACTTGAGGCACAAGTGCTTCCCAGAGCTTTATTTTCCTGTCTCCAGCGGTTGATGAAGCTTGATGCTACAAAGGAGGCAAAGAAAACCCCATTAAACACCTCTTGAATAGTTTCAGAGTAGTTTTTTTTCTGTTTTGACAATGGACGAGTCTCTATTGTTCATTACTGGCACTAGAGCAGTGCCAGCTGAGGTCTACACCCTGTTGTGCCAACAAAACAGTGAATGTGTGCCCAGCGTCAGCCTCCAACAGAGCACAGAGCAGGGAAGATGAGAAATGAGCACAAAAAGGTGAAATTATTTACCCAAGACATTCAGGAAGCTGAACCCTCTTTTCACTCATCCAGTGACAGGCTCCACACTGAACCCCACTGCCCATGTCCTCATTAACTGCTGTGGTCAAAGGTTCCCATCCTAGACTGAAACACACACTCCACTGATCTGCCTCTGTTTTGGGTGCTGAAAGATCCTTTGTGGGCTCAGGGGTCTTGTCCTACCTCTTTTCTCTGCAGGATGCTCCGATCCTTTAGTGCCCAAGATCTCCACCACCTCCACAGGCCATGCCAGCAAGGCCTTCAGCAGAGCATATTCTGTAGAGCTTTCATGCATTTTGGTTAGCTGGCATTAATAGACTGAGTCTCCCTACATGTGCTGCAGTGCTGCTCCTCGGCCGTGTCATGTATATTCTGTGACTACAGCATGCGTTATCAATTAACCCATCAGTTTTCTTCCTTACTGCCGTCGTGCATGCGAGCAGCCATACCAACAACACACTTTCAGAGATCCTTCAGAGGTGTCTGAGGACCAGAATTTGCATTAAACGTCTGCCTGGTGACTCCACTACAGAGACACCTGGTGCCAGAATAGACCTCATTCCAGCCTGCTGATGTGCCTTTTCTCCCTCTTGTTCATGTTCATGATCAGTATAATTATTTGCCTAGTCTTAATTTGGTGGGCATAGGGGCAGGTTTTGTTAGTATCTTTGCAGTAAGAGATGGATTTAAGAAGCTGGCAAGTCCTCACATAAAATATGTATTACAGCATTGGCCGTGACCTGCACATGTGTTGGAGCAGTCCCAAGCACAAGTACAGGCTGGGCAGAGGGTGGATTGAGAGCAGTCTCTGGGAGAAGGACTTGGAGTTGGTGGTGGATCAGAGGCTGGACATGATCTGTCAATGTGCACTCACAGCCCAGAAAGCGAAACGTGTCCTGGGCTGTATCCAAAGCAGCGTGGGCAGCAGGGGAGGGAGGCGATTCTGCCCCTCTGCACCTCTCTGGTGACACACATCTGGAGTGCTGTGTCCAGCCCTGGGGCCCGCAACACAAGAAAGACATGAAGTTGTTGGATGGAGTCCAGGGGAGGCCATGAAGAGAATTGGGAGACTGAAGCACCTCTCCCATGAAGACAGGTTGAGAGAATTGGGAGTGTTCAGCCTGGAAAAGAGAAGGATCCAGGGAGACTTTATAGCACCTTCCAATAACTAAAGGGGGAAGAGAGCTGGGGAGGCAGTTTTTACCAAGGCATGTAGTAATAGGACAAGAATGGCTTTAAAGTCTGGCTTTAAAATGAAGGAGGGTGGGTTTAGATTAGATATTAGGAATAAATTATTTTCCATAAGGGTGGCGACACACCCACACAGTTTGCCCCGAAAAGGGGTGGATGCATCATTCCTGAAGTGTTCAAGGTCAAGTTGGATGGCGCTTTGAGCAATCTGGTGTAGTGAAAGGTGCCCTTGTACTTGGCAGAGGTGTTGGAGCTAGATCATCAATAAGGTCCCTTCCAACCCAAACCATTTCTATGATTCTCTGAATATCATTTCTAGGGAAGCAAAGCAAGAACATCCCTTCACAGTGTAGCACGACCTAGGAAACCTGCATTTCCATCTCTGCAGCAGCAGTACCTATGGATATAACATGATTTCTCTCCCTTTTTATTTTAGTTCACAGACATATTCAAAGGTACTGCCCCATGGCAAGTAATAACCCTCAGAAAGAAAAAAACATTTAGGCTGTGAGTAAAGAACAACTTTAGGAAGGAGAAGCATAGGCTGAAATATTTTCAGCTGTATATAACTGTTCTGTCCAAGTCATTACAAATGACATAACTGTGGCATATATATTCAAAAATCTTAACAGTGGAATGGATGATTTTTGCCTCTGACTTTCAAGCTGTGATCTTGGACAGGTGGTGGGAAATTTTGAGAGTTTTAAGGCTGTTAAGATTCAGAGAGGAAAACCAAAAAGGTGAAAGTGTTGTTGCTAGTTACCTAGCAATCCTCATGGCAGGAAGAGAGCGTTTTCAAGCACCAGCAGTTACCAGGACTGTCAGCCAGCTAGCTGCTCAACGAGGATGCATTCTCACTATGAGCAGTGGTAAAAGAATCATATTTTATTAGTATGTATATCTTCTCTGAATGCCAATTGTTAGGCACAAGACAGCAGGAAAGATCATTATGGCAGACTTTGACTTGGCAAAATTCTTTTCCTACATCTCTTTGTATTACAGAGGATTTCTTATAAATGGGAGAGAGAAGTATTATTGCCACTCCCACTGAATACTCCATGTGGGCCAAGACAGGCTGTTAACAGTTTGTTTAGAAAAGTATTTCTAAAACTTCTCCCTTTTCAATGAATCCACACAGATTTAGTCTTTCTCCTCTATTTGATATATCATTATCAAGCACCAGAGATTTAACTGTTTGCAGATGTGACTGAACTTGTGTTTGTTTCATTATGAGACTTCATCAGATTTTTTTCTGCTTTTCTTCTTTACTTCTGACATTGCCATGTGTTTGAACTAAGCACTGTAGCAGTCCCGTGGTGTGCGCTAGCATGGCAACTGGCTGTAATGAAGACAAGCAAAGTCATCTTTTGCAAGTATCGCTTGATGGTTCAAGCCTATCAAAGGTTGCCATATTTGGATGGCAGTCAGGACCCAGCTTGATGCAGCGCAAAAAAAACCCCACCCAGTAGCAATGTACAGTGGCTAAAAGATATCTTGAGATGGAAAAATCCATTGTTTAGCACTATACCTTCTTTAAGGGTTTTCTCCTTCCCCTTGATAAGAAAACTGAAGAGCTTGTATAGCTCCTGTTTCATCCTCTGTATGGATGTACTTGCACATTTTCAATATCCTTACTGTTTGTCATGTTTCTTTTATTCCCCCATGGTCAACCTGGATTGAAGTTTTTCTGCAGAATACAAACTCTTGACCAGGTTTGCAGAAGAATTCAGCAATCAGCATACAATAGCAAAGGGTTTCAACTTAAAATGCACCCTTGAAAATACAGACTCTCTTGTGTCCCCACTCCCTTATATGTCTGTATGGGATGGGTTATATTTTCATAATGTATCTCTAAATGTAGTGAATATGTCTACATAAACTCCTGGTGGGTGGATCCCATCTGTTTCCACACTATAAGAAAATATTTTAGAAACCTAAAGGAAAAGAAAGTTATAAATGTACCCATCCTTACACCCTATCCCAGCTTCTCATTTTCTTGTCCTCTTTGATGTCTGTCTATGCAAATGCCAAGACTGAAATTCAGCTCTTTTCCCAATTTTTTCTTTAACTCAAAACTTAACTTTCATGTTTCTCGTAGCAGAGTTTGAAACTCTGTCTCTCAGTTTTCCTTTGGAAGAGGGTAAATAAGACACATTGGTCTTGTACTTACTTGCCATTGAACTTTTTACCCTCTGTAATTCAGTCTCTTCAGACTACTCTGTTTCTGAAGAATCAACTACGAGATACAAGAACCATCCATAGCAATTACCAGATAAATCTTTCTCATATCACACTTTAGAGAAAATTATTCCAGAGGGGAATTCTTTGCAAGCTTACTATTATAAGTACTGCTCAAAGTTATAGGAAAAAAAGAAGGGAGGGAAAGCTTTGTAGGAACTACTGTTTTCTCCACCTTTAGATTGTAAACTGATGCAGAGGACTTGTAAAAATGCTATGGACATTCGAAAAAGAAAATCATGTATATCCGAGCAAGAGTTAAGACTTAATTTGCATTCAGTCACTTCCTTGGCAACTCTATTGCTTTAAACTTACCATCCTTGTTTCCTGATGACAATGTGTTACTGACATCAGCTCAAGCTGATGGCAAAGATATTACCAATTTAGAAAATAAAGTGTCATCTCACGGAAATTATCTGCCTTTGACACTGTGATGCACACCAAAGTGCCCAGCTGGAGCTGTGGAGTCATAGCATTACCACTACTTGGCAGAACAAAAAGGATCACAGTGCAGTAAAAGAAGGATGTTCATTCTTACCAGTGTGCATGGAAGAGTATGGTTATGTGTTGATTCCATAATGAAGTGGAGACATGGCTTGTAAAATACAGATAATAAAAAAACCCACTTCAATATTTCATATACTTGTTTAATTGTTTTCCACAGTTCAATCATACTTCCACCTCTTCCCTGCATTCATAAGAACTCCTAAATTCCTTTTTAAATATGAAAGCTACGATTCCCATGTAGTCATATAACTCTACAGCTAAGGTTTTAAGAAAAATAGGAAATATTGTGAAACTTGTTAGAAAATCAAAGGAGTTGGCAAAACAGAGTTAGCCATAATGTTTTTGATTTTCCTCCTGTGCATAGGCCACAGTGACATTTAAGACTTTTCCTAGCAGACCTGCAGAGGACATGATCTGCTTTTAGCAAGGAGAATTTTAGTTAAGTATCAGAAACTTGCACTTTGAGACCTAAACGGAGAGCATATACAAAGTTAAGATGGAAAGCCTGCAGCTACAATTAACTAAAGACTGCTTTCATAGTGACCACACCTTAAAAAATGACTTTTGCAGGATAAAATACAATTGAATTGCAGCAATGGTAGAGGTTACATATGAGTAAAGATTGCTGTATGTTTTCATGTGGAAATCTGCTAGTCGGTATAAATGAATCTGAAGTTTTGTCTCCTCATCTGGGGCTTCTTGGTATTACTGTAGTGCAGATGGAAGTACCTATTACTCATAAGCTTCGTGGTTGCTTTAGAATAATACAGAATTTCCAGATAAAAAATAAAATATTTGTTTCTCTTGCACATCAACTAAATGGTGACAATAAGTTTGATTATAAAAATTATCAGTGCCCTGTTAAGTTAATACATCTGCACTCTGCTCTCTGCTCCGATTTATCATCTCATATCAGGTTAAATGCTCTTTTCTCTTTCAAAGTATTTATTTAGCATAACAAAGTATGATCTTGCTCTCACTATGACTTGGAAAATAGCTGTTGTGATGCCACATTGTAAGTGCCACTCTTTACAGGGCTCTGTGGGAATGTAAAAATTATATGGAAGAACTGGAGAAATAATGGCTGCCTACAAAAAATCAGATAGCTTTATGTATCCACAGAGCTAACCCAGACTAGCAGCTGCTTTTCACATGTGATGAAAGAACAAGTCACTCTTTCCTAGAGTAACACACATGATTGTTCCCCATGAGAAGCCACTTCAGCTCCTCTGTCATTAACGTGTGGTTTGAATATTGAGATAACTGGCACAGGAAGGTTTTCCAAGTTTGCATCTGTGACAATAGAGCGTGACATCTGCTTATTCAGGAAGGGAGATGAAGGTAGTCGGAATAAGCACAGCATTTGCATATGCCCCGTAGAAGAATCACATCTTTCTAAAACCAGAACAAATTGTGGTCTACATGCTCTTTGGGCTTGCAAGCCTTGTCTCATGGCATTTAAGGGGGCTCTAGGAAAGTATGACATGCTGTCTGTAAGAAATTTTGGGTAACGAGGCAATTCTGTTTCCTGGTTTTGAGAGTCATCTGAGCATTGCTGTAAGGCAGAATGGTGAAATGGAAAGACTGAGACAACTTCCAACCATGCAGTGTTTTAAAGCTGTCCTGTAGAGTATGGTACCATCCACAATCTGCAGGATTTGACAGTAACAGGGCACAGAGACATGCAGAAATTGTGGTATTTTGATTTATCCAGGATAAACAGGAGGGAGATGGTATAGCAGAAATTCTCAGGTATGAGTTTTACCTGAAGTGTCAATGGTCAAAGAGGCTAAAACTCCTTTGCTGGGCAACATATCACTCAAGTCAAAGACGGTGATGTTAGGGAGGTGTAATCTAACACTTAGAGTGAGTATTGCTGTCCTCAGTGTTCCCCTTCCTGCCAGACCTGGGTAGCACTAGGTCAGTGACATCAAGATGGCAGGCACACCATGTTGGAAGGCGAGCTTCCCAACATTTGGGGACCACTGGGCAGTAAGACCAACTCACCCTTGTGTGTGTGCATTCATATCCAGCCCCACAAAGGTCTCATGGTTCTCTGTTCCTACTGAAAATGGTGGGCACCAGCACTTAAGTTTCTGTGTGGGATGTAAACATGTTGCATAAAACCTAGACCATTCTTAAGAGCTATCTGTCACAAACTGAGGTGGCTGACTGCTCACCTACCCTGAGAATACTCAAAGGACAGCCTAAAAATCCCCTAAGAGCACTTCCTTTGACTGACTACTAGTACAGAGCCAAGGTGGGCTGCTCCTTCAGTAAGAACAACTCGTTGTGCTAAGTGCGAGAGGTTGACCACAGCAAATCGACCCTTGGCTGAGGATTCCTGCCATCAGCAACCTCTTCCAGACACTTGTTAACAAATAATACTGGTTTTTGTAATCCCCATCCTAGCACTTCTGCAAGTACCAAGGAGTTTTGCCAACGTATCTGTGCCAGGCACAGAGATCTTGGAAAGCCTGAGGAACCATCACAAGGGCAAGCAGTCATGGCACAAAAGGATGCAACATGCTGTTTGGCAAATTTGACTGTTCAGGGTTGTTTCTTCTTGTGTTGAACCAGTTAAGTCACTGTCATTCAGAGCTGGCTGACTGGGTTTTAGAAGCCACCGTAAGAAAATATTAGTAATGCACAAACAGCCAAGTGATCTGCCAGAAAGCAGAGAAAGGAGATGTTTCTGTAGAGAGGAATGTATAGCAGACAAAATTTACTAATTGTCTGGGGGAAAAAATCAATGCTTTCTGAGAATCTGTGGCAAAGAGAACAAATTATTTTTTGCAGCTCCTTTTATTATTCTGTGCAGCTGCAGGAAAGGGCTGTGTAATTTATGTGCGTTCTTGAACTAAAATGTGTGGTCTGGTGACTAGACATGGTAAAAGGGCAAGAATTCCTCTCACTCCACAGGATTTCAAAAAATCTGAAGTGTCCTTTCAAAAATGAAGAAGAAAAACTTCATCCAAAAAGTAAAAGTTCATAATTCTTCTTAATCTGATGAAATATTTTACCATCAAAAATAATTTATTTCTCGTTAACATTTGAGTAGACAGTGTTGATTAGATGTTAAAGAAAAACATACCTTATGAAATAGCTTAAAAATTAAAATGTTAATTTTTAACTCCTACAGTGGCCCCCACTTGAGTCATATGTGTTCATTAATAGCTCTTCATTGTCAGCCTGTCTTATAAAATGGACATATAGGTAATTGCCCTACTGTGCAAGAACCATGTGATGAAATGGAGAGTTGGATTTGTGGGCTGCATGTCACCCACAAGCCATTTTGTTTTGCAGGTCTGCTGTAGCAGGTGTCCCCTGAGGGGGACACAGGCTCTAAAACAGACCTTAAAAGTAGCTACATATAACTATCTCATAGCTCAATGAGATCCATCAGGTCTGGTGAAGATGTCACTCATCATGACTCTGGCCAGCCATGAACAATGATGGGTCAGAACGGCGTAGAAACCCCACAATGAACAATGTTTCGTATGCTGGTGACATTGTAGGTCCAAAACTGCTCCTTTCCAATGCAATTTTGTTTTCCTGATAGAAAGGAACCGGCAGTTGCTAAAAGAGCATGGTGGGCAGGCTAGAGAATCCAACTTTCTATCAATCCCAGGTTCATAATGAAGATAAAGTTTGCTAAATTTTTAATAGGATCAGACTGGAATGCTAATAGAGGAAAGTGCAATTATTTTAAGTCTGCAGTATTCATTAAGAAATAGCAGATTTGCCGTATTATGGCAGACTTGCCCCTTTTCTACACTGGAAAGCCATGCCTGGAACAGTGGTACATATCTGTGCTGTAAAGGAGACTCCAATATTGCTTAGTTACTAATTGAAGATCATATTCTCTGTGCTCATATTGCACTGTAGAAGAGTTTTGTTTGGGGTTTTTTTTAATGGTAATTGGAAGAACTTAACACAGGTTAAGATCCTTGTGGCTGAACCAAAGTGGAGAAAATTCCTACACAAGTGGTAGGTCCAGCAGACCTACAAATAGACACCGGGATTGGATTAGGATCAGCAATTTCAAGAATACCTCAGGTACTGCTTTATATCGTGTTACACAAATGCAACTGAAGTGTGTAGAAGTAGAGACATACAGTCAGGTGCTCCAGACCCAGCCGTAGCCCTGAGGAGGTGACAACAGCCGTGTTCTGGGCAATGTTTTGCTAGAACCTGCTCAGTTAGTGGAGTGAAAAACCCATCTCCTCCTTTTAAACCTATGTGTCTGACTTTGCCTGGTAAAAGACACCTCGGAGAGACATACAGCTGCAGAGCAATGTAGTCTCTGCAAAGAAAGCAGTTGCAAGCAGCTGGAAAGCAGTAATTGCTGCAACAGTGAAGTCTTGGAAGGCAGATAAGTCCCTGTGCTTACATTCACATAGGTCCTAAGTGATCATTGCTTTGGAAGGTGAGAACTGAGGTTCCAGGCAAAATGTATCTGCAATGTTCTGTATTTATTGTATAAATTTTTATAAAATCTTCTGACATATTTCACTTTTAAAAATTAAACTCTTTGATAGATAACATATCCTATATAACAAATTGAAAAGAGGAAAGAGAGATTACATACTTGATGATAACTATAAGTTAACTATATATAGGAAAGAAGTTTGTTTTTTTCTTTTCTGTGGGGATGCTATCAGTATGTCTGCATATAAAATGAGTACAAATGATTGCTGAAGGATTTGTGGATCCATCATTCCTCTTCATGACTGCTTTTACGCAACGGAAGTTGGACTCCCCCAAATAACAAAACTTAACAAGAGAGTAGGAGGTGGACAGATTAAAGTGTTAGTTTGACTGGAAACATCTGGAAAAGAGAAGATAATGTTCCACAGACTTGTCTTTTGACTGATTGCTGGAAATTATTTGCAAAGTTAAACCAGCACAGGAAGCTTGATAGAGAGGATGAAAAAAATACCCTGTCTTTTCAGTAGCTGCACTCATTTGTTGTCATTTTTAAGATCTGGGACTTAGGCTGGATAACAAAAAGAGCTTTGCACTTATCATTATGTCTAGGGAAATGTGTTTCATGCCCAGAAAGCTGCTGGACAGCTTCTTTGCATGATATCCTTGGAAATACTGTTGGTCAATCTACAGTCTATTTCAAGCCTTTCTGATTCCACATGGCTGTCCCTGACCACAGAATCACAGAATTAATAAGAATGGAAGCGACCACTGCAGGTCATCTAGCCCAACCTCCCTGCTCAAGAAGGGTCCACTAGAGCAAATTGCCCTGGATTGTGTCCAGATAATACTTGAGTATCTCCAGTGAGGAAGACTGAACAACCTCTCTGGGCAACCTGTTCCTGTGCTCGGTCACCCGCACAATAAGGGAGTTCTTCCACATGTTCAGGTGGAACTTCCTGTTGCATCTCATCCTATTGCTCAGCATCACTGAGCAGAGCCTGTCTCCATCCTCTTGACACCCTGCCTTCAGATATTTATGGGCACTGGTGAGGTCCCTTCTCTGTTGTCTCTTCTTCAGGCTGAAGAGGACTAGCTCCCTCTGCATTTCCACATAAGAGATGCTTCAGTCCTCGCATCATCTTTGTAGCCTTATGCTGGACTCACTCCAAGAGCATCACATCTCTATGCAATAACACTATCTAGGTCATCCATACATTCCCTTCATGCAGAAACCTTCAGCTCTGTGTCAGTTAATTCCTAGCCATGGATAAATTAAGTTAAAGAATCTCTTTGTATGTTTTCATTTGTGAAGCAACTAAAAACAAGAGTCTGGGGCTTTTATTGTTCCAGAATCAATTAATATAGTTTAAAAGGTCTATTTTCAGGGAACTGTTCAAGCCTGGCTGTGGTGGAAAGCACAAGGTCTACCTGCAAAGTTTTGCTGTCACGTATTGTGCTGCACAAACAGCTATAGCAGTGTGTGAAAGGCACAGAGGAAAAAGCCTTCAAGCTCATCTTTAAGCATGTAACCTACTAGCATGTGTGTAACTTCTTCCTGTTGGAAGGTAAACCAGTTATTTCCCTGATGAGTTTAGTGGGGCACAGAGATGGATATCCTGCTTTTGGAAATGCCCAGAAAGCAGTTGTTTACCTTTGGAGTCAAACACGAGCTTCCCTTGGCACTACAACACTCTAAGTTAGATTTTGGGTTTGCGCCACATCTACAGCACATGCCTGTGACAGTGATCCCAGTGTTGCGTCTCTGTCTGGGCCCTCCCAGCAGAGATGGCAGTGGCTCAGCTGCCTTAAGGAAACCCTTGGTTGACCTTAATGTGGGGAATGAATGTTCCTTGGAATAAACAGTTTGCAAAAGGAGGCTGCTAATAGCAAAACCTCAAAGGCTCTTGCACAACTTCAGAAGGAGGAAACTGGTGCTTTTGATTTTTCCCAGCTTTGAGTCTTCTGGGAGAAATTCAACAAGGAAGCTGTTGACATCTATACTCAGAGTGGCTCATGATTTTTCCCACTCCTGGTGAGAAAAAAATTACATTCTTGGGTTTCATAGTCACTTTTAGAAGCTTTTTATAGCTGGTAGAATTTGTCTTATTTGATCCTAGTTAGAGGGAGACTACTGTATCACATCAGGAATGGTGCTAAGGGCTTAATGGCTCAAAGGAGGAGCCTCCAGCCTTCAATCTGATACAGAAGTTTAAAATCCTCTGCTGCCTCTTCTGCAGAAGCAATGACTTTTGTGTCTGAGACACAGTTACTGTTCACTGTTACTATTTTTCATTTGTCATCTTAGACAAGAAATGCATACACAGGGAGCTTGCTTCTGGGTTTGGTGCCACTGTAATTTGTAGACCATGGCCCCATTTCACGCAGCAGCCTGACACCTATCTCAGGGAGACAAGAGGGACTGCCACAAATGCACAAGAGCTTCCTTAAGTGGGGAAGACAAACAGCAGGGTACTTCTTGTTAAAAGCTTTTGGACTCATAATCATCCCATCTTATCCCAGTAAATTTCAATTATAATCACAGGAAGGAGGAAATGACAAATAGAGGTATTGACATGAATGTGTGGGCCAAGAAAGTGAGAGAGAGATGTAATGATGAAATTGGTGTGCAGTCTTCAGGAGGCTCATGCAATAGTTCATCAGGTGGGAAGGGAAGGAAGAGATGAAAAATTGTATAGAGCCAGGTTTGAAACCATGAGCTTAAGAAAATGACAGGCAGACTGGTCTCAAGTCCGCCAAAGTCAAGGGGTAGCTGGTCAATAGTTCCAGCTTGCTTTGCAGCAGGCTTTAATACTTTCATCTTTGCTTTCAGTTCCCTGCCTGAAATGCTTCTGGTCTGTCCTCAAAATCAGATTTTGGGGTGTTACTCCAAGATTTTGCCCATGAATCCCTTGAAAGCAGAGCAGCAATCTGCCTACTGTCTTACGCATGACAGCCTGTCTCAGGATGCACAAGGCTGCAGAGAACTAATGGATTTTTTATGATCATTTTTACGGGCATCAGAGAAAAGGGCCATTCAGTCCATCCAGTCTGTTGTACCATCCTGACAGTAACGAAAGCATTACGACATTTCCCCAGTGCCCTACCTTCTAGTGGAATACAGTGCAGCTGTAGACCAGCTGTGCTCCATTTGCACTCTGCAACAGAGCCCTTTTGTCTTCTTTAACTGCTATTTACCATCTTCTCTTTCACCATTCCTTCCTTCTCCTTTTGCCCCTACATTTGGCTCTTTATAGGCAAAGCAATTGCTAAAAGACAGGTTATCTATTTGAAATGTAGCATTTTCTGGGCTTAGCATCTATCCTCATAATGTTAAATCTAAGACAGCTTTCCCTGTTTGTGATATGAAGGAAAAGAAGAATGACTCCTTTTGAGTGAGTACAAAAGGATGGCACGTTGCTGCCCTGGCTCCAGTTTCATTGGAAATAATGGATTTCTCACAGAGCTTTAAGCACTTGGCAGAGGCCCTGATCTGTTGATGTACCGAAGAAAGTTTGTCACTTAGCCATGACTGCTTTGCAGACACCACATTTAAAATTGTTTCTGTTTGTTGGTCCTTGAAAAGAGATGTTCCAGTTGTAGCATCTCCAGGGTGTCGCCAGTGTTCCAGGGTAAAAAACAAATTTTAAAATCCACATTTCCCATTTTATCTCTAAATTGTGGACAAAGCTGAGTCAGGCAACAAGCACCTTTCCTAAGGCAAAATACTGAAATGAAAGTATAGTACCTCATTCTTCAAATGCAAGTGAGATGGTTTGGTGTAAGCATTTCCATCAACACCATTGAGGCCATGGGCAGCAGTGGGCTGCTTGTCTTTCTTTAGTCCAGCATAATTTCACCTCATTCCAATGTCATCTTTGCTTCCAAAAAAATACCTCCACAGGATTTGATCCAAATACTAATATAGCAGGAGCAGGTAGACCATTTCTAATGCATGGATCAGAAGAAGAAAGTGACCTGCTACTTTCATTTATTCCCTACTTCCCTAACCCAATGACCAGGGAGTTGCATGTATCCAACATCTAAGCAGAATTAATAAATTTCTTAAATGACTTTTCAAGTATAGCAGTATGGCCACAAATCTTTCGTGCAGCCCAAATTTCTGCTGTGCAGCTATGGCAAACAATGAAGTGACGTATTCTGCAGCGGTTTATGTCACTTTTCCTGTGACCTGTGCAATTTTGGCAGACATAGACAAAGCATTGCAGGCTGCCAAGGGGCTGCTGTTTTGAGTGTTTTGATTTTTAAAAGTCAATGTCTTTTCCTTGGCGAAACAAATGGTAGGCTAACAGTAGTATTTTGGATACTAGTGCCATCCGGTGGCCCACAAAGAATGCCATAATCCTCTTCAGTGTCCCCAGGGAACACTAATGTATCGCATTTTTAGCCAAAGTAGGGCCATGATGAAAATACATGATAGAAAAAGTAAAGCATTGAGCTTTAGAGGTCCATATTTTATTATTATTTTACATACTGTGAGCATAGGCCCATTTGCAAAAAAAAGGGATTCAGTCCTTGTCTGTGTTTAGTTCAGTTCAGTGGAGCAAAGGTGGGTACTCAGAAGTCAGCACAGTTATCTTTTATTGCAGACTGTTAGTCATTCTTCTCAGCATTTAAAGCAGATTATCAGGGATTAACTCTGCTCATAGGAAGAAGGCAAAAAAAAGATGATATTGCAGTGTGGTATAGGTGGACAGTAATTCTGCAATTCAGCAAAAGGACTTCTGTGACATCTGCATACTGGTTCATGAACACATATACATCCACATGGCAGTAGGAAATGAGGCAAAGTTTATTAGACCTGTTCATACTTCTGGGGAAAAAACAAGCAAACAACAAAAAATACAGGCAAGATCTTATTCGGGTAGGAAAGGAAGGAAGGAAAAGGAAGTAGTAAACTTCAGGCTACACAGGAACCATTGCCCTGAGTTGCGTTACTAAGATAAATACTGAAAAGGAATTTTAGTTTAAGTAAAGGAATTATAGTGTGGGCCATTGGGAAAATTGACAGGTGCTGTGAAATCTGCCATTTCTTGATCAGTTCTTCATTTGCTGTTCTCACATGCTGCTCTTCAAGGGCAATGTGTCTTTGTCCATGGTAATTTTCCTTCAGCCAGTAAGCTTTACTAGGGTAAGGGGTTGCCTGAAGACTAGGAGGATGTATAGACTGAGGAAAAATATTATTTTGAGATGTGAGCCATAAAGCAGATGTTTTTAATCCAAGAGTCTGTGACAGTCTTTTTTGTCTATATTGAATTTTTTGTTCTTGAAAGTGCTTTAATGTTCCCCATCTTACCATTTGCAAAACCTGGAGGCCCTCAAACACAAAAAATTTAATATAAAATAGACATCTGTTAAGATGGGCAGAGCGGTACCAGGATTTTTTTGCCTGTGGAAATTTTTATTTGAGATTGCTGCTGAAAATTGCAGCTCACAAAATGACTTCCAGGAGGAATGTGAGCCACATGATCTATAGAATAAACAGCTCTGACCACAGCTAGTTACAGGAAAACAAACAGGCATCTTCCAGTAAAGTACACACTTCAGGCATAAACCCTGGCAACAGGATTAAAGTGTGATATGCATGGCCTGAGAGTCTAGACTGATCTCTTGGTTGTCTCACACCAACAGAATAAATTGTTGGTAACAAACAGGAAACGTGCATTGCAGAGACCTTTTGCCTCGTACTGGCTTGGATGTGGTCATTCTTGTGACATTAATACGAATAGACTGATTCACTATTTGTATCCCTGCCTAGAAGATGGTATCTTTATCAAAACATATTTCCAGTTCTCAGAAGAGTGCTAAAAATAGTAGGATAAACCAACAGCAGGAAGCAGACTCTATGGATCATCATTTACTCCAACCTATTTAATTACATTGGTTCCTAAAGAACAGTAATGTGGGGAGGGACTCAAGAAGAAATTATGCTTGTTGTTTTCATGGATGTATTGTATTTGCTAACATACAATCTTATAATGCAAGGAACAGCATAACATCATGCAGCTCCAAAGGCAGACCAGAAAAGAAATCGTGACTCCAGGAATCAGAATTTATTTTGAATTACCTATTTTAGGAGATCAAATGCTGCCTTCAGAGCTCAAATTCTCTGTGGTGTTGATACATCAGGGTATTTCCCTTCGGCCATGCTGCTGTGTGATGAAAAGAAATCAGCATGGTTCTCAGCAGGTCTTCTCTCTGTTTGCAACTTCCCAATGTCAGAATAATCAAGCAAAAAAGCAGAGAATCCTCAATCCCTTACTCCTTTGCCTTCGATGTGATGACAGCCTGGCAAGGTATCATCTAGAGCTAAATGACCAGTTGTATTATGGGGTATACTCCTGCTCCAGGGAAAGGACATGGGATCCAGCTGTTGCTACCAGCTGCTGTGCCAGGAAAATGTCCTGTAATTCATGCCTGAAAGACTGGAGCAACGGTGTGATTTATAAAAAAGGGTTGCTCTGGATTGTCCCTTGGTTTTCTGCCATTGAAGTAGAAGTTCCCGAAGAAAAGGAGTAGATTATGGGGAGCAAACTATATATTCTGTGGGTGGCAAACAAGATGCTGTTGTGTTCCAGCTGCCTGTAACACTTCTGCATAGTTATTAGAGACAAATGACTACTCACTATGTGCTTTGCAGAGTTATGCTGAATAAGTACCCTTTTTTATTAAGTAAGGACCGTGACAACCATGTCTAACAAGTTCTGGAGGAAGAGGTCCTGTAAGGGAGCATGTGTGGCTGTGTAGAATTGCTTGGGCAGAAAGAAATACATGAGGAAAGGTCTTGCTTTTTTTCATGCTTACCAGAGTACAGAAGAGAGCAGATCTGGGGCCTGGAGGCATCTGGTGGAAAAACGCTGGTTTTCTAGCCTTTGGTTGAAAGTCTTCCTTCTATGACATGTACCTTCTATTCTGGCATTTGGGGGTTTTTCCCTTCTTTCCACAAAAGTGCTTTGTCCATGGTGGTTTTGAGTGCTTTTGCTTGCCATAAGGGTGAGCAGGAAGAGGCTTATTTAAGTCACAGAATCACAAGCCAGATTTCGTGTAGAGATACCTCCAGAAGGAGCTCCTTGATACTGTGATGCTTTCTACGACATCTGGTAAAAGCAGACTCAAAGCTCTTTTTCTCTTCAGACTCTTCTTGCAGGTGGTATTTAGTGCTAGCCTAAATTACAAATCACATTTTTGCCTGCATAGCACATTAGTCAGGGGGAATATGACGATTTAGGTTTTATTTTCACTAGCAAAAGTTAAATGGAAGATAGTTTGAGTTTGGACTGCTTGGAGAGTGACAAGAAGTTGGGTGCTCTTCTTCCCACCAAACCCAGACTCAGAAAATGTGGCCATCTGCAGATGAAACACTTTATCCTCTAGTGAAATCCAGCAGTTTGCCACTTCAGACATTGGAATTATAAAAGACCTTGTAATATTACTGCTTGTTACCAGCACATCCTACCCCCACTCATGCTCATGGGAGCCCTAGAATCATAGAGTTGTAGAATGGCTTGGGTTGAAAGGCACCTTAAAGACCATTTCATCCCAGCCACCATGACAGGGGCACTTTTCACCAGCCCAGGTTGTTTAGAGCCCCATCCAGCCTGACCTTGAACGCTCCCAGGGATGGGACATCCAGAACTTCTAGACAACCTCTCACAGTAAAGAATTTCTTCCTAATATCTAATCTAAAGCTACTCTCTTTCAGCTTGAAGCGATTCCCCATTTTTCTGTCTCTACATGCTCTTGTCAAAAGTCCCTCTCTATGTTTCTTGTAGGGTCCCTTCAGGTATTGATAGGCTGCAATTAGGTCACCCTGCAGCCTCCTCTTTTCCAGGCTGAACAATTCCAATTCCCTCAGCCTTTTCTTATAGGAGAGATGCTCCGTCTCTCTAATCATCTTGGTGGCCTCCTCTGGACTCACTCCAGCAGGTCCATGTCCTTCCCGTGCTGGGACCCCAGAGCTGGGTGCAGTGTTCCAGGTGGGGTCTCACCAGAGAGGAGCAGAGGGGCAGAATCCCCTCCCTCCCCTGCTGCCCACGCTGCTTTGGATGCAGCCCAGGACACTTTTGGCTCTCTGGGCTGTGGGTGCTCATGGCTGGGTCATGTCCAGCCTCTCACCCACCAGCACCCCCAAGTCCTTCTCACAGGGCTGCTCTCCATCTGTTCATCCTCAGCCTGTGCTGATACTGGGAGTGTCCTGACCCAGGTGCAGCACCTTGCACCTGGTCTTGTTAAACCTCATGAGATTCCCATAGGCCCACTTCTTGAGCTTATCCAGGTCCTTCTGGATGGCATCCTGACCATCAGGCGTCCATCTTACAAGCTGTCATAGGCTATCTGCTAACAAAAAGGGGATGCACGTCTCCCCATCCCTGCTTGGCAACAGGCAGTTCTGTATATTGGATTTCAGGGGGCTGTGGAGAGCACAGGTAGAGTGGCTTGTACTGATCAGTAGCACCTTCCCTTCAGGCTACATCATTCACTTCACAAAGCAACCTGCTCAGCAGTGGATTCACTGTGAACTGTCTACAGGCTGGAGCACTTCTGTCAATTCATCCTTGCTTGACTGGAGAGGTACCTAGGAAACACCCAGCACTTCAAGGATGGGAGCTTCAATAGTGTCACCAGTAGCTGGCTTGCTGTGATCTGATTGTAGTGACACTGTGCATGCTATGTCAAGAAAAACTCAGCTTGCTGACCTTAATGTTGTACCCTCCTTTCTTTGTGGAATGTATCCAGTCTTGCAGTTTGTCATCTTTAACATTTTAGTTGCTCTGATGGGGAAAATCTGTTCTTTCTAGGGGCTGTGCAGAGCAGTGATTTTGCAGGCAAGCTGACCCTTGTCAAAAGTGGATTGCAGATGATTTCAGTGGTACGGGAGACAGATGCTTGCCAGATCAGTGATGTAGTCTGTGAAGTTTATTCTGATGCACTGGAAGAGCATGCACTGCAGATGTGCAAGAAGTGATCTCATTCTGTTCTTATTAAAGATAATGGGTGAAGCCATTTGAAAATCCCAGTGATAATATTCTCAAAGTTTTCCTTAGCAGTTATAGTGAGAGCTTAGTAGTGTGTCAAACTCATGTCTTTCAACAGGAAAAAAAAAAAAAAAAAAGAAAGCTTGAATCATTTGAGTAAGTTATAAATCCTGGAAATATCCTGGAAAATAATTTCTCCCAGCTTTTATGAGCCACTGCCTCAAGAAACTTTTTGCCCGACAGTTAGAAATCATCCTGAATTTGTGTATTCATCTGTAGCACTGCTGAATACTGTTAGGGCTCAATGACAAGTTCAATGTGCTCTTCCTGGAGCTTCCACTGTGCTTGTACTCACACAGTGAAATGTGATGGGAGGCAAAGGTCAGGTAAGTTCTGTTTGTTCCTTCCTGGAGGAACACGACACTACATCTCCGCAAGATACCTGTCAGAGGATCTGAGGCACAAAAATTCACAAAGTGCAAGGTTTTGATCCGTCCGGCCTCAGGATTTGGGAATCCATATGGTTTGCACAGAATTCCTATGCACAGTGCTTAGTTCTGGCTGTAAGACTGTTTCTGTCATAACATAACAATCCCAGACAGGAATTAGTACCTCTTTCTATCAGATTTTGTGCATTTACAGAACAGAGAGACTGTGTCTGCCACAAAGAGCTTGCAGTCTAAATAAAGTTTCCTGTCTCTGGTGGCAGACCAGTTGGAAGCCAAATCAAGATACAGTGGGTTGTGCTGTCTCTGCCATGGATGGAGAGATTGAAAGAGACCAGCAAACAAACAGCCATGATCATCAGGAGTGGTCAAGGATGGAGATACTTCTCTTCTGAAATGATCTTGCAAAAAGCGTACATTTTAATATTCTATACACTTTCTGGAGCCCAATCCTGGTTTGCCAAACTGTGAGCAAAAACTAAAATATCTTTCTAAGCAGACTTTAATGAGCCTTCTAAGTCCTCTCCCCATTTGAACTGTTTGGTCCTGTGTGGGGACTTGCAGCCAAAGGTGGTGCTGACTTGAGCTGTGGGAACTGGATTTTGTGTAGAAGTCAGCAGCTACTGCCTGTGCAGGATGACTGGTCCTCTAACATTCAGACCATTATAAACTTCCCATTAATTCCTTCATTGTGAAGGGCAACTGACTACATATCACACAAGTGCTAACGCACAGAGGCGAGGGATTTTTCAACCCCTCTTCTGTACTGGTAAATATATTCCCAGCACTCCTCCTAGACTCTCCTGCCATCCCTGGAAAAATCTTGAGTATGTCTTTTCCTAATGGACCTTGGGTGTTGGCTTTACATGCTCGTCTGCAGGTCCCTGCAAAGGCGAGTGATTCAGCTGTGTGCAGCGTCATACCCAAGCCTGTAATTGTATCCCATTAGGGCTCTGCAGCGGTCCAGGTTTTCAGGTAGCAGCACAGCCATCAAGCTGAAAAGAGATTTGTGTGGAAGATATAAGCAGTTGAATGGAGGGCCAGCAGCTTTCTTTAAAAAGTTAAGAAAAGCTAATTTTAGCTTGGTTTGAAACAAATAAAAATAGGAGGTTTGGTTTTCACCTTACTCTGGAAAATTCCTTCACTATCTAGTTGGGGAGCTGTTGTCCCTCTACCTCTCTCCTCTTTCCTTTACTTCTAGGTAAAAAAAGACACTATAATCACTGTATCAATGCACTACAGTATCTCTGACCACCTTTGCCAGTAACGTGTCCAGAAGTTGTATTTCTCTGTTCATAAGCTGGCAGAGTTAGTTCTGCTAAGGCAAAGGCAGCATCATCTCAGAAACCACGGATCAGTCTGCCCAGCAAGGGCAGAACGCACTAATTGTAGTCTATAGCGCAAGGTAGCTTTTTAATTCCAGATTTATTACCATGCACAGAGTATAGATAATGGTTTTTGATTTAGTTTAGCCCAAGCATGGAGCAAATACAGTGTTGAATTCTCAAAAAGTAACTTTACACTGTGGCATGAGAGGCAGGTGCTTCAATTTAAGTGGTGCATTGCATCACTTTTGGCCAATGTACTTAAGCGTCTTTTGCCTTTCGAGCATGTTTCTTAAGATCTTTCCATTTAAAAGGTCAGAAATCTTGCTTGTGGATGTCCTCCAGGCGGAAGAGAGTATACAGGCCAAGGTGGTGCTGTGCACTCCTTGGAACCTGCTGCTCTGCTGCAAGCTGTCATGGCTTCTGTCATGGTTGCAACAGTGCAGCCAGCTTAGGAATTGAGGCCTTCACTTTTTCTACAAGCTCCTGCAGGAAATCAGAGTTTACAAACCATATGAAATATTGCAAATTGCTGTATTTTTCAGCTTAATCCAGTTGCTGAGTAAAGAGAAACACACATTTCACACAGACCTGAATTAAAAAAGTTCCTTCAACAAGGGACTCCTACAAGGATGTGTAGAGCATCGTGTTGAAGACTGCAGCAGATGATGACTATTCATAGACTGATGACAGACTTCATATTGTCTGAATCCCTGGACATGACTAAGCTACTAATCTTAAAAAGATAAAGCTTTAAGGAAGAGTGCTAAGCCTTCTGAGGCAGCCTCAGAGAAGGATCTGACCTTCCTTAAGGATATTCATGTGTGCAAAATTATGTGTCCTACTACGACAGGATGGAGTAACAGTAGAAGGAAGAAGAAATATGACTTTTGAGAAGGTATGACGTGTCTGCAGTTGCATCCTCTCCCTCCTCCAGCTTCGTAGAAGGAATTGCTACAGAGGTGCATTTTCAAGTTACCAGAAGAGCAAAACTGATAGAAATACTCCATGGAAGAAGGAGTGGTTTCAAAATCTGATGTTACAGAATAGTAAGGCTTCCTTTGTGCAGAGGGTTGCAGAACACCCAGACAAAGACAGAGGAGTTGCACAGGAGTAGTTAAACAGGACACGCATGACAACTTGCTGGCATTCAGTAGAAAAGGCCACATTACTCTGACTGGAGGAGGCGAGCAGGAAGAGGCAGGAATCAACTCACATCCCTGAAGCTACTGTTGTTACCTGCATGGTTTGGCTTTGGGGTTTTTTTTGTACACTGTTTGCTGTTTAATAAGCTGTTCAAATGGTTCCGAGTTTTATAAACCTGCCAGGTGTGTGTGTCAGCTAAGTGTGAAATTTCTCTAAACTATACAGGCTTTGCTGTTTCAGATCTCGCCAAACCCTGAGCACCTGGGCAGACAAACCTGCACAAACCACACAGCAGGCATACGGGTTACTGAGATGACCTTGAAGCTGTGAATTCCCAGACACACTTCACAGCAGGGATGCAAATCACAGAAAAATGCAGGCAGTTTTCTGAAGGGGACAAGATGGCACAGCAAAAATTTGCCATCTCTACATCAATTTGGGTTCTGGAGCCAAGCATTAAGGAGGTGAGATCCAGGCTTTGTTTTTCTGTTGCTCTGCCCAGGGTCTCCCCCATCAGTGCAGCAGACTGACACTGTGCCCTCTTCTGCATCCTGCCTGTGGCCTGCAGCCTTGAGCACCCTATCTTGAGGATCTGCAGCTAATCCATTCCTGGAGAGCAATCAGGCACATGTCACAGGTTTTGTGTGCTTAGCGGTTCCTCCTTGCTTGATGTGGCCAGATGGTGATGAAAAGCTACATTGGGGGTCTCTTTGTGTTGCTAGGATCAGGGTGGTCTTTGCCTTTGATGGTGAAGGGAGAAGGCCAGCAGATGAATCTGATAGGCAATAAGTAGGGCAGTGTCCCAGCTGTTGCTACTCACATGGGAAGCATTGGGATGCCTGACCTAAAGGAATGACATAGCAGTAATTCCTCCCACATACTGCTAAGGTTCAGTGTTGAGGCATGTGATCTTACACCTGTCAAATTAAATAAGCTTTCCAGAAGAAAGTTGGCTGGAGATGAAGCCAGTTCTTTTATGTGTTACAAAGGCTAGATGCCAAGGCTGAGCCTGGGTAGGATTTTTAGCATACCTGGATCACAACATGCTTTTTTACCAAGCACATAGATGTATCTACTCTCCTAGTCATGATCAAGTTCTTAATTTATGGTCAATGGTCTCTCTGTGTTCTTGTGTTGGAGTAATGTGATTCCTGGGATTAACTGGAGAGAAGGCAGAAATGGCATGTCCAGCAGCCTCATCAGTCTCTGTGACTCAGCAGGGAGTTACCCCCTAACTGAAGAGGGGCACTCATGCCCTCCCAGACCTGTGTGGGTCTTCACAAGGTGCAAATAGATAAGATCTCCAGGGCTGGTCAAAAAGCAAGAGGAGCCCAGCCCTCTACAGCCTCTTCAGAAAGGAAGGAAAACTTAGCCAGGATGGTGGTTTGTGAACTGGTGTATTGTCTCATCAGTTTGGAAGGGTACTGGCAGATAGGAGGTGGCAAGTCTCAGACTTCAGATTGCATCACACTGTGCTTGTAGGGAAGGTTCTCTCCCTCTTTCTTTCCTCTGTAAAACCAGGCATGAATGTAGAATTACACTCTTCCTGAATGTAGAAGTTAGGACTCAAACACACCAGCAGCTGCCACATACGTTAGCAGATCCCTGAGCATCAGACAATGTAAGTATCCTTAGCTCATGACCAACATTGGACAAAAACTTAAAGAAAAGGGTTTGAGCCAATAGTTCTATCTCACAAATGAGAAGAAGTGCTTTTCAGCAGCAGAGGAGCCCTGCACAGTACAACTGCCAAGCATAGCCCTGCAAAACAAGGAGATCGGGTGGGATGCCACACAGAAAGCCTCGGGATCAGCAGGCAAGCTGCCACACACACAGGCAAAGGGAGGAATCCTCAGTAAGAACGTTTTGATGTGAGGCACTGAGACTCTGAAAAAATTTGCTAATACAGCCAGAATGTAAGGATTAAAACACAAAGCCCAACTCTATGTATTAATTCCTTCATTTGGGTCTTTTCTACCACTGCTTTGAAAATAACAAGCAAAAAGCTGGATATGATTCAAGTACCAGAATTAGCATTGGTTGTCCCTGTGGATCCTGGCCATTGCTCTGTGCTGACCAGCCTGATCAGTTTGTTCCATTTCCACTGCAGAAAATTCAGTTTCTTCTTCCCACTTAATATGCTGTGTCTTGGAGAAGTTTTAAGTTTCTTGAGGTGAGCATGTCTGCCATATGTGCAATTAAAATGTATCAAGAGGGAAAACAAATTTTGCTGAAATCCCAGACTTGCTAATTCTAATCTAAGTTCTCACAAAGTGAAAAATAATGCGTAGAGATCCTCACCAGGCATTTTCTTAGGGGAAAAACAGCATAAGCAATCAGAGCTTCAGCTTGGATGCCTTAAAAACTTTGTGATTTATTTTTCATTTCTAGATAAACTTTGTATAGGTGTTTCTCTACACATGCAGCTGTGATCAGAAGTGCTTCCACCTTTACAATGAGGCTTTACAACAGCCTCATTGGCAGCATAAAGAGGTATTTAAGGAGCATATGGGGCATGAGGGTAAACAAGAGACTTTTATTTGAAGCTGTGGAAATGTGATTAAATTATGCCCACAGACCAAATCCTGGCTTTCTCCTTTTCAGCAGCAGACAGTGAAAGGATAGACATTGAATGGCATGGATTTAAACCAAAGCCAGTTAGCAGTAATATGAGAGTAGGGAAAGTTAATGAACTGATTTTTTACAAATAGCCTACTCAGGCTGAAGGAAACTCCTTATTGTATAATTTTGTGAATGAACATATAAACTCTGCTTAACATTCCTTATCCAAAATATGTTTTTAAGAAAAATACAGAGAAAAGGTACTTGATTAAAAGGTAGCTTCTTTCAGAACTTTGCTGGTTGTCTAGAGAAAATAGAAGTTTCAGAATTTCTTCTCTGTGACATTATCTAGAAAATTCACCTTATTTTTAGGAAGAAAGGCAATTTGCTAGACGAAGACAGAATTTTTCATCTAGCTCAGGCGTCAGTAGAAGAAGGTCAGTGCTAGCAAGCTGTACACATAATTTTGGAGGTTAGCTGTAGTAGGCACTAGGTAATGAAGTGTAGTTGCCTGTCATTTATGGCCGCTATTAAGGATTATCCAGAATAATGGATAAATAATTCTATTTCATGATTTATACTAGCAGGCTCTACACAGTTTTTTTGGCACTTTCCAGAAATAATTGATGTTGCAGAGAAGGTTGCTCCTGGACTCAGGTGACCCTGAGCTCTTACCCATTTTCAGGGTTAGTGTAAAGAGTTCAAAGTTCTGGAAGACATGCTGATGTGGAATTAATAGGGGGTGGGAATCTGACATTTTTATGGTAACTGCTTGCTTCATTGTCGTATCCCACAGAAAAGATACTCAGACCCCAATGACCCTGGTCACCTCTCAGCAGCCATTAAAGAACCTGAGATCAAATTGTAAATGCACAGGAAAGTGTGGATTTTTTTCTGTCAGCAACTGAGGGGAAGCAGCATCTGTGGGTGTCAGCCCATGTTCACTTCCAAAATGGGAGGAAAGAAGGAAGTTGACTGAAACTTTTCATACTTCAAGGACTCATTATGGTGGTGGCCCAGTCAAAAACGCGCATGGATTGTGTTAGACCTGAAGCTGCTTCCACTGACCCAGTAGTATTCAGTGAAAGGAAGATTTGCATATAAAATCTGAGTTGCATGGAAATGGGTGTTACTGCTCCATCAAAGTGGGGATTTCTCCACGGGGCACCGAAGGAACCATGTTTTCTCCCCAGATAGTTTTGCTTCATCATCTCAATGAGACATTTTTCTATTATGTCCCCTTTCAAAATTGCTAATAAGGGAATTTTTAAAAAGGAAATTCCTTCCCATCTTCATCAGTTTTCAGTAAGGGCTGTTGTTCTGGGAGCAGTGCCATCCTTTTATTTGTTGTTTGAGATGCATGGTGATTTTAATTAAGCAGTCATTGTCTGTGTGCATCGGGGTGGTTGCCTTCAGTGACCAGAGAGCTGTAATTACAAGCACACAGGACAGCCGAAATTCCTGCTGCAGCCCTTTAGAGGATTGTGGGAGTTGCTGTCTTCACCAAAGATGATCCTTTCTCCTCCTGGACAGTTTTGACTAGGATAGTCTCAACTGTGACATTGGCAGTGCGTTTGTACCGGTCAGGAAACGTTCATAACTCAGAACTCCTGAGCAGCAATTAGCCTTACAGGGCTCCATGTGAACAAACTCCTCCTCTGATATCCCAAACAGATAGGATGACTATTTCAGGTCTCCTACTCGAACACTGCGTTGAGGGCAACGTGCTCGTGGAAGCAGAGTTATTCAATTTGCTAAACAGGTCAGCACAGGAGAAACCCATCCTTTGACATAGTGCAAGAGTAGCCTAACTCTTAGATGCAAAGTTGCAGTGGAAGCCAGTGTATTTCTGCCTGACAATGTGTTATTTCTTCACCTTGAGGGTCACCTCATTGCAAGTAATTCTGCCTTACCCTTAGCAGGGGCCTGTTCAACATACTAGAAAAAAAGCATTTCCATAACTTCCAGGCGCTTCTAGTTGCTCCCTTACCAGGTTCTGCCTCAGTGAATTAAGTTTATTTTGTTTCCAAAACAAACATGCCAAGTCATTTCTTGCATGCTGTGGCAAGCTGTGTGGTTAATGGGAATCAACCCTTGCAACAGTGATCTCCATTTTATACCAGTTTAACAAGGGAGGAGGTGGCGGGTGTACCTGATCGTGAATTGTTCACCTTGTCTCCAACCTCAGCTTTGCTTCCTGCTGTGTATGGAACCGTGGAAAGAGCAGGCATGACAAAGGGAGCTAAAACCCAGCCCTTACCTTTTAGGTGGGTTTTGATGCCTTAAGAGGCCTCCTAGAAACAGAGACTAGACAGAGTAAGGGAATAAAGGTAGGTATTTATTTGAAGGGCCTTCAAGGTACACCCTGGGGAGCCAGAGGCTACTGCCAAGATGGACCCCAGGATGGACGACAGGTCACGAGTTCTTCACACTTTTATAGGTTTGGTCCATTTGCATACCAGGATTAATTCTCCAATTAAAACTTCAGTTTAATGATGTAATATCCCCAAGCTTGCCCCCCCTTTAGAGTCTTTGGTTTACACATTTTGGGCCCAGGATGGTCTGAGTGTCCTTGGAGAGCAGGCCTGGAGAGGCTTTGTTATGTCTAACCAACATGAGAGAGCAGAAATTAACAGGCTACAAGAAACCTCAGAGTTACACACTAAGCAGTACGGGATTTGAAAAATATAAAAGTCAAAATCTAAGGCATCAGTTTCATTTGCTCCCCTCAGGCAATTATCTGCTGCACCTGTGCAATTGGGAACTCCTGTTGTTTATTCCTCAGTAACCCATCTGCTTCTTGCTTGGAGTAATGGACATGGACACACAGCTTTATCATAAAGTATGTGGGTACATGGAAGAAAATGAAAATCATTGCAGCAGCAGACTGTACTCCTGTTACCCCTGCTTCCAACAGGGGTAGAAGTTTCTATCTAGAAAGTTTCCAACATACAATTTGCTTCAATTAGGTGTGGAGGAGGTCCAGTAAGGTGGGCTACCAAGGTCTTAGGCACTTAGAACACTTGAAATAATGAATCTGTGCTTTAGGAAATGAGCCTTCTGCACAGGAGAACTGTAAGTGAAGAAGGGTGTCAGTCTCTTAGATGCTACATAGAAGCAGAGAGTGCAGTTCTCTTTAAGTTCAGAAGATGAATTCCAGTATACATGTGCAGGGAAGTTGTCCCTGGCTCATGTTTTAAGTGTAACAAAGCTGGGTGAGGTGGCCATGGGATTCCAGGGAACTGGGGCAGAGAGGGTCTTGCAGGAAAATGCCTAAGGGAGTAAAGCCAGTAGCTTACATTTATGTCTTGTTGATGATGTAATTGTAGAGGAAAAATTGATCTCAAGACAAGCATAGCTTGATTCTGCTTGGAGCATGGTAGGAGAGGAGCTGCAGGAAGAGTCATTCCCATAATTGGAAACAACATATATTTTTCCCAGTGCTCAAAACAGGAAACCAGACAAGCCTTCACCTTGCAATTGCAGAGTCTGCATGGCTACCCATAACAACAGGATTTTCACCAAGCAACAGGATTTTCACAGAGCCATGCAGGACAATTGACAGCAGATAATGAAAGTGGGCATTGATGATCCAAAAGGAGCAGGCATCCTGCCACTGTCCTTCAAGGTGTATTTATTCTGATGTGACAGTGTCTCTGCTTCAGTTCTGCATCCTGCCTCTTCTGGTGCTGTGATTTGTGCTGCATGCTGTTCACAACAGCAGATAACATTCGGAACTGGAGTCTGCAAAGCGCTGCCAATACTGGGCGGTATCATTGCAACTGGTAGGGATGGGTGCCCTCAGGAGAGTTTCCTTCTCTTCAGACACAAGAGGAAAATAAAGAGGTGACCAGACATGAATGAAGAAAGTGGGGGGAAAAGAGAAGAGAAAAAGAAAAAAAAAAGGAGAAGAGTAGCCTCTTGTCTCTCTTAATGTTTTCTTTCCTGTAAACCATTGCTGCTGAACAGCAAAAGAGGAAAAAAATATACAGATTTTATTTCATTTTTCAGAGACATGTACTCACCACAGTGAAAATGGTCATTTAAGCAACCACCCTGGTGAAAGTTTCGGTTTCCCTGAGGAATGGTTTCTTGGGATTATGAGAACTGCAGGTTGAAATTTTTTACAGAACCCAGATGCTCCTTTTCCCCCAGAGTTCAGGGTGTCTCCATACTTCCTGCCCTAAAAATATATGAGTTTTAAATACAGGGGGAATCTGTCAGCTGGGCATAGTAGAAAAAATAATCACTTGCTGAAGAAATTAATGCAATTCTTTGAAGACAATTCTTTGTAACTCTTTTCCTTGCTTTGAAGCACACTATAGTTTTCCTCTACTTGTGTCGTTTTTGGGTGCATTTATTTTGCATTGTCACAACAGGCAAATATTGTCACAATATTTGCACTGTCACAACCTCTGTGTCAGGCTAGACACTTGCTTGGCATGCAGGGTGATTCCAGTGGGAAACCTCTGAAACTACTGATGGTAGCTCCTCCAATGATGTGCCACCCTTCACCTCAAGGTTCACATGATCCCTGTTGGATTTTCTGTTGAGTTGGGGATGTTTTCTTTCATCCCAGCATGTTATCTTGGGTATTTGTACCATAAGCCTTAGCCTGACATCAATTTTAGGCATGTATTTTCACAGTGAGTTCAATCAAATAGAGCTTAGCTTCTGTGCTGCTTCATGGCATGATTTCTCCACAGGTCTGAGCTGGCTTTAAAACAAAGAAATCAGGTGCTTCTGCCAGTGCAAGTAGACCAAAGGGCTTTACCAAGTCTTTACTGCCCCAAGGATTGCTAGATGTGCATGTTTCTCCCCAGACGCTTATGGCTTGGTGAGCTGAGTAATCTCTGTATCTCTTCCCACGCTCTGCAGGCAGACTTCTAAACAAGAGAAAAAATGATTTTGTAATGGAAAGATGAAGTATTCTATGATTGTGGTATCTTAGGGAGTTGTTTTGGTATAACTTGTTTTCTTCAAGATGTTATACTTGCTTTGGGTTTGAGTTTTTTGTAGTTGGTGGCAATGATTTGTGGTTGTTTGAGTTGTTTTGACTGGAAGAGCTTGAGAAGTATGGTACTAAACTGTAGGTTATTTTGATCAATGTCACACACTATTCAGACAAAAAAGTCAGTAGTTGTTAGGATTAACAATGAGAGAAAGACAAAAGCTTACAAAAACTTAGCAGAAGTCCTTAAAATCATATGTGGTTTAGGGGCAGCCTGAACCAGATGTATTTCAGTTTCTGTAGTAACCGTCCTCACAGTATTCCTTCTCTCTGACTGTTCCCAGGTTCCCCTGGGACGTACATCATGTTCTAGAACCCACAGCATCCTGAGGCAATGATTTCCATTGCATTGGCTTCAAACCTGTGCCATCCAGTTTCACTTGATGCCCCTTTTATTCCTGGAATACAGAGTGAGCAGTAGATGTCCACTGGCTATTTCCATGATTTTACAGATCTGTATTTGATCCTCCCAATGCCTCTAGTTCTTCCAAGTGCAAGGGTTCTTACTGAGTATCTGATATATTTGGGTTTTAGCAAAAAGAAGATGACACTGACCAACTTTAGTGCTAAGAATTTAATCCTTTCCAAAATCTAGCTTCTTGGTAATAAATTTATGGCTTACATGTTGCACATCCACATATGAATGCCTGAAGACAAATCTCATTTTTACACAATGTGAGTCACCTTGTTGTTTGACCTATGTTCTTTTCCCATCATGGAGGTCTGAGTTAAAAAAAAAAAAAAAGGTATTTTAACTTTCCTATTTCCTTGTAATTTGTTGAAGGGAGAGATACAAAGCTTAAATCCTGTTTTACTCATTAATATCTCAAATATGCACAGTGCCTTGAGACTACCTCCCAAATGCTACTCCTCTACCATTTTGGAAGGGTAACCATCTGTGATGACTGTCTGTATTCTTACAAAAACAGCACAGACAGACATCAGAAAGATACAAATGTTTTCCTTTAAATATGTCACAGTCGCAGTAAAAAAAGTTCCAGTCTTTTCCACTTCTCTTCAACCCAGTTTCAGGAGTAAACCTTTTTGTTTAAAGTCAGCACTTTATTTTCTTGGTGCCAGGACCCTTAGAAATTTGTAATTTAGCAGGAATACTTGGAAAAAGCTGTCTATAAGTAGATGGACAAAGTAATGAGGAACATTTCCTGGCTAACTCATAGAAAAGTGCCTTAACAAATGCTCAAGTTAAGCATGTGCTTCAAATCCCATGTTTTCATACAGTACTGAACCAGAAGACTCTTTAAGTGGAGGTTAGAATGATGTCTAAAATGCTTGACATGATGGTTTTGGTGTGATTTTTGTCTTCCAGTCCAGTCTTCTACCACACTTTTCCAAAAACTCCTTATGTAAACCAGGTACACATACAGTCCCAACCTTCAGTGACTGGGATAAACCTGAATGGAAAGTGATATAGTGACCTGAAGGTGGAAAGTCCTGATAGCTGATTCACACAATCTTTAGAGAAAAAAAAGAAGTACTTTTTATAACCCATATTCCTCACCCATAGCTTGTACAAAATCAGAGGGTAAAGGCATACACTCAGGCTGTCTGAATGCCAGTGAAATGGAAACGTGAGCAATATTCCAATTTAACTCCACAGAAATCCACTAGTTAGTAAGTAGTTCAAGTATTTTAGTGCCTGCTGTGTTGCTGCCTACAGGGAAAATACTCTTAAGTGCTTTCCCTTTCTCAAAAAGAAAAGGAGTTTTCATCTATCTTTTATAAGGCTGTCTTGTCACATCCATTATACAGCATGACACAAGCAGCCAAAGGATGTATTGTGGTGGTTTCCATCATGTGTTCTGGTGACAAGGTTTTTGTGAAAGGTAGAATACATACATATACACGGGTGTGTGTGTATATATTTGTGTAGGTGTGTGTATATACATTTATGTATAAACGTGTATATATATAGATGCACTTATCAATCTGGATCACTTAGCAGTGAAGAGGTATGAGCCTTATGCTGGCCTATGGCGTGTCAAATGTGGGGTGTTAATGCCTACATATGTGAAATCCAGTATTTTTTCATCTGGCGAGCTTGACACAAAAGGACAGAATCATCCTTATTCCAAGAATATCAGGCCATTAACTGGAACAGCTTTTAGAACTGCTTTATTCCAAAGTATACCAACCAGCTGTTTGAGGAAATAGCAGAGATTCTGGTTTTCAGACCCCATGTAAACTGCTAGTATCACAGAATGAAAAAAATGACAAGAGATGTCCCTGAATAATATTGGGGTTTTTAATCCCTGAACCATCTAATACCTTATTCATTTCAAAAATGCAAAGGTCTAATGCAGACTGGAAGATAGGAGTGATGATCCACAGATCACAGTTCTGTATCAGAAGGATTTTTAAAGGTGCACACATAAATTCTGTATGCCTGTATGTGCACAAATGCAAACTGCCTTCTGTGTGTAGAGACCAGTAAGACGTCAAGATAGGCACTGTCTGTGACATTTTAGTTACTAAAAATGCTGATTTTCCTACCCTAAAACAACTTCAGGGAACCTATTGGAACAAGAGGAGGGCCAACAGGATGATTAGAGGGATGGAGCACCTCTCCTCGGAGAAAAGGCTGAGAGAACTGGGATTGTTCAGCCTGAGAAAGAGAAGGGGTGACCTAATTGTGGCCTTCTAATTGTGAGCCTACAAAAAACATGGAGAGGGGCTTTTGACAAGAGCATATAGAGGCAGGACAAGGGGGAACAGATTCAAACTGAAAGAGAGTAGTTTTTGATTAGATATCAGGAAGAAATTCTTCACTGTGAGGGTGGTAAGGTACTAGAACAGGTTGCGTGAAAGTTTTGGATGCCCTGATGCCCTGGGACTGTTTAACATCAGGCTGGATGGGGCTCTGAGCAACCTGGTCTGGTGAAAGGTGACCCTGTCCCTGGCAGGTTGGTTGGAAGGAGATGGTCTTTAAGGTCCCTTCCAACACAGACCATTCCATAGTCCTATAATTCTATCCTAGGATATTTTTATTCAGCAGTAGTATTCTTACATACTTCAGACAATGGGAAGTACGTGTGTAAATGCAGACATACATGAATAATCAGCATATAAGAGTGTGCAAAACATTACAGAACTGCTTGAGATATGCAACATTTAGCTACTTTGCCTCTTCTGAGTTCATTACTCCAGCCTTTCCATCAGCATTCTGATGTTTAACTTCAGCAGAAGTGATTCAGGCAGTTTTCTACCTCCATGTTTTGCTTTGTTTTTAGTGAATTTGACATTAACTAATAATTTCTTTTAAAAGTTTCCAGATCTTCCTTGTAAAATTAATGTTGTCCCTCAAAATGCCCTGTTCAATGTCCAATATAAGGATGATTAATTTCTGCATGGGCGGAATCTTACCATGTACTCCTTGAGGACAAGGCATCAAGGTTTGAAATCCCTGGAAAGCAGAGAATTCCCAGAGCACCAATAGGGCACCTAAAAATAAGTAAAAATACTGCTTTGTGGATTTAAGGAATCCCCAAATGTCTTCAAACAAAAACTTACAGCCACTGAAATATTTAGATTTAAAAAAGGTTTTGCAGATAAGAATAAAAACCATTGTTGCAGTAAAAACAGAGGCTGGTGTGCTTACTGATTGCCTTCATTTATTACTCAGTAGTTCTCTCTTCACTACAAAATCTCAGATGAGAAAAGACCTCCAGGAGAGGGAACCTGGTCCAGGATGGGGATGGTGAGGAGATGGGTGAGGAGAAATGCTCCCCAGAAGGTGCAGAGGACTGACAAAGGCAAAGAGTTGACCTTCTTAACAGGGAAGTGTTGCAGGGGGAAAAGCAGTTCACCTCTTGAAACACCTGAGAGAGTCTGCTGCCCACTGAAGGTAGCAGCCTGGGCACGGGCGAGTGGCAATGAACAGGACTGTAACAAGTCAGCTGTGGAAGGGACTGTGCTGTCCTTGGCACTACTTGGTCAGCCCAGCTTCAGGGACCCAGTAATGGCCAGCTGCTGGCGTGTGCTGGTGGCTTGAATTTTAAACACAGCCAGCTGGATGTTACCAATCCCATTTACTTTGTAGGTAAATCCTATGCCATCTGGCTGGAACGTCTTCTCCCTGTTGAGCCCAGGGAAAACCTTACCACCAACCTTGCTGGGGAAAAATGTTCTGCAAGCAGCTCCCTTCCTCCGTGATGCCACCCCTGCTTTTGTGACACCTTGTTGTCACACAACTGCACCATGCTGTCCATGGTTTTGGCCCCAGCATCTCAGATGCAAAATCACATCTTCGTCCCTTTAACTTCTCTCTCAGCTGTAATGCCTGTTTTCTCCCCTCCTCTGGGACTGTGCACTCTGTTGCTGCTCCGGCTGCCGGGAGCAAGCGAGGAGAATTTCTCCTACTGGCAAGTAACCAGGCAGTCTGGGGCTGGCATCTTCCCAGAACGCTGCTGTTTGCATACCAGAAGGCAGAGGAGCAGGTGAAATGGGACTGGTGACATCTGTACAGATGTGTTTGGCTGCTTACATGCTGTTACGAATCTGCTACCCTTAAAGCCTCCGTTTCTCTGACGAGATCTCTCTCTCTCTCTTCCCCCTCTCTCCCTCTCTCTCTCTCTTTCTCTCAAAATTATTTTTCCAAGGAGAAAAGGAAAAGGCAGACAGAAATAGAAGGCAAGAGACAACAGCTTGAGGACCAGATACTTCAGCTGCAGCATTTCAAGGTAAGGGACTGATGCCAGAAATGATGGATTGACTAAATCTGTTCATTATTAGACATGCAGATCACACGTCTGAAAGCTGGGAAAAGCCCACTCTGACATGAAGCAGCTTTCACTGCCGGAGCCTATCTCTTGCAGTGATCATGTCCTTTCTGCTTTTCATTCAGTGCATTTAATGCACAGGACCATGTTGTTTAAATGGTTTAGGAGCATGGAGTCAGGAGGGTGTGAGTGCAGGCAGCACAGCGGTGCTGTTATTATTAAAAGCTGTTATTTATTATACATAATGATAAGACACCAATCGCTGTGGTTTGGGTGTGCACTGCATGGCTTCAGCCAGCACTTTCTGCCTGCAGAGCTGCGTTGGATTTCTCTGGTGCCTGTCATTAGGTTTTGTGCATGTGCATTGCAGAAGGAGTGTTAGCATGCATCTGTGCATGTGTGTAAAGATTTCATTGCAGGATTGAGTTATTTGGCATGCATGGCATAATAAAATGGGCATGTATGTACATGCAGGGAAGGTGTTGATGCATATGTGTGAATCTACATGGAGAAGCGCCTTGATATTTAACAGGGTGCCGAGCAATCCCAGTCCCTCTTGGTCTCCATGACAGCTGCAGATAGCATCATTTGAAAGCCATCCTTGCTATTTCTATCATTTCTCCCTCCTGTCAGTAGCATATTTCTGCATAGCAAAGATAAGAACAAAAACATGCATGCGATCTTTTTGTAACTGACGAGCATTTGTGGGTCAGATTTTGTTATATTAGTTCAGTAGGGGAGCCTGAGGAATTTCAGTGATTAAAATATCTGAGAAAGATGATTAGAACTGGGCAGTTTATCCTCACAGCAAGTGAGCTAAGCTGTGCTTTAAAACTAAGATATTTAGGTTTCTTGTGGAATAAGTGTATGTGTGTATGTGTGTTTGAACAGTGCACCGGCATTGGGAGATGATGTGCAGAATATCTCTGCCCACACAGGCACTTGTAGACCAGACTGCAAGTTATGCTACAGGCAGGATCTTTCTCCTGCCTCTCCAAGACCCTGCAGTCATGTTCTGCAAACTCTTCCTCCTTTTCTGGTAAACACAATGCAGTTAAGCCCAGGTAATTGATACCACCTACACAAATGCCCCATCAGATTTACCACCAGTCTGTGGATGTCACACATTGGTGTTTCCAGTCAAAGATGTGGTTGCATTTCTGTGGGGCAACAGGAGTTGCCATTTTGTTCAGGCTGCCATTGACTACAGGCAGGGGAGAATTTCTTCTGATAGCTGTAGAGTACTGCAGCAGAGCAGTAAGGTACTGTTCCAGTACCTTCACCATGCTTGCTTTTTTCCTTTTTGCTACCAAGCTGATGACTCTTTTTAGCGTGTTAACTGTTTCCAAGCTAACTGCATCATGATTCTTTGTGAAATTCTTTAAGCAGAGCCTTTTGGATAGACAGTTCTGTCAATTTTCTGCTTCATTTGTTTTACTTTGATATAGCTGTTGCTAAAATGTATTTTATCATCATCCATAGGAAAAGTAAAAACCCTCAAGGTGGGGAAGTGGGATCAGCCCCTTAGCTGATGTAGACTGGCATTGGCTTCAGCCCTGCTATGTTGATTGCCACTAGCGGAGGTTCAGTTTTGCTGCATGGATTTTTTCAGTGACACACACGAAACATAGCTGTGTCCCTTTATTTTTAATCCCACAGGCTGGAGCAAGAGCAGTAATCATACAGAAAGCTAATGGGAGATCAGGGCACAGAAATTTAATGGCAGGGACATTTAAAATAGTAGCTTTCTTAGCTGAAATCACAGCCAGACTTAAGGTCTGTAATGCTGTGTGTGAGGATGACCATCAGGATATGGTAAGATCTTCCCCACCTCTCCATTCAGTGGCATCACTTGTCACCAGAGGAAAATTGTGCTGCTTTTACGGGGGTGGTCATGGTGACTGCTGCTCTAGAAGCTGCCTGTACCACCAAGCAACTGTCTGCTGGGAGACCTGAATGAGGTGATAGCAGAGGTCTAACTGGGGTTGCAGAGTTCATCCTCGTTGCTGCTAGAACCTTCATAAAATTAAAATAACAAAACATTTTAAAAATTAAGATAGAGGCACCGGCTGGTAGTGTTTCTGTTTCTCTTTGGAGACAGACAAAGAAAACTGCTTTTTGTTTCATACGTTGTTCAGTGTTCTGGTTGCTCAGTGGAGTGCTGACCAACATTATATTTTGCCTGCCAGTTTGATTCGCTCATTTGCAAAACTGTGTATCCCCCTCCCATCTCCCCAGTGCTCTTCCTCACCTCACCCTGCTTGTCCTGAGCCTCTCCAAGTCAGGGGCTCCAAGTCTGATATCAGTATAGTCCCTCAGTCTGTTATGGCTCCCCAGTCTGATACACCAGACCAAAATAAGTGCATATATTTTCCCTCAGAGTGCAAGTAGAACATGATTCATTTCCTGAATTATGTGGATTTCATCTAATTCTCTGCAAGGCAAAAATCTGGATTAAAAGACCAGGCTTTCCTAGGAAGCCTCTGTATTTGCTTAAAATGCTGTGAGTCTGTTGTGTCCATATAGAGTGTAAGGATTTCATATCAGTGTTCATTAAAATCTGCTGTGAAGAAACCTTTGAAAATGAAATCTAGGTTAATCCTGTGTCTGCAGTATCTGGGTTGATCCCACAAGCATAACAGCTTGAATTCACACAAAGACATTCATGCCAGTATTCAATGGGTTTGCTTCATTTTTGTGCAGTGTCAGAGTAATTTTCTTTTTAAAATGCACTGTGTAAAATAGCATGTTTGGTTACCTAATAAGGGTTCTGGAAGCTACAGGGTTTCTGTTAATTTCAGAAAATTTATTCACATCGGAAAATATCTAATAGAAATAGTTTTTTGCAAATGTTTATGCTGGATTACCTACAGTTTTCAAGTTGCTAATGCCAATTAGACACCTGACAAAATGACTTTACTACAAGTTCATTCATTTTTCCCTTGTCACATACCTGGCTGAAAATAAGGCAGCAGTAGGTGCTGTCCCACTGCTTCAGGCAGAGCAACCCAGCAAACACTAGACCTAGTAAAATTAGCACTGAATGTGAACAAGGCTTTGGCAACACCTTTTACAAGGGCTCCTGAGAATGAGGCCAGTGCTGAGGACATCAGAACAGAAGTGTGGCTCAGTTATTAATGGTCTCTGGGAGATTCAGAGTTAATCAAGTGAAACCCTTCAAATGTGAAAATCTGGAGTAGGAGAGAGTCTAGAGTAGTATAGGCTCTAAAAGCTGAATTCCCTTTTGCTGGCAGTGAAACCATATCCTCTCTTCTGTGAATCACTGCAAAGTAAGGACATTGATGGGCACAGACTGACTGTGTAGCACCTTGGGGCCGTTGGGACTCTCTTGAAGGCAGGAGGTGTATTTGTCGACATTACAATCAGATGTCTTCATTGGAAAGGCCCTTGGTGTTGGAGCAGGTATAAAGATGCTTTGAAGCCCCATTCTTTGAGATTGAACATGCTCTTGTGCTCTAATAAGAGGCAATTTACAACAGTTCCCCTAACCTCACACCTACTCCAGTCCTTAATATGAAAATAATACTTCTTCTTCCATTTCATACAAGGTCAATTTGTGGTTTTTAACAATAGATGGAGTTTAAATGTCATGCCACAACAGTTTCTTGGCCATATACCTACAAATGGGGCTTTCTTGTCCATGGGAACGGGAGGTGTTACCAGCTTCTAGAGTTTAAAATCAGAGAAGTAGTCAAAATTCATCTTACACCAAACACATTTTGTGCAGTGTCCATCAAAATTCGTTGGTTTCTGGAGAAAGACTAAGATTTATTTTGGTTTCTCAGCTGAACTGGACAATACAACCTACAAGCAACAACTTCTTTCAGCTAGGCAGCGCTTGGGCCGGCCTGTTTTAACAGAGATGTTTACTATTTCAAATTAACTCCAGGGTAGCAGTATTTCTTCCAAAATCTGACTGCCTCTGTAGTTAGTTGAATAGAATTTCTATAATTGTTTGCTGTAGCTCTCTTTGGTGGCCGATGGTAATAAAATAAACAGAACAAAACCTCCTAATTGAATGAAAAATTACTTCTCTGCTGTTACTTTAACTATTACAATTACAATAAATCCATTTTCCACTGTTATTTTAGTTCTGGAGTGGTATAAATATTAGGCACCTACTTATTTTAACATCTGCTTCTTAAAGACTGAAGTTAACAAGCACAATCTGTAACATAATTACATCTTTACTCTGAAGGAAAGGAAGGCCTTTTTACGTTGTTATAAAGATTTTGTCAGGGTATAGTTTTAGCTGAAACTATCTCATCTATAAATAAATTTTAATTTTATAGTTCCAGTTATATTGCTGTCCTCAATTTAATCTATTCTGAAAATAATTGCTGTCAGAAAATATAAATAGGTATGTCTATCTCTCTCTCGATATATGTACAACACCATGGAAAAACAGAGATAACTTTCGCAAATGAAGGAATCTTGTTATCTCTTTATAGCAAACCCCTTTATGATTTTCAAGTAAATTAATCCCTAAACTAAATGGCAATTCAGCCAAGCACACAAAAAATGTTTGATGGTGTCATACAGTCTCCATTCCCTACAGGGTCAGTGCAATATTTGCCAAAACCTAGTTCAGAAGTAAGGGTATCATATAGAACAGTTTCAGATGCCTTGCACAAGCCCAGGAAGATGGGATCTGTTGCTCTTCCTTTATCCACCAATGATTTATGGCTCCACCATAGAAGGCCACCAAATCTGTCAGGCGTGATTTGTCCTTAGTGAAGCCATGTTGGCTGTCACCAATCATGTCCTTGTTTTTCATGTGGCTTAGCATAGTTTCCAGGAGGATCCTGCTCCATGATCTTGCAGGCACTGAGGTGGATGGGACTGATTGGCCTGTCATTACACAGGTGTTCCTTTTTTTCCTTTTTAGAGGCGGGGCATACGCTCCCACTTTTCCAGTAACTGGAAACTTTACCAGTCTGCGATAACTTCTCAAATAAAGTGAATAATGGCTTAGCCCCCTGCTCTGCCAGTTTTCTCATCAGGTCCCATGGTCTTGTGCACCTTTAGGTTCCTTAGATGGTCTTGAACCTGATGTTCTACTACAGCAGGTGGTTCTACATTCTCCCAGTCCCTGCCTTTGCCTTCTGCATCTCAGGCAGCGTGACTGGAGCACTTGCTGGTGAAGGCTGAGGCAAAAATGTCATTGAGTACCTCAGCCTTCCCCATGTCCCAGGTAATCAGGTCTCCTTTTTCCTTCTGGAGAGACTGAACATTTTCCCTAGTCTTCTTTTTATCACCGACATATCTACAGAAGCTTTTTTTTCTTGTCTTTGATGTCTTTGGCCATATTAGATTTCATGACCTGATCCCTGGCTGCTTGAACAATCCCTTTGTATTCCTCACTTGGAGAATTGCTTTCACCACTTGTTCTTGCTTTCACACTCCGTGGGCTTTCTTTTCATATTTGAGTTTGTCCAGGAGATCCCTGTTCATGCACACAGGCCTCCTGGCATATTTGCCTGGCTTCCACTCCTGAGCTTGGAGGAGGCAATCCTTGCATATCAACCAGCTTTATTGGGCCCCTCTTCCCTCCAGGTCTTTATCCCACGATACTCTACAAAGCAGATCCCTGAGGAGGCTGAACTCTGCTCTCCTGAAGTCCAGGGTAGTGAGCTTGCTGTGGACCTTCCTTACTGCCCTAAGGATCTCAAACTCTGTTTCATGGTCCTTGCAGTTCAGGCTGTCCCTGAGCTTCACATTCCCCACCAGCCCCTCCTTGTTGGGAGAAAAAGGTCTGGCATAGCACCTCCTCTCCTTGACTCCTCTATCACTTGGAGAAGGAAGTTACTATCAATGCATTCCAGGAAGCTCCTGGATTGCTTATCCCCTGCTGTTGTCCCTCCAAAAGGTTTTGGGGTTTTTGAAGTCTGCCATGAGGAACAGGGCTTGTAAACATGAGTTCACTTTTAGCTGTCCATAGAGACCCTCAGCAGCAGTTTTGGGGCATGGAGAGGTTAAGAACTAATTCAGAGAGAAATATCCATTTTGAGAGCACAGGGGACTCCTCTTCACCCTGTTCTGTGTATTAGCACCTTTAGGCTGATGCCCACCTTGTCCTGAGAAGTTTGTCTCCCACCAGTGTTGTATTGCCCTTGCTGGGCAGGATTCCCGAGGGAGCCTCTGAGACTGTAGCTGTTCGCATATAAGAGCTGCCGGCGTGAGCAGCTCGGGGACGAGGCACAGCAGGCTAAAAGGTATTCTCAAGCTCGTGAGGAGCTGCGCAGCCAAGGAGGTAGCTCCGAGCTCGCCAGCACCCCACGCGAGAGCTATAAGAAAAAAAACTATACACCAGAATTTAAACTGAGGATCGAGAGGCCCTCTGCCCCTCTGCTAACCTTTTTTATGATCCAGAAGAGAAATCTGGATTCATTAGGCCAGAAAGGGAGTGGGAGATGGAATAGGCCTGCACAGTGAAAGCATTTAGGGCACTACTCTATCTGAATTGTTTACAGAGTATGAAACCCTGGATATCCTTGTTGAGAAGTAGCATTTTGAAAGGAGGAGTTTCAAAAATCCTTATACGCTTTTCTTTTCAAGTAATCAGAAAACAAAGTAACTATCCTCAGTTAAAATCTTTTAGTAATAAAAGAATAAAATGGAATTTAAAAATATAATAATTTACTGAGGCCAGCTACACAAGAGAGGTGAGAGCTTTAGTCCTTTAGCTCATGTTCCTTATCTGCTTGCACGTCATGGAAACACAGATGTAATTATTCTGGTATGATCCCTCTACAAGTTGTGATTTTATTCAGGAAAAATATTATGTGTGAGTTGTGCTTTGAATTGGAGCAGAGTTATCCTGGGATGATCATGTAAATAAGCATACCATACAGGCAGGACTTCCTTGAAATGCATCAACATTAGCATTCAGGTTTCAAGCAGTAACAAGGTCCTTCAAACACCTCATGGGCACTCCAGCAGATTTTGTTTTAGCCAGACTGGGTCGATGTAGCTCAAGGACGCTTACAGCTCTCTGCAACCTCAGCCCCTCCTGATGGCCTGAAACATGTTCAAAAACATACTCACATCACCTGAATCCAGCTTTTTAAAATAATGAGTATAAGAACTTTTAAGACTAGAAAATAATGGAATATCTGCAATGCAACTTTTCTTTTTGCCTCTTTTGACTGATGTGTGTATGTGGGAAGGAGTGACAAACTGAAGCCAAGGTGAGACTGAATATAGACAGGAAATTATTCTTTTGGGAGATAAGAGTGAAAACAACTGTGGCTCTGTAGTAACAATAACTTGTAAAGCCTATTTGTTTTGGGGGGAGAGGTTTGACATTTTTGAAATCTCAGATTGTTAACTATTACAAAAATGTTTTCTTTTTTAATAATTTTTACTTCTCTCACAATACACTTTACTTGCTTTTTAAACATGGAGTGAGTACTCATAGCGAAAACCAAAGCATACCTAAATTTTGGTGCCAGGAGGTAAAACTGTGGTCCCTCTTTTCATGTGTGTGTCTTTAAGAGGGGGTCTTGTTCAGTCTTTTCAGTCCAGCTGCATGAAGGCCAGAAACATCAGCTAGCTCGTAACTGTTTTTTGTTCCAGCTCCAAAATTCCCTGGGAATCAGAGATGTTCTCATGGATTTGAAAAGTAATTTATGTGTGAGGGAACCCTGGAGATCTCCTGGTGCTCCTGGCAACAGGAGCAGGTTTGTCCCATGCCCATCGTCATCCCAATACATTTGGATTCTTGACCAGGACAGAATCCCATGCCCCACCCCCTGGAGACTTGCTCCCAGGCTGGGCCATGTGGGGCCTCCTTGTAGTATCCCCTTTTGCAAGCTGTGTCCCTGATGGTGTGTGCCTGCCAGGGCAGCCGGGTCTCCTCATCCCTCCCCTCACCTCTGCAGCAGCCACTGCCACTTGTTTATAGTTTACTCTCATCATGGTGCTTAACCTTGCCACAAGTGAAATATCAAACGAGTGAACAGAGCCATCATTGTCATCTTGCAATGAAAAAGTCTGAAATTTTAAATAGGCTTTTTAAAGAGAGACACTGAAAAATAAACCCTAACTCTCCAGCATAAAACACAACCCTCCAGAGGAGGTGTCTTCCTGTTACCTCAAGCAGAACTTTCTGGTAGACTGGATGCTTAGAAAATATATGTAGAAAAGACTTACATGCTTGACTTAACTGTCACCTTATTGTTCATTGTGTTTCATCTCAATGTCATCTCAAGTCCTTACTGAATGTTGGAAACCCTCACCTTGTATTGGGCCGTACCTGTGATCACTGTCAGTGAAACAAGTGTGTACAGGCTAGTGCTCTGCAGCTGATGAATGATCTGAACGAGAGAGATACAAACTTTGTCTCTGCTCTTGTAGAGTCTTGACAATGTCTCTTGCTGTGGTGGGTTTCCTTGAAGCTAAAGGAGCTCAGATTTTAGTTCATCTTCTTCATCTTTGACTGGAAACAACCGTCTACTTGATTTACAGAGTTAAATAAATGGGACCTGAACAATTTAAAAGCAACGTTCTCAGAATATTTACACTGGTGGTCTTGTTAATGAATGGGAACCTTACTCTGAGGACATAAACTGATTGGTGCTTTTTTCCCCAAAAATAATTCCTAATTGGGCCTCTATCTGTACAGCTGCAATTTCTGTTCGTGTGAGGTTTTTAAACAGGTGAAGCATGAGACCTTCATGAAGAAGCCATCTATAGCTGCCATCATACCCCTCCCTCAGGTCATGTGCCACAGACATGCCTTCTCCATGCATCTGCAGCTTCGGTTGCATGTGGCTCACACTGAAGCCGTGCTGTTGCAGCCCCTTGCTTTGTCATGGGGGCACCAAGCCGAGATGCAGCCCTTCCCCAAGTGAGCACAAATCATTCCAGCTATCTCAGTCTTCCTTCACCTGTTTCTGCAGTCATGTTGCACTGTTTTATATGTTCCTGCCTGCTCTGCTTCTGTGCTGAATGTGTGCTTTGAGAAAAAGCAGTGGCTGTGTAAATACTCAGAGGAGATGAAGGGCAGTCAAAGGTACCTTCTACAGCAAGCAAACAAGGGCGAAAGATAATCTCTGCAAAGTTTTTTGGCTGCCATGATTCCAGGTGGGGCTTGTAATAGTGTCCATTTTTTATTTTAATTTACTTGTTTACTTGCTTCTTTTATTATTTATTTTCTCATTTCCCCACATGTACCCCCCTTGCACCCACAGTCTGGTGGCTCACTGGTGCTGTAGCAAAATTCTGTTACTCCAGGAGTTGTAGGGAAAGAGGAGACATGCTTTTGGGGGACAGGTGGAGCACCAGTCCCTTTGGTGAGCAGACTGCCTTGGAGATCCTGGCCTCGGTGGTCCACTGCAGCAAGGATTTTATGAAAAGGAAAAACTCAGGCAAATTATCCATACCTGTGTGTCTGAGAAGAAACTTAGGAAGAGGTTATGCCATCAGACTCCAGTGCCTGGTCACAAAAGCTTGTCAATTACAGTGGACAGGTCTAAACATGATGGAAAAAATTCAGTTAATGTGTTTTAATGTTCTGTGTGATGAGTACACATTAACTGGCTGTTGGACAACCTTCGCAACTCTTGTATTAAATGCAACCTCCTTAAAAAAAAATTAAGACATCTCTTCCGTAAGATATTTCTAAGAAATGTTCTGTTCATTTCCTGTACAAAGAATAACAACAGCAAACTGGCAGCTCCAAAGGATAATGTTTAATCTTCTTTATAAACATGCTGTTTGCTCTTGAGCTGGCTAAGCTTCACCAGCTAGGATACTTTTTTTGTTGTTGAATCATATATATGGAAGCTATGACAATGTGATTCAAGCAGAGACTACAATCAAGCTGCAAGTTTTTCAGCTTGGCTTAATTCCCTGATCTGGGCAATGCTTGAAGGATACCATCTATCATGCACACATGCTCCTTGGCTAAAACAAGTGTCTTGGATAACTGGAAAGGCAACAAGAAGTTTTGCTGCTATATAAAACCAGATCATATTAGCAAGCTGCAAATGGCTGCTTGTCCTGCTCCAGGGACAGTCATACCATACAAGGCCACAACCATCTTGCAGCAGAGCAGTGTAGAATCTCTTGTGTTTACTGAGGACCACACCTCTCCTTTGTTCTGCAAGTAGATTCTCTCACACCGAAAACCCACATAGGAAAACTCTGCATCAGTCTGAGCAGAGTCAGACTGTTTCATTTGCCTAATGGAAAATTAAATACTACAGCATCACTCAGGAATACATTCCGAGAAGCTGCTAATTTTCAGATGGACTTACCTGTCATACAGCTTATGTCTACAGCCCCCTTCTTCACTTGCTTATTTATTCACAAATGGTTAAGGGCATCTAACATTGACATGCCTGCTCACACTACAGGCATGCGAATAACCTTTTTTTTGCCTTTTTCTTTGAAAGGCAGGGGAAGGCCTGCTGGCAAAGGAACAATTCTTTCTATAATCTCAGTACCTTATGTCCTAGTAACCTCTTTGCCAATGCTGGCAACAGTGCTGTGCATCAGCAGGCCAGACCCAGACATGCTGAGTAGCCTGTACTAGCTGGGTTAGAGCCAGGGGAATGGCTGGGGAAGCTGCACAAGAATACGACAGCAAGAAATGCAGTGTTTGGAGAGGCTGCAGAAAGAGAGTGGGTAGGACAAAGGAAGAATCCCAGAGGAGTTTTGACAGTGGTCATTCTTGCACTTGTGTCCCTTACAAGCTCAGTTCTATCACCCCAGGCAGATGCCTGGGAGCATGCACAGGCAGAACAGGCTTTGCTGCTCTGTGAGTCTTTCCCTCTTGCAGCTGATCCACTGGGTGACGGGGGGGCACCCCAGGTAGCTGCCAAACAGCAAAGTCAGACCCATTGCTGCCTCCAGAGCTCCAGATCTGCCTGAAGACCTCACTCTTTTTGTACTGAGGTAACTTTCTGAAATGCAGAGAGCAAATCTGAAATGCAGCCAGTTATGCTAGCATCCTAATGGGAGTGTTTTGGGGGTAACATCTGACAGTGACAGGCAAAAGAAGATGTTCAATGCACTCTTTTAGTAGGCCGTGGGCTGGTTACATGTATATTTGAGAACTTGGGAAACCAACCTTTTGTGTTCATGTTTTTCCATGGCACAAATACTGAATGGATAGAGGGAGAAAATAATTTCATATTAATAAATAACTTCAGCTCTAAAATGTTAATGTCTCATGGTCTTCAAGCCTCAAAATGCAAAGACTTTTGGCAAAACTTCAATTTGGCAAAGATTTAAAGATTTCAGTAAAAGTGCCTTTGATGTAGCCCTGCTGATTTCAGTGGAATTACACCAGGGATCATTAGTGGCTCTTTTCTAGGGCACAGAAGACCATAATTACCTGGAATAGTCCACATCCAGAAGTGTTTCACAAGAGCAGGCACATTTTACTGGAGGAGGCTGTCTTGGGTCAGCTTTTGACCTTTGTTTCTTCTCAGGATTATCCTCTTCCTTGAACTCGGGAGACAGAAGAGTGCTCCACTTCAGCAAGCACTGCTTTCAAGGAGAGATAGTACTAATTGCCCCCTAACCATTTGCAAATACAAAAAATACACAAAGCTTGTTTAAGGAGCTACCTCAAAAGGTAGCAGCACAGCAAGGACTGGGGCTTTTCTCTTGTCCTAAAAAGTCATGATAAGTCTGGCAGATGTGCCTGGGCCTCAGGTTAAGACACTGTTACAGTGCATGTGGGACTGGAAATGTGTTATTCTTATGAACAAAGTTTATGGAAGTTGTTTCAAAATTAGCAAGACTGATGGTTAGAACTAATCAAGTTTCACAAAACAGGGAGTGCAGAGGTGGCATGGAATAGACATAATGATTTATGAAAAGGATGCTAAAAAGTTTTACTTGCTGTAATAAAATGTCCTCTGATACTTAAACCTTTGATGCAACATTTAAAGCAAAATGCAGCATTAAAAGTAAAGGTTTTCTTTGGATATACGGCATTAATTCTACTGTGTGCATTTGAGAAGCTATGCATTATTTCCTTGCTAGCACTAAATGTAACCAACTTAAAGCCCTCAGGCTTCACTGTCCTGAAGCATGAAACTGGAATAAATAGCATGTAAGATTGCTGTGCACCTCTTTTATGGCCATCACCGTGTCTGCTGAATTCAGACATTTGGCACAATTTCTTTCTGTCCTGTCCAACATTTGTTCACTTATTTCTGTCCTCACTATGGTTTGTTCACATAATTGTGACCTGTTTTTTCCCTTTTTTGCATGGCGCAAAAGTCACTCTGTTTTCCTATGCTCGAATAAACTAAACGGAGTGAAGCTGCCCATTATTTCTACAATCTCAATTCTCAATTCTGTGAAGACAAACCAAATCACCTGAGAGCAGTGGCAACCTAGAGGATCGCAAGCCCAGTGCCCTTTCCTCTTCAGTAACAGAGAGCATTTTTAATGACATGATCTATTTTCTGTTGAAGGATTTAGCCCCGAAAAAATTGTTTTCTTGCAGTAAATGAAGGAATACTTATATCAAACAGTACACAGCATAGCTGTTGCTCTGTCATTGAAGTGGGTCCTTCTGAAAGTACAGCATATTCACTGTATTCACAATATTCACAATATTCACATATTCCAGTATGGCAATGAGCTGTACAAATACCTGCATTTTTACAGTAGTGTATCTGGCCACTCTGAGAGCTCTTTATCATTTTGACAACATCTAATCATACAGCACAACTTTGGTGCATAAAGCTCTAAAATGCAGTAGAGAGTTAAAGCTCATAGCAGACAATGAAGCAGAAACAATGCTAAAATACTAGCTTGTGGTCATTTTAATTACAGGCTGTTAAGCAAATGCACAACATTGTTGAGCAGGGGTAGCTCATACAGGTGGGTATTTCTGGGTTCCATCCTCATGCAAACCTTCTTTTAGCACATTTGAGAAACACTTCCTATTCTTCCTGGGATAAGATTTTGAAAGATTTTTTTAAGAAACATAACCCAAATTTCATAGCTATGGAGGACGGATGGCAGCAAACTCTCTTTTGTTTCCAGTCTGCATCTGGCTCTGGTTTGCATCTGTCTGGGTTGCTTTGATGTGGGCTGCCTCACTAGACTGTCTCATATCCAGGAGCTGTGCCTAAGCACCCAGCACAGCTCTACCACCGCCTCACTACCCACCCTTGGTTTCATCATATGTACCGAGGCCTTCCCTACGTGTTTGTGATGAAAACGCCTCCTTGGGAAATGCTTGCTTAAAGCAGGTGAGAGATTCTTCCACCCCTGCCCACTGCTTCACCCCTACACCAGTTACCTGGCCGGGGAGAAAATGCTTCCTGCACAGCAAGATGTGTGACCGACATCCGCTGGTGTATGCCTGCCTGTGAGCCTCTTGTGTCTGCAGCGAGTGTGTGAATACACACAACCTCAGCAGCTTGGCAAACGGTCTGTCTGCAGTGTAGGAAATGCATTTATAAATGTTTCCATTTCTCAGTCTTCTTGTCTGAATTCCTCAGCATAGTATTTAACAAATGCCTTAATTTTCATCTTAAAAAGGAGAGCCAGAAACATCAAAGCTTCCGGTTTTCCTGTTTTAGATAAAATATGCTGACTTTTCACCCGAGAGGAAGGATTTTTAGTAGATCATAGCATTCCTGTCTCTAAATATGTCTTTTAAAAAATCCCATTGATGTTTTCCAGTTTCAAATTCATGCTATTAATAAGTTAAAAGAAAAAAAAAATCTGGGAGAAAGAAACCATGTGATTTTGTAGCTTAAGTGTTTCCTATAAACAAAGACCAAAACAAAGGCTGTACAAAATACCTTACTTTTAGTGTACAGCAGTTGTACTGAAGGGACTGGCTTCTCCCTGTGTGGGCATCAGCATGAAGACTCTGTAAAAGCACATTGAAAAAAGCCTGGGTTTTTTCTGTCCTGGAGTAGGAGAAGAGTGACTGTTAACTTAATGTCTTCGGTGCCAGTGCTGTCCAAGCAGCACTTTGTCAAAGGCTTTATTTATTTATTTTTGCTGGAGCCATATCTAAAACAGGTTTAGAGCAGAGAAGGCTGTCTTCATCTTTAGAGTTTGGTTTTTAGAAACCTTGGGGTTTTTTTCCAACTGAGTGTCACTCAGGATTTCAGATTCAAGACCACAGCCAAATATGATACAGGCAGCAGCATAGTTCCTCATGCCTCTGGTCCACATTTAAAAGAAAAGGCAGCAATTTGCTAAAGAGCAGTCAGCCTTCTCTAGGCTTTGCACTGGATTTAGCCCAGCAGGTACCCACTGAGCTGTGCTATGGAGACTTTAAAAGCCAAAGCACAGATTGTGAAATGTTTATTCCCTCAAGACCTGTGAATCCTGGCTCACTTTGTTTCTTCGTACAAGTGATGACTTGAGAGTCCTCTGCTGAGGGGACATTTCTATAGCACAGTGAGTCTGAATGAGGTCATGAGAATTCTGGCTGGTAACCAGCTCAGTTGAATGCAAAAATTTCACTACCAGCACATTAAATGTGGCAGGAAGCACTAGCAGATGGTAGTGCCAGGACAAGGAATAGCAAACTGCAGAAACTGTGGCTGGAGATAGCCACTTGTAATGTTTTGGCAATTAACACATTGGAGGCCATGAGCAAAGCTGAATTCAGCCAGGTAAAGTATGTCACCGGCATCAGCAGGTCCAGCTGTTGAACTGGACTGCATGGGACAAGAGCATGAGACCTTTTCTGTTGTGCAGAAGTCCCAGTTCACATAGAAATCACTTCCAATCTGCCTAGACATTCCTCTCATGCACAGCACAGTTAAAGCCAGTGAAAGCTTGAGTAATTTATAAAGTATAATTTGTGTGTGCATTGCTTTATGTCTGCTGCCTTACTAAAATCTAATTGCCTGACATCAAATAGGTCATGGAGTGACAGAAATAGTTTGTGCATAGATACTATGTCTATATATATACACACACTCAAAAACTAGCAAGAAAGCCTTGTATGTCACGTCAAAAATGTTTCTATTTTGGGCGAGGTTTGAAGCTTGCTTTTGGTGGTAAATGTTTTCCCTTTATACATAATTTGCACAAGTCATGTTCCATTCCAGCGACAAGCATGGCATTGAAAAGACACATACGGCATGTTTGGGCTGCCTCTGAAATCCAATTTCCTTGCACTGATGATTTCCTGATTAACTCCTCTTTGCAGAAGAGGAGCTGGTTCCTTGATCTAGCATTGCCAATCACTTCGCAAATTCAAAACCAAGGCTCCCCTTTACTGATCAATGCAAGGGAAAGTTTGTTTGGTCACCTGGCTGACCATTTTTTCCACCAGCTCCATTTCCTTCTTGCCGAGGGGCAAAGTCCTGCTTAGGACTTTGGGCTCCTGATCTTCCTCATCCTATCTGCTGCGTTCCTCTGCCAGATTTGGGACAGAAAAGGAACATACATGCAGTGTAAAGCATGTCTTTCAACCAGTGCACCTTCCCTGGTGAACTACCCTGGATAAGCTGCAGCTGTATTAAACAGGGACTGGGTGAGGCTATAGCCACATTTTCATTGCAGAAAGCACAACAAAACTCCCACGAATAATTCTGTTGGGTGAAGGATATTGGTGCTTTTTGCAACAGCATTTCTGTGTCCTGAGTTGTCCACAATTTCTGGAAGACTTTTGTTCATTTGTTCTAATTTGTGTATGCCCAAGAGATGATGTGTGTGCTCGTGTTCATGGAAACGTGTCTGTCTGCCTGTAGATATAAGTTGTATAAATAAAAAAACTACAGCTTTGATTGATTTAAGAGCAGACTATTTTTATACTCCTTGAAAAACATTACATTTAGAGCACACTGATCTTTTGTTTTTGAAGCTTTGGAAAGTTTATGACTTTAGTCCTTCCAGCACATGCCTTATCGTTCACAAGAAATACACGCTTCAGTTCAAAAATTTCAGTTCTTGCAGGACTTGCTAATTAGCTAATTTTAAACCCTTGGTTTTATTAGGAACTAAAAATAACTTCGTATTAGGGCACCAATGGTAAATAAACTGTATACTGTAAAAGTGACACTCCTCAATGTGGAAGACTTGACATCTGGATAAACAGCTAATCATTTGGCTGTTATCAACTGTCTGAAGAAGTAAGCAGAAATTCAGTGGGGGCAATCTAATATTCAGAAGCAAAGACAGCTTCTTCTCAATCTTCAGATAGTTTTTGTTCAGTCTGTACCTAAGACATGGGATTTTTTTACATTACAGTCAAAAGCCCTTCGGGAAAAATGGCTGCTACAGGGAATTCCTGCTGGCTCTGCAGAAGAGGAAGAAGCCAGAAGGAAGCAGTCAGAAGAGGATGAGCTGAAGGTGAAAAAGCTGGAAGAAAACATACACAGGTAGGGACAGCTACCTTTAGCTTTGCCTAAGAACAATTACTCCCATTAAGGCTGGAAACTTTCCTTGCCAAGGTCCCCATCTCTGGCAGCAACTGATGGCAGCTGCCCAGGCAAGACTGTAAAAGGCAGTCACACATACAGCCAAATATGCCCAGCATTTGTCTCCTAGATGTCCATGTTGTGCAAGATAGGGTCATTGTGTTATCTTTGTGTTTAATGGACTTTTATGGATTTCTTTCGTGAGGAAGCTAAAAAGAGGGCCAAGTTCTCCCTTCAGATGTGTGTGTATGACTTGATCAACACTCAAGAGATTCTCCATTCCTTTACACCTCCTACGGCCAAAATGAGTTCAAAGAGGGAGATCATCCATTTGCACTCGCTTCACTGGTGCAAATGACTTTTTGAAACGCAACAGCAGATGCCACCAGCAGATCAAATACCTACTGTTTTCAGAAGCAAGTTTTGGGTGTTAGAATTATTTTCTTTTATCAGTTTCCCATTGCAGTCTGAGTTGACATTTGTCCTCTTTTTTGTGTTTTCCCTTGTTTTGTTACAAACAAACGTCTCTGAAGCTCATAAGGAGTGTGCTTTTAATCCTCACAGAGCAAATTCCGGAGCTGTTTCTACCATTTTGGCTATATAAATTCAGAGTTTTTTCAGCTGGCAAAAGCTGGTAAAACTTGGCAACACAACTTTTACAAATATGTCAGCTGAGGCTACAACAGAGAAAAAGGGAACAGGACCAGTAGTCCGAGGGCTGACGTATTAACTTAGCATCTGGTGAATTCCATTTGCCTTATGGCAGGTTTCTTGTGAAATTTCTTGGAAAAGTCAATGAGAATGTTTCTTTGGGGATCTACACAAGCAGACCTACCCTAAGCTTGGACAATGCTAAATGACTGCTATGTGGAAGATGTAGATCAGCATGAATGTAAGAGTTCTGTAATGCTCTTGGTCTTTGTCCTGTGATTTGTATTAGTTGAAACTGAGAATGTGTATTGTTCTTTTACATTTGTGGTAACATAATGCAAGAAAACTTGGTTCAGATTTCATATTATTTTAGATTTCATATGACACCTGATGTTTTACTTCATAAATTAATGCTGTATAGGGAAAGAATACACGGACTGTGCTTCAGAAATATATACTGTAATACATATTTCATCTAGTGCTGAATGCTGCAAGGTGCTAAGAGCTCTGACCCCATCCAGCAAACACATCAGAGAGTGGCTAATTTCAGCTGTATGAGGACCACCACTGAAGGCAGTGAAACCTCTTTGCTTAATTAGTTCAAAGTGTAGGATGAAGGACTGTGTAAAACCTTTGTCCTATGGTTTGCTTTTTAACTTCCTTAACTGCAGCTATGAAATCAAATATTTGAACATTTGATAGAAACAGATTTCTCTTCTTCTGTGACCACCTATCTGTCAAATGACAGGTCAGCTGCTTTCTCCGGAGTTGAAGACATTTGTGTGACAGTCTCACTAACACACTTAACTTCCTGGTTGTCTTTCTAAGGGAATCCAAAGATAGTAATAAAGTATTTTAGTTTAAGTGAGAAAATATTATGTCTGAACTGTAGAGATTAGACAGCAGAGGTTGATGTAATTAGTCTAATTACAGTTTACATCCATGACAACATGACACATCCAGAGCCCATCAAAATAGGCTGAGAAGGTAGAGGGCTGTAGAAGGGAGAAGAAGAGAGAGGGTGTCAAGCACATTATCCTGAGGAGTGAAGTCGAATGAACTGATCCTGAAAGTATTTTTCTTGCTGCCTGTGCACTACATTTCCCCCCTGCATTCCCAGGAGAGAAACAAAGGGGAAGGATTACAGGGGGATTACTCATCTGTTCATGTTTGCAGGGGATCAATGGCCCTTTGGAAGTTCACTAGGCACTATCCAGGGGAACCCTGCAAAAAAGCCTGAACTCACTTAACAAAGGTGACAGAGGACAGACTAAGCTGGTTCACCAAGAGGATAGAAAATTACTTCAAGACCAGCCCTAAGGCTGATTCCACAGGACTATAAAACCACTGTACCATGGATCTTGCATATTCATTAGTGTCACACTGCATCATATGTGCAAGCGCAGAGCAGCTGCAGTATCAATATATCTGTGAAAAAGTCTTGTGACACACATACTGGAAAATATATATAAAAATACATAATATATTAAAAATATGTATCTTTTGCATTTCCTCTCGGATCAGGGTGAAGCTTATTTGTGAGGGGCAATATCCAGTGCCTGCTAGCAGCCAGTACCCATGACCCTGCTTTAACAAGGGGGAATGTGCAATCATCCCTTTCCTCTTGCAGCAGAGCATCCCATCTTTGTGACAGAGAGCAGTATTTCTTTTACACACACTGAAGCACTCAAAAAACGTTCCTTTCTCATACCTCTGCTTCTACTACTTGAATAGCTGTGGTGAAAGAGAAGCATCCACTGTTATTTGCAGGCCAGCTGTAAAGAGTAGGTCTGACAAACTGAGTGAACGGTGGCACTTAGAGCAGAAAACTGAGAGTGTTTGAGGCCAGACAAACATTCCTAAATGAGGATGTGGCCCCATGTAGGTGGCCTCATGTATCTGGTGGGGTCATGAGGATGTGTGCTGTCCAGAAAATACCAATACCTCTTGGAGAAACAGTAGGGTTAGCATTGAGTTTGTAGATGGTCTTAAAACCCTTTCACATCACACAAATGCTTTGGTTGGGTATTGATCACTCTGATTCAGTTTTAAGTGACTTTCTCACTAAAATCATACCTTTTGCAAGATGCAAACATGCTCCTAATGTTTATTCTTTAGCTAGTGTAACCAGTTCTCCTTTGTGTGGGAAGTGTTTAATTTCAACTGAGGCAGTAAAAATGTGTAAGTGTACAGACTGCTTCTTATTTATTAGACTTTTATGTTATTTTATCATGATACAGGAAATCATATACTTCAGTTTGTAGCTTGCAAGGATATGTGCATATGACTCAACCTAGGCATGAGTAAGTGAAATGATTTAATGAGCTTCCTCGTCTGCAAAAGCACTTTGAAGAAGAATGCCTAAATTACTCAGCATTTTTGTGCACTTCACGTCAAGCAATGGAAAAAATACCAGCATCAGAAAAGAGGAATAAAGCAGAACAAATGATGCCATGTAAATAATTTAATGCTATTATTATGCTGGTAGTTAACATCAGGAGGACATAGAAGTACGTGATGTACCTATAAGTTAAAAAACAGGGAGTGCATGATGAGGACAAGATGCAGGCATATGAATGGTGTAACTGTGGATTACAGAAGAGAGATTTGACAGTTGGGATTAGTTTAATATGTTTAGAACCCTTGTGACCAAGAATGCAAAGTTGAAACCGAGGAGCCAAAAGACCTGAATTAATTTTGGTCCTGGACTTCCAGCACTCCTGCTTGCCTGACTTCAATCTTCAGAATAAGTCAAGATGCCCCATGTCAAAATACATTGTCTCTTGCATTTCTTTAAAAAAAAGTGGTTGGTCCAATGGACTTAACAAGAAGACTGAACCCCTTATTCAACATTCATTGAGTCTTAAGAAGACTATCCAGTCTGCCAGTAGTGGGATGACATTGTTAAGTGTTTGAAACCTGGCTGGAAGATTGGTGGCAGCATTTAATCAGTGTCAGAGTGAAGACAGACTTGAATATCTCTTGACACATACTGTTCTTAGGCACAAACTTCGAAGCTATTTTGTTTATGTTCCTGTAAAGATCCTGGGTTGGTGTTAGAGGAAAGCAGACATTTCTGAGTTTCGTTCCCATTGTTACACAGTGCAAAAGTGATCTCCTGTTTTTTGCAGCAACCTTAGATTTGGAGTAAATGATAGTAAAGGAGTGAAAAATTAATGGAAAGCATTTTCCTTCCCTTAAACTTATTCTCCAGATCCCAAACCTGAAACATATTGTTTGGGATAGCATTGATAGAGATTCCCAGACAGCTTTAGCAGACATATTTGTGATAGTTTAACACAAATGGTGCAATGTGTTGTGTGCCTCCCATGGTTTGTTTTATTTACTGCATGATGGTCTGGTTTTTTTGCAGCAGTGAATGGAAAGCTGCTGCAAAAAAGATTTGACATCTGGGTATCAACAGGTAGTATTCATACAGAGCAGCCCACCCAAATCCTGCTATTCCTTCACAGCATTTCAAATGCTCCCAAAATTATTTTGTTAGATTAGATTAAATTATAGTTCATGCTGGTGGCCAGTGTTTACTACAAAAGGTGAAGGGATTTTGTTGCTCTGAAGCTTTTGGGTAGCATGGAAACAAGAAATAGTCTGTATCTCCCTACTTGATGAGGAACACCTGCTTACCAGGACTGGACTTGTTGCGGTTCCTGGAGTAAAGAAACCCAGTGAAATAAATGTTCGGCAAAGTGGCATATCCCTCCAGTAATCAACAGGGCATCTGTTCACCTTGGATGAGGAGGTGCCCAACAACTCCAAGGAGTGACAAATTATTATTCTAGCCATTTTGGACGTGTGGACCAGGCAGACAGCCTAAACTGGCGGATTCTGGATCCCCAAAATGCAGACACAAGAGCCACTTGTGGCACTTTGGCACTGTGACAGCTCTTGGGGGCGAAGCAGTGCAGGACAGAGGCCAAGGTGTGTGCGGATCCCGTGTTCTTTGTTCAGGACTACTCATCTGTCAGCACATCCAAGGTCCTAATGTTTGTAAAACCCCTTTGGGGTTGTGAAATGCTTCACCTTTCTGCATGCTGGTGATAAGCCACTGCTGTGTGACCTCTAGGAGAAAGCTTTTCCATGGTGGTCCAGCATGGAGGGAGAGCTCCAGTGCTAATGACGGGAGGGTCTGTGCTTTGGCCCATAGGGCATGACCTCTCCTGGGACAAGCATATCCTTGCTGGTTGTTGTTGTCTTGCTGATGTGGGCAGGTAGTAAATGTGTGCAAAAATTCCCTCCCTCCCAGCAGTTTCCATCTCAGAGTGAAAGGTGCCTAATGAGAGGAAGTGCGGGAGAAGCACAGCTTCCAAGAAGGTCTGCAGATTCCAATTTCAGCAACTCCTCGGAACGGTGGTTTCCAAAAGAGCACAACCTTCACCTCCCATTGAGCTATTTCTGGGGTTTGTTTTCATATGTGATACATTTCTTAGGAAAACAGAGACCAAAACAAAACCAGGCAAAACTCCTCGACAACAAGAAATCTCAGGTTTTCAGAGGAACCTGCTCTGCAGTGTGATTAGAGAATTTCTCAGAACTTGCATGATGATGTAAGAAAAGCAATGAGCTAGGAGTTGCTGGGTGGCAATGGATCTGAGGTTTTTTCATATGGTATAATATATTCAGATGTAACGCTTAAAAAAAGAAACAACAAGCCAACACTATAAATAATGACACAGCTTACTACTTCAGCTCTGAAACTCAACTCAAAATAGCAGAATGCACTAGTAAACATGCCAGTGGCTTAACAGTTGCTTAAATGCTGGTGTTCTGGGTTTAATAGTAGCAATCTCTGGATCTTCCACAACTCCTAGGCCTTGCTAGCTTGTAATAACTTAATGACTTCTCTGCATCTTACAGAATGGAGAAAAGGAAATACTCTTCAATTGGAGCACAGACTCCCTCCACATCACCTATGTCTGCTCTCCTTAAGTATGTGTACCGTATATGAACCGTGATAAAGACACCCATTTGCCCAGTTTGAGAGCCAGATATAAAAGAACTCCCCAAACCCCGCCTGTACATAGCAAGGGATTTTCCATCTCCAGTGCTTCTGACACTTCACCCATGTCAGTGTGCTATAGATTTAGAGACATGTTCCTTGAGAACAGAAGCAGGTTGTCAAGGTGTCCTGGCTTCAGCTAGCATAGAGTTAATTTCTTCTTGTGGTGTTTCATCCCCAGCTGGGCTTAAAATCACCACACAAAGATGCATCTTTTTAGGCAAGGTAACACTTGTAAAGTGCCATCAGTTTCTATATGAGTTAACACTAGATCACATGCTGCACCCCCTTGTGACAGGGGCAATACTTCTAGGTCAGGTTCAGCAAGAAAAACGCAATTTTAATAACTGCAGCCTTTCGATAAAATGGGCATTTTGTGCAAGGCTGGGTTTCTGTTGCTGTACTAGATGAGACGTAGTAAAATATTACCAAATTTAAAACTCCAGAGCCTCCCTGGCTTTAACGTTTCAATGTTAAAAAGTGCACATCTCTCAATGTGATGGTGTTAGCAAGATGGGGAAATCTCTTCATTATGCATGTATTATCTTATGTATTGAATCACCACAGAGGCAAAGCCATCTTAGATCCTCATGCTTCTTTTATGCCTAGTAGAACTGACAGGGGTTTCCTGAAGCAGTGAACTGTGTTATAGCGTGAAAAGTGGGAACTGGTGGACTTCATTATGTCCAAATTAAATATTAATCATGGTTCAAATGGGATAGTTGCCTGGAGTAAAACAAAACTGACTAGTCTCCACTTCCTTCCTTGTTGTGCTTATTTTTGTTGGGGTTGGCTGGTTGGTTTGCTTTCCTTGTGCACCAGCCTTAACACAGAGTAGTGCAGGTGAAACAGCTCCTTACGTACAGTTGGTTCATATAGCTCTTGGTAGATGGAAAAAAATAAAGTTGTGGAAATTCTGTAACAGGAAGACAAGTTTGTGTGAAGGTAACCTACAGGTGCGCGATCCTGAAAGACGTAACAAACCAGGATTGTGTTTAGAAAGAGAAGGCAGAGAGTTAGGCAACAGCAAATTAAATCGGAGGACTTCTCTCTTCCCTGCCAAACCACTCTTTATGTGCTGGACATAAAGAGGCCAGAACACGCAGTGCACACATGTGTGTACACGAAATTCTGAGGTCAGGACACACAGTGTACACACACACATGCTCACACACCTGTGGTCACAGAGCCGGGGAAGCCACAGCTGCAGTTCTGGTCCTCAATATTCCCTTGACCCAAAGGGCCAGGTTCATCCTGTTGAATTCCAGGAGTTTAAATAAGTCACCTACATCGGCTCATCATGTCATTTGGCCCCCCAGGCAGTCAGTGAGGGAACAGAATCACCTCTGTGGCCTGTGTAAGCCTCTCTCTCTCTTGAGTCCAGGTACCTCAGTTAAGTGCCTCAAGGGCAATGTGTGGAATTTAAGCCTTGAAGTTGCTTCCTGCCCAGGCATCCTCTACTGGGCCTCTGGGCACTACGGTGATGCAAATATTCACCAATAACCATTACCTGTGTGTCCGGTGCATCACCTGTTTCTGACCCCAGGCTCTGCCCTGTCACTCTCGCTGGTCGGCAGCACAGACACGTACGGCTGCAGAGCTGGGCTAGCGCTGAGTACGTGGAGGTGGGGCAAGGTGCAGTGTCTGGAGCCACCCAGTGGGCATTGGCAGTCTGAGCCTCGATTTTAAAAAAATCTGCAGTCTGAAAAGTATGTCACCTTCCCCGAAGGGCATTTTAACTCCTGCAGTATGTGAATCCCAAGGCAAAAAGTAATGCAAATCCCTAATGGTGGTCCACTGAAGGCAAAGTAAGACTGGATGCGCAGTAAGGAATCCTGATTGATAAGAAAGGGACACATGTAAGGAATTTCATTGAGAATTTGCAGTTAAAGAAAAAAGAAAAGTCCCAAGGAGGCATGTTCAGGAACAGATGGTAATCTGCTTGCACATGTATCATGGTCTCACTGTAAAAAAGCAAACAAGCTGCAACAGAGAAGCTGAGTGTGTTAGGAAAAAAAACTGTAGACATCCAGGAATATGATGCATGACTGACGTGGTCAAAGTAACAACAAGGAACATTCAGAGCACTTGGACCAGCACATTACAAAGGTAAAAACATACTCATTGCCATGTACAAATAGGGGTTTGAAGGCTGAAGTGGTATATGGCTCTGTAGTGTAAGATACTGAGGAATCAGGCCCCAGCACCAGATTGCTATGAGAACTCAAAGTAGGAAACTGACTTGGTATGACATATGTGCACAGGGGCAGCAAAACCTGTGGGGGAGAGATAGGGACTAACAAGTGGAGACAGCGAGAGACTTCATACAACAAATGCACATGGATTAAAACCATTTCAAAGTAAGGTTTGCATGGTACCTGCTGTGACCTGTTGTGGCCACAGGGGAAAAAGGACTTAACATAGATGTCAGGAGTACTGCCAAGAAACAGAGGAGGGGGGGAGAGGGAGGAAGGAAAGAAGGAAAACTCAAAAATTTTGCAAAACCAGCAACATAAAATTTAGTTCAAGGTCAGATGAAGCAAAGCTTTACCAAGGATTTCCATGTAATCAATACCCAGAGCTGCAATTAGGACTCCAGAACAAAGCATGTTGTGTGTTGCAAAGTTTGGTCAGCGAGGTCAAGCAACTGAACTATTGGATTATGACTTTAGAATGTCATTAATGGCTTAGAAAGAATATTTGGAGTGAAAGGTAGATTCCAGTTTACAAAGCATTGGAATCAGACTTGGACAATATTCATGCCTCTGTTTAGAATTCCTTCAGCCACAGTGAAGGCTATCTGATATGCAAGGAGTCATAGCTATGAGACAGTGGAAGAGAGGTATATACTGAAATTGGTCCACCTGGATCCTACCCATGTAAAATAATCTGTGGACAAGGGTCTGATATGCTCTAGGTGACAGCAACATGGGTATGCTCTAGGTGACAGCAACATGCGTCTCCTGGGGCTTGAACAGGAACCTGTTCTCCCTTCTCTGTAGCTGTTAGTCCACATCAGGTCAAATTCACCTAAATATGGGACCAGAGTCCTAAGAAGGCAAGTAAATTCAAAAACAAAGTACCTGCCAGGGAAAAGATGCTCTGAAAGAGGTGAAGCTGATTCTGAATAACTGGATGACTGGTGAAACTTCAAAAAGCTGTGAAAATATTTTTTAGATTGTAAGTGGTCTGGAAGACCTGGCAGAGCAATGTCGTCTTCATGCTGTCCCATTCCCAGGAAAATGCATTTAGTCCTCCATGTGAAAGTTCTTTAAGTTATGCCAACTCTGTACTAGAACACTTTTATTAATACAGCTACACAAGCAAAGCTTCCCTTTGTGGATTGCTGTTTTTACCAGCAAAAGGTATGGACACTTCAATGGAGTGTGTTCTATAGGCAGAGGTTGTCGTAGCCATGTACTTACCTCTCTACTAGGAAACATACTGAAATAAAATATTTTTATTAATAACCTGCCCTCTAGGCAAAACCAGCGCATCAGTGAGAAAGCTTGCAGTCAGTGCTAGTGGAAAGAGTCACGGGGACCAAGTCTTTGCATCCTGCATTTGTCTAGATAATGTAGGTGGTGCAGAGTGTGTCTCTGGGAATTGCCTTAAGGAAAGAAATCAGCCATGAGAGCATGAAGTGCAGAATTACCTCTGGGTGAAACTCTTGCCTCTACCAAAGACTTCTTGCACTATTCGAAGCAAGGTACTTCAGCAGTTCTTCCACATCTCATACTCTGGTGTTCATTTGTGCAATTATCTTTCCCACACATTTAGCATGATGTGAACTGAGCTCTAGGGTACAGGAATTGCTTCTCTATGAAGAGAGCTTCACTGGTGCCCCTTAGAATACTGAGAGAGTTTTTGCTCTTCAGAATTCTTCACATTTCTCTCTTATTCTGCAGTGGCAGCTGAAATCTGGTGCTTCTGAAGGCATGGCTTGAGGTGCCTCAGGCCCATGGTGTGACACACCTGCAGAATTAAATGGGTAGCTATTGTTGATAATTCCTAAAGGAGTTTTATTTTTTAATTCAGCTGTCAAAATTCTGTTCCCAAACAACTGATTAATCTCTTTACTGTGACAGTGTTTTTCTTATCTTTGCCCATTAGCCACTGGGCTTGTTTTATTTCTTCTTTTTCTCCTGCTGTCACTCTCTCTATACAGTGAGTCAGGAATCCAGGATTCCTACTGGATCTCCAGGTGGGTTGCATCACCCCACCAGGTGCTGTGCACAGTAGTATTATACTTTTTGCTGCAAAGACTTTATATTTGTGTCATCAAGGCAAGCAGTGACTAGAAAAGGAAGTGGCGACCGGAAGCCTGGACTAGAGCCTAGGTTTCCAAGCTTGAGTGATGTGTCATGTAGAAAAGCCAAGTCTATAACCAACTGGTGGACTCAAATTGTAACATAGATCTTTAACACCAGAAGAAACGCTTGTTGTCTGCAAAGAGATACCAGAGAGCAAAAGCAATTCCATCTCACACCCTGACATCTTTGATTGTAGCTCAGGGAAAGTGTCCTAAATGGCAGAGTTATTGCTGGGTTGTTTAAAGAACTTTTCGTTTGTATGAAACCCATTTGGGAAATGTGAACTTGCCTACAGAATCTTAACTGCACAGAGTGTGAATAGACAGATATTCCCAGCAAACATGGATTACTGGTAATGCATAGGGATATGGTAGGGGAACGTGTAACACTCAAGTCAAATAAGTGACCAGAGAAAATAATTTGTAATGAAGTCTTAGAGCTGTAGACTTATACTAGATATTTTCCATTCAATTTTAATTTTGTGCATTTTTTAAAAACATACTTAGAAAATTGCAAATGCTACTTCCTGGTATGAGTCCATCTTTAGCCTCGTTTCTGCTCTTTATATGTAAGGGTACTTATTAATCAGGACAGTGAATTTCACACAAGTGATCCTCCCAGGAACCCACACTGCAATCAGGAAATGGGCTGGCAGTCTGGTTTGGAGGAAGATGTTTTTCTGTAGGTCCATTAGATAAAGGAACAGCCTTAGTAACCCTGGTAAGGTTTGCTGAGACTTTCAGTTGAAGACGAAGCTCTTAGTTCCAAAAGAATAGAAGGGGAATATGAAATACTACTAAGTTACAGCAAAAGGCTAAGGGTTTTCTGACTTGTCTGATGACCTCTGAGCTTTGTGACTTGGCACACCTGGAATAAGCCCAGAAAGGCAGAAGATTCCTAAATTTAGAACTGCATTCCAGGCATCAGCTGCTGCAGAGCAGCAATGTGTCACCAGTGAAGCAGGGCATGTAAATCTCATCTTGCTTGCAGCACCCAGGTGGGGAAACCAGAGTAGTCAGTTCACCCTCCAAAGGTTGTTCCAGAGGGATTGCACAGGGCTAGCCATTTATTTGGTCCTGCAAGGACAATCCAGCTCACTGTCAGAAGTTATGCCCAGCAATAAGACATCACTTCTGATGTGGGGGAGTGGTTCGTATTTACTACACCGGCAGTCCAGTTTCGATGCCATAGGATTTTCAGCTGAGAAAATGAATAAAAGCCAAAATAACATCATTCTGACTTTAGGAAATGTTGCAGCAGGAGAAAACAGTGAAGATACCACAGAATTTACATGTGTACCCTGATTATGCCCCAAAACATGCAAGGGAAATGTGTCGTGTCTTTGAGCCCTTACCGCATTGGAATCACCTTCTGGGGAGAGCTGTGGAGAACTGCAGGGTGTCACCATGCCAAGAACATGATGATCCTCAGCTCTGTTTTCTTCTTGTGAAATAACTGTACTTTCACTTAGGCACAATCTAAAATCTTCTGCCTGCCAAAGGCTGGAAGTAACCATCACATCAGATATAACTTGTTATGTCACACATATGGTCATTGAAAGCCCAGTTTTAAGGCTATGGGCAGCGTTTTGTAGTCTTCCAGGCAGGCAGCAGTGGTCAACATTCCTTTTATCATCTTTTAGACAAGTAACTTCAGGAGCAGCCACCCTACATTCAGAACCCCCATGTAATTCTCTGCTCTTTGCTACTTAAAATCAGCTTTACAAATGCGAGTCATCAATCATATTGAAGCCATGTCACAGAAAAATCTTCCTGTTTTCCTAGCCGTGTTGAGGCTACAAGGGAGGTTCTTTCATGCGTGTGTAGCATCAAAGGTCAAGTAAAGAGTCCAGCGTGGTCTGGACAGCTGAAAACAGTATAGCTTTTCCTGGAAGGATGAATCGAAAACAGGTTCCAGTAATTGAAGTCTGCTTCACACAAACAAGTTTTGAGAATTTGTGTTCTTCTTACCAGCTATTTTTTTTCCTAATGTTTGTAGTACATTGTTTCTACCCAGAGACCTTCAATTATCAGGGACTGGTATAATCAAAATGATGCCACCTAGGCAGTACAAAACCTCAGGTGCAGCAGAGAGATGCTGTGTTACACTGGTTTGTTAAATGCTTTTATTTAAAATTTACAGTGCATGAACAGAAAATACTACCAGATCAGACTGTTGTCCACTGTGTAAATTCTTCATCCATGCCTCAACTTTTCCCCCTCTTCAGAATGGAAATGTAATAGCTGACAAATGCTTTGATACCTGCAAACAATTAGCAGTACACATGAGAGCCCCATCCTGATGTCCTGGCTTACAGTGTCCAGGGCTACCATGGATCCCAGGACCAAACAGATTTTTTGCCTGCAGTATAAGTTACTACACATCACTTTTTGCAAGGCTGCTGTCACACTGCATTTTGTAGGCAGTTGTTTCACTCTTCAGGCATTTCAAAGAAGGAGAATGGAACAGCCACAGTTTCTCCCTCCTGAGTGCAAATGGAGGCCAGGGGAATGCACTGTGGTTCTTGGGAAGTGAAAACTCCTGCTTAAATGGGGCATGTGATGAATGAAGACATTTAATGAACAGGATGACTCTTACAGGTGGCTCCTTGGTGGAGCTGTGCATTATCAGGCTCTCCACCAAACACCACCAGACATCCCTTGGGAAACAGATAGGCTTTATGTGGCACTGGAGTGCTGTTGGGTTTTCACAGTTAAATCACAAACTTGCTTGCTTCAGTGGAGCTGTTCTTGACTTGCCTCAATTGCAAACAGGATAATACAGCTTTTCTTTTGGAAGATTAACAGATCAACAATGACTGTGAAACACAATGACTCAAGCAAAGTATGGTGTCTGATATTCCTTCCTTATTTCCAGTGCTTATTTTGCCATATGAAGTAGGGAAAAGCTGCAAAATTACCTATCCTGAAAATATCTTTTTTCTTGTTAGGAGTGGTGGTATTTAATCATTTCACAGCTTCATTAGGTGGCTTGTCTTACCACTTACTGCATCAGTACAGACTGCATCATACTGGCAGCTTGAATAAGATGAGTAATGCATTGATATTTTTCCATCTTAGCGGCCCCCGCTGAGCCACCTCATCTCCCAAAAGAGAAGACATTTGAAAAACCTGATGCAATGACCCAGCATTTCTGAAAGGTGATTCCTTCCTCATTAGTCTTTGCTTTACCTGCTGCTGAGCTGGAAAGGATTCAGTGCAATAAGGGAAAGAAATATGTATAGGTAGCGTTTGATTAGGGAAGAGGTAAGTTGTGTTTAGTAATCTCTGACTGAACTGCTTGTTCCTTTGTTAGATTATATAGATATCTGAAAGTACTGTGCATGAACAAAGCTGAAAATGAGTTGCAAGTGGGCTTTCAAACTCCTTTCTCTAGATAGGAATAACCTTCATCCAAAAAACAATCATTATGGAAGTGACATATACTATAGATATCTGAAGTTTTTCTTTCAAAAATTAAATGTGACCTTTTTTTGGCACAAAAATTATATAGAGAGATTCTCAGAAGCTGTAGTAGCCAGTAATACACTGATTTTTGCCACTAGATATTTGGGATGAATTAACCATAATAGAAATCTATGTTGGATTAATTTGATTTTTTGGTAATGGAAGCTTTTCCTGATAGTAAGTAGACACTAAAATAGGACACGGAGCATCTTGGTTTTACCTAATTGTCTTGTTCTATGATTTTACTGGTGAAAAGTTCATGCTGTTCTATGTACTGAGAATAATTTGCAGAGCTGAATATTTCTGAAAGAATGATTTTTTTCATCTGAACCACGTGTCTTTTGAACATGGTCCAATCTTATGTAATTCCTTGAAGGATTTTCTTTCCTTCACAGGGAAGTGTCTTCAAAACAAATAATAGTGTTTCGTGTCTACCATGGGAGCTGGGAAATAGCCCAGAGTGTACAAAGTGTGTTAATGTGTCTGTTTGCCCCAGGGATGCTGAATCATGTGTTTGTGAGACTATTCTGAGAGGGTTTGCATAATGAAGGTTTTGAAAAATCCATTTTCTCCAGCTTTTACTGGAGAATGGGAGTCTGGTTTTTACTGGATGAAAACTTTAATAAAGAATTGGGAAACCTTGGCAGGCAGAGAAGATAGCTTCCCATGGAGAACCAAGGTGAAGTGATAAAGCGTCACCTTCAAAATCACCAAAAGTACTCCAGCAGCCCTCATTGCTGTTCTGCTAAAAATTTATTTTTAATGAAGTAGCTCCTCTGCAGTGGTTAGCTCTCATTTCATACAGTGTATCTTGTTTGTGAGAAATATTAGCCTAAGGACCATGCACCAGTTATTAATTCGGTGATAAAATATTAATCGTCCCTCTTCTCCCCCGTCAGCTAGGACAAATGAAAGGAAGGGCAACAAACACAGAGGCATTCCTTTTTTGCTGCAGTTAGGTGGACTTTGTTGGTAGGATGAATTGTAAGGATTTAAAGCTGTCTTGGCTATTAAAGATGCTGGAGTTTAACAGCTCCCACGGCTTTCTCTCTCTTAAATGCTATTCATATCCATCTTTTCCCCTACTGCCAAACCTCTAGTTTCTGTATTATTTAATTGTTACATTTTTAAGAGTTTGGTAGCTTCTTCAATATGGCAAAGGGTTTCTGGGAAACAACAATTTTTTGCAGATTCCTCTCCTGTCACATCCCAGTAAAGTGACCTGCCGTACAGACAGTCTTCAAGGCAGGCAGCCCAGGCTATAGGCAACATCTGGGTTTTGTCACCAAATTTCCTTTTAACTCTGAACAGCAACGTGACATGGCTCCGTGATGGAACCCTCTTTTTCCTCTGCACTCATCAGTGGTGTGGTTCCGCTATTCCTCACTACCTGCTTCTCTGCAGGGCAGCAGACAGGAATGCTCTTGCCACTCCAGCAGAGAGGGAGCTGGGGAATGCAAGGAAGTTTACAGGCTTTAGCCCTAGTTTCTTTGCCTTCTTTCATCCCAGGGGTCACAAATGGGAGGATTGGCAAACCCGCACACAGGAGTTTTACTTGGTGGTGTTGCAGACTCGTGTCAGCTGTGCCATGCTCACTGAGCATGGGCCTTGATGGCCCTCAGGCATGGCTCAGCCTGCGTGAGCATGGCTGGAGAGGGTTGGACTACACAGGTCAGTCCTATTAATCCAGAAAAAATAGGTCACAGGGTGACAGGGTGATATTTTAATTACAGAAAGAATCAGGAAGTGTCAACATTATACTTTCTGTTTCAGCACAGGTTCTCCTCTGCTTTGCACTACTTCTGCTCCCTGCTCCCCTCTTTTTCCTCATTATCTGCCTAGGAAGACTATTTTTTAATTAAGTGGGAGGGTAGATTTGCAGAAGAGAGTGGAAGTCTTTGTTCTTTGTGTCCTGCACTGATTAGCATTCTTGTAGCTTCTCTGTTTGCTTATCTAAAAGGAAGCTGTGATTTGACTGAGAGAAGAATAGCTTTTGCATATTAATTTTCTCCTAACCAAAAGCATCTAGGTTATCCTAATGATACTGGAAAAAATTCTAGGACTCAATCGCCGCTCTCAAATTCATTTAAATAGTAACATTCCCTGACAGGTCCAGCGGAAGACACACTTACAAGAAGAGAAAGTCATTAAAAAACTATGCTTATTTTAAAAAGAGAATTAATCATCTTAACCTCACCCTACACAGGGAAGCAAATCTTTGGAGCATGAATATCTCTTTCAGCCAACTATTCAGAATGGGGCATTTCTGCAGAGTGGTTAGTCTGTAGGGAGGCCCCACAAAATACAAAGGTTAGGGACCCTCTAGGATGACCATGAAATTACGAAGTCTGTGACGTACAAATGGGAAAATAAATTTAAAATAATGCATTTGGGGTAGGCAGATTTCAATAAACCTGATATTTCATGCTGAAAGCTTTGATGGATAGGGTGAATGACCATAAAAGCACAAACTGACTCAGAGGAAAGATAGGCGATGTAGGACCAGACTCACTGCACTAAATCACTGGCTTTTCCTTGGCATTAAGCAGACAAAAGGTCACAGAAAAAGGAAATTAGTTCAGATTGCTAAGCATAGCTTGAAAGAGTTGCAAAAGCAGGTGAGGATAAAAGCCAAAAAGGCAGAGGCACAATGTGCTCCGTACCATAATAGGAAATTATTCTGTGGTAGTGTTAGTGATAGAGAGAAAGCAAAGGAAAATGTTAATCTCCTGTTCTACAGAGAGGAAAGATGGTAGATGACACTGAGATAAGAGTCTTGTTTTGCTCTTCAGTCTTCACTGAAAAGGTGTGCTGCAATGGGGCAAGGAGTGCAGTTGCACCAGGTACATATCCGGAGCAGAATCAGGAAAACCAAGCTGAAGAACACTGAGGCAAATCAGACTGGTTTCAGATCATCTGAGCATGGTGAGATTCATCCCCAAACTGGACATCTGGCTGAAACCATCTCAGAGTCTTCTCCCTCTGAGATCTTGGGAAGAGACTTCCATAGGAAAAGCAAATGTCATTCTTAACTTTACCAAGGGGGCAGGGATAGGAGGAGTTAGGGGATAATAACCTAATTTCATTCCTTAGAGGAGTCCATGGGGTCGCCTAGGAGAACACATAGTGATTTATAAACAACTTGAATTTATCAAATAAGGCCTGCCAAGATACCCAGCTTCCTTGACAGGCACCTAGCAGACCATGTCACTTGAGGATGCCATTTACCTTAACGGTAATGAGACTTTGACACTTTTATAATCCAGTAGAAGAAATATGATTTGGAAAAACTTGTCTAAGGTAGATGCAATACTGGTAAGAAACTGTTCAGAGAAAATTTAAGGGAAAAGTTTTGATGGACTCTATGCTGGTCCTTTTACCATTTCATCTTCTCATAACACTGTAGGTGATGAGAAGGTTTGTGAGTAGACACCCTGTTTATTAAACTTGAAGACAACATCAAACCTGGAGGCACATGGTGAAGAACAGTATGGTAATTGCAAATCAGAGGTGATCCTAAAAATGCAATAGAAGGAAAATGCAAAATTTTACCTTTGGCAGGCATAGCCAACCATGGGGACAGGGTGGGCTATGGCAGTCAGCCCAGTTCTCTCAAAAACATGTGGTTGAATAAGAAGCTGGACATAAGTCAAGGATTTTGTGCTGTAAAGACGCTTTGGTGTGTAGGTAATGAAACATAAAAGAATACTCTGCTGATCATTAGTAAGGTCTCGCCTGGATTAATGTGCAGTTGAAAGTACAATTGCACTGGAAGTACAGTTCAGACTACCAGAAAATCAGGAGGAGAAGATGGAAGGGGTTGGGGGCATGGTCTACAAGGAAGGAGTGCTCAGTCTAATGCAGAGAGCAGGTCTTCAAATACTTCCTCTGCCATTGCAATGGAATGGAATAATGGGTTCTTTGTGTTCACGGTAGAAGGGACAACAACTACTGAAATTAAGTATTGGCAATGGAAATTCATTAGGGAAATCCTTCCAGTGATCAGGACAGTGAAGCACTGGAGAGGCCATGGAGGGTCCCTCATTTCAGGTCTGTGAGATGAGGTCAGAGACAGTCACCAGGAGCAATGGTAGTTCAGCCAACACAGTCTGCAACCAAGGACCTGCCCGGACCCCTTCTCCTGGACCACTGGGGTTCAGCACTTGCTTCCAGCCGGTCATAGACTTTTCTCCCTCTTTTTGATAACAAAGACCTGTAACTTGCAAAAGAAAACTATTTTAGGGAAAGGAAGTTGAACAGGGACATGATAATGTCTTCAACTATTTTGAAAGTAGCTATAAAGACGAGGGAAATAAATTCCAAACACAAGAGAAGTGGGATTAAAATGCCAGAAGGCCAGACCTTTAAGAAAATAATCAAGTATTTCTCCTGCAGACCTTTTTCAATAGTGAGCATGTTGAAGCACTGGAATAGATTGTCAATTGCCACAGGGGATCTCTGCTCCTGGACAATTTCAGGATGAAGCTTGACCAGTTTGTTGAGATACTTGATGTAAGAGTGAGGGCTGCACTATGTTCCATTTCTGTAATTTTCTTGGAGAAGGGAAGTGCTAAGCATATATGGAAATGAAACAGAGAAGTGAGATCAGGAACTGCTTTTCACTAGAGAAAATGACAGATTGTAAAACCAAAACCAGGACATTCAAAATGTGGGTATAGGGGAACCCCAAATTTTTTGCATTATGATCAGTCATCTCGTTGCACTTGTAAACTCGTACAGTGGTGTATTGTGGAAAATAAAAGGTAGAGTCTCCAGGGATTGACAGACTAAATTAGTGCCTGGGACAGGCTGTTGGCTCTTACAGTGTAGAACAAAGCCAGCTTCTTGCATTTTAGGTAAGGAAGAAACTTTCCTATATGTAAGCCAACACTGAATTTTTGGTCTGTTTCCATGAAATATCTAGAAACAGCTAATGCCAGGCACAGAACTGGATGGACTACCTGTGCAAATCAGCCAGCCACCTCCCAGTACAACTGCTTGAAATGATGATGGAGTTTTCTTTCCACTCCCCCTCTTCTTAGTAGCTGAAAAAATATTTCTGTGTTGGAGTCACTTGTTTCAGAGTTCTTATTTGAAAGCATAAATGTATCTTCTGGTTTGTATTCAGAGTTTCAGTTTTGCTCTCCAAATAATTTTACATTGTTTTGCTAGTCTGAAATAGACTCTGTATTTTCAAGCTTTGTCATTAGACTTAGAATAGACATCTGTGAAGAGGAAGAGAAGGCATAAATTTAAATTCTGTGCACCTCAGAGAACAAGATTATGAGAAGCTGAAGCTATAAAAGAAGCTGCAGCATAAAGTGATGTCTTGAATGGCTCATAACTAGAAATTTCTATCTTAGACAAAATTCTGAGACTTTGAAACTTCAACACTGCCTCAAATACAGAGAAAAAAAATAAGTTTATCAAAAATATCATGAAAGAGAGGAATTAATGTTATTTGTCTGACCTCCTGGAAACATTTCTTTCGGTAAGACTAAAACATTCTAAACTGATACTGGAACACTTTTATCTGTTTATATCTGTTAAATGGTAACGTAAAAAGCAAATGTTTCTGCTTCATGGAAACAAAATATTGAGATAATTTCCTGTCAGATTATAACGAAAAAGATAAATTCCCCTAAACATTTTACATTTAATTAAGTCAGTGTTTTCCAAAGGAGTAATACTTCTCAGGGAAATCATCAACTATATGCCATCATTTTCCAGTGTCCTTTAACCCCCACAAATGTCAAAATGGTATGTACTTCTAAGCAAAGACAGAAAAGTAATCTATGGTCAGGGAAATAAAACATCATTCCCAGGGTGAAACAAAACAACAGCTCAATACTGCATATAAATGCTTCATTATTGTTTAGCATTTATTTTTTCACATTGTATCTGCAAGGAAAATCAAATACATATATTTTCTGTCACAGCCATTGCTCCATACAAATGTGTCCTAAGAGTATTGTAGTTCCCATCAGTGGTTTGTTATATCTCTTCATTTTGTATCTTCCAGATTTCTGCTAAGAATTGCCAAAAGCATCTTACAATCTCTGCTATTGATACAGCTTGTTAAACATCCAAGGCAACAGGGAATCTATTAAGCTGCTTTCCTGACCTATATGATATCACTAATCTTGTCACAGGCAAGCTGTTGTTCCCTTCCTTCATCCTCCGTAGTGCTGCCACAGCAGCCGTGCCGCAGCACCCCGCTGGTACCCCTCCTCCACACGTGCAGCACCAGGGGGTCCTGCCCCGGGGCCTGCCAGTGCTGTCACTGCTGCAGACAGGACAGCCCCCTCACGGAGAGGGACCCAGGAGGTGTCAGTCCTGGAGCCGGAGGGACCCCTGCCCTCTCCCTGCTGTCACTGGTCACCATGGCCAGGGACCGTGGTGCTTCTCAGCTGCTCTGTTCCCTCTCCTCTTAGCAATAGTGTAGCTGTGATTGTTCCCAGCAATCATCAATTTCAGCATGGAGATGTGAAAACGCCTTCTCTACTCCTGTTCCTTCTTGCCCTTATTCATCCTCTCACTAGGCTGCCTTCCAGTTCCCAAACACGTGTTTGGCATTACCGACTTTGTGCCATGACAGCGCTGTGGTCTCCAGCAGCACACAGGACCACCCAGCAGCCACTCAAGCATGGCAAGGCTTCCTTCCTCCAGAGAAGTCTTCTTCATCGGGTTGGTCTTCAGCAATGACTTCTGCTTCCTGTTCTGTCCTGTCTCAAAAGCAGAACACAGAATAGCTCTCCTGCCATGTTTCATGTTAATCATGAGGAGAATGTGTGGTGTCCCAAACACAAAAAGAGGAGGTGCTGCTTTACAGGGTTGTGTCCCACAGTCTGCAAGCCAGCAGGCGAACCAAGAATGGCACTGGGCATTTACTGTGCTGGGATGGTGCTGGCCTCCTCTAGAGGCTCCTGTCCTAAGCACTATCAGGTCACCTCTCCTTTGAGTACCACTGCCTGACTCTCACATGTCTTTGTTTACTTCTGTGTAGTGGTTTTCTATCTAAACACGTCACCCTCCATCACTGCTCATTTCAAGTTGAGAATAACAAAATCCTAGAGCATTTCTTGTTTGGAATACTGGGTTTCTCAGTACAGCCCCTTTTGAGGACACATGGACAGGGTCAGCATCAGCCTGACTGCTTCCCAATAGAAATGTAATCATAATGTCAAAGTATATGTTTTTTGCATTATTTTTTAAATGTATTTTTTTTGACACTGGAGACTAGAACCTGACTGGAGCGTCCAAAATAGAAATAGTTAACTAAAGTACTGGGGCTTACATAACCAAGTTTTCATGGAATAATGTCAAGATCCCACCCCTGAGAGTGGACAGCTGTTTACAAGCATTAGGAATTATCCCTGGGAAGGCTCTGTTTTACCACAGAAAAGTATTTTTACATCCCTCACTTCCTCAGCTAGAAAGAGGCTGTACACTGCATCTATTTTTGGATGTGGGACACACAGGTCAGCTACCGGTCAGTGTGGCGTGGGAAAGGCTGCAGCGATGTGCTGAGCATCCAGACTCACCAAAAAACACTGCTGCTCCTGCCCTGAGGGAGAGTGCAGCGCCCTGCTGACATACCCCGCTGCCGGGCAGCCGGCAAAGACCGCACCAGCATGGTGCGCTGCACATGGCCCCAGGTCAAGAGGCAACGTCAGCACGGGTTTCTGCCAGGCTTAAGCATATTTAAAATGCATTCCTTAATTAAAAATGTTTTTAGTGAGCCAAGACAACATGAGTAGTTCACAAATAAAATTAACCGTATTAAGGTGTTCCCTTAAGCTATCCAGAATTGCACTGGGCTATATCCTCCTTTAAAAATAGTGTGATTATATTCAAGATAAAAGTCTGGTGGAAATCAGGGACAAACATACATTGCACTGAAGTGTGTTCAGCAGAGCTCATTTTGGCAGACCTCTAGAAATGTGTTGTATTCAATGTATCCCTTTAAATTTCTCATTAATAAACATTTCCTTCCATCCTCTGGGGAATCACCACGACCCCACATTGCACCAGCCCTGCGGAAGGCTAGAGTTTCATATCACCACTGTAACTTTTTTCTCAATGTCTATGTCTTAACACGAGCTTTCTGCCTGCTGTGCACCATTTCCAGTGCTCTTGTCCCTCAGAGCCCAGGGCTGTCTCCTGGATGACCGTGACCATGGGAGAGCTAACACACAGAAGACAGAGATTGCCAGCTCACAGGCTAACTCCACATCTGGAACAGCTTCTTCCCTATTGTAACATTTGCAGCTGGAAGAGTCATTGTCATATTTTGGGTTGTGTGATTAGCTTTGATGGGAGCTATTAAAAGCCTCCTTCTTGCCGTAGGATACCAATGTATGATCTGCCTAGCTTTTTTTAAACCAAGGAGATGTAGGTGAGAACTGGAAGTACAACCTATGCAAAAATTGCCATTTTCATTGTATTTTCCGTGGCATCGTGTGAGAAGTCATCTCAGGTGAGGTTATCCTGATGCCACACTCAGTGGAAACGTTTCAGGTTTGTCACTTGCAGAAGTCATAAGGATGATCTGCTAGCTGGACAGTAAAGAAAGCTCTACTGACCTTGTCACGCATATTCACCTGCATTGCAGAGTGAGGGCTTAATTTCTTCTCTTAATTTGGTAGCTGGCATCTCACTAAGATTACAGAAGATGCCATTAGTTTATCAAGTAATTTATATTTTTGTATTTTCAAAATATCCACAAAGAGGTGCTTCAGGGAAGGAAGTTCAGTGGATGTAACCAATGGAAAGTGAAACCATGGGCTTTCTCTTTTTGCCATATTTTAAGCGAAAATGTCTTCCATGCCAGGCAAAAGCTGATGTATGCATGGACTGCAGGAGCAAACATTGGATAGATTCATGTTAAAGGTTATTTGTTTAATTCTACAGATATACAGTCCCAAAGACCACATTTTACGTATCCTTTGTTTCTGGTGTGATAGCAAGGTGGCTTATGTTTATTTATCTTACAATGAATACTAGCAAGAAAAGTATTTAGAAGGCATCTTTATCTAGAGAAAAAAAATTTTTTTCTTAAAATTATAGTAACACTGCCAGAGAGGTCTGTATTCCTAAAATCTGCCACCAAGTTTTTAATTGCATGTGTGTCCATCCACTGGTGGCTACTGTCATATGTATATGATAACAGTATCCCAGAGAGTTATATTCAGGAATTGTGGCCATTCAGACCCCTAAAGAAGCAGGAAACTTTTTTCTGCTTAAGGAACTGACAGATTGCCGGGAAGATTTTAAGCAATAAAACCTTCTGAGTGAAAAAACAAAAAAAAAAAGGGGAAGAGGAACAAAATAATTCTGAGAAAAAAATCTGGATTTTATTTACATGCAAATAATATTACTGTTGTATCATAGTTTCCAGTCGTTAATCTTGACATGAAATATATCCATCCTCTACTGAGATAATCCAAAGACTGGCGATGTTACAAAATATACATTCTTTTGTATACTAGAATGCAATACTAGAAATGTTTGAGTACAACATGTAGTACTAGAAAGTTGCTTTAACGTAACAAGTCCTACCATAATTACAAGGATATAACTTGTATATATCAAGTGAATATAACAAGTGAATCTCTAAGTGAGGAAAACCTTCATAAGAAGTTTTTGGTACCTTCACATGTTGCCTTAGGTTTTTGAAATATCAGCCTGATGTTATTTTAAAGAGTGACGTAGGCTTTTTGTATGAGTTGGTGTACCTGAGAGTCTCACATTTCTATAACATGCTTCCTAGACTGAGGGCTCTGTAAGGAGCAGGAAATGAGAACTTTAATTCAAGCCAAAACATTGTTTTCCATAATATGAAAATGGGTACAGCAAAATCATCTGCTGAATTCAATGGACAGAAAAACACAAACTTTTTTCTATTGCAGAGATGTTATATTTTAACACTTTGCAGTTTCAAAATACCTTATTTTTCTAAAAAATTAAAAAGTTTGGAAGTGAAACTGCAGGGAAGCATCACTTTGAAAGACCAGAATCTATTAAGAAGAAAAAGTGTTTTTAAGTGAACTGTAGCTAAAAAGCTGTATTTTGCTTCTCTCCTGAAAACCTTTCTATTTTTTTATGCACTACCCACTAGTTTCCTCCTCCCCTACCCACTGGCACTGTCCTGCATCTATTCCATAGTCTTCTGGTTTAGACCTAGACCAGCAACCCAGTGCTGATCCAGAAGTGGCATTTCAGAGTGGTCTGGTCTTTCTCCTACAGGCTGAAATAATGTGTGCTGCCGCATTCAGTAAGATTAAACTCACACATGCTCTTGTATTGTTACAGCATTTGGAAATTTTTTAAAACAAATTTCAATCTGAGCCCTAGAAAATTATTTCTGTCCTTAAATTAGCCATGGAGAAATTAGCCCTTGAAAATAGATTCTCCTGAATATTCTGCCCAAAGTCCATCTGATCAAAGAAAAGGAAAACAAAAACAAACAAAACAAAACAAAACAAAAAACCAACCAACCAACCAACCAACCAACCAAACAACAAAAAAACCAAAAAACCCACCAAAAAACAAAACAAAAAAAACCCCAAACAAAACAAAAAAAAAAAACCCAGCACCACAAGAAAGCCACTCTAGTGCACAAAGCACTGAGCTGGGAAATAGCTCCCATCTCCCATCGACAATGTCATAAAGTTGCTCTGAATTAATTGTCTAAATGAAAAATAAGCAGACTTTTTATGCAAAGCCAAAACTGTTGTTAAGGTAAACAAAATCTTACCAATCTAACAACTGACTAGTTTTTAATATCAATCAAAATATTATAGGAGGAGAAAAAAGATCAGTTTTACATTAAAAGTCTGCAGAGTAATAGTTACAATTGTTATGTCTTCCTAGTACTTGCCCCTTTTTCTGTTCTTAGAGTTACTCTTCCACAACCTCTTCGGATCCATCCCAGACACAGTTAAAATATATGTCAAGTCATCAGCATCTCAAACTCTTCATCAAGGTAAATATTATGCTGATTGTGAGGGTTTCTTCCCTTTTCCAGGGGGAATGTGATGTAGACATTGGTGGTTTACTTCTTCTCAATTTGGAGTCCATTGAAGCAATTCTTATTTTTTTTTCTAACACCTTTTATACTTTTGTCTTTCTTCATAGGTCTGTAATTCCATGTCAAATCTGCTATATATGTATTACATATGTTAGATAGAATCATGGAAGCACAGAATTGTTCAGGTTGAAAGGGACCTTTAAAAGTCATCCACTCCAAATCCCCTTGCAATAAGCAGTGACATCTTCAGCTTAGGTCAGGTTGCTCAGAGCTCCGTCCAACCTGGCTTTGAACACTTAGAATGATGAGGCATCCACAGATGCTCTTGGAAATCTATTCCAGTTTCTCTCTACCCTCACTATAAAAGAAATTCTTCCTTATATCTATGTTAAATCTACCCTCTTTTAGTTTGCCCCCCGTCCTAAGGATACGAGCCCGACTTTAAAAAAAATTCTGTCCCCATCTTCCTTACAAACCTCCCTTAGGAACTAGAAGGTAAGGTCTCCCTAAAGCCTTCTCTTTTCCAGGCAGAGCAACCATAGCTTTCTGAGCTTTTCTTCATAGGACTGGTGTTCCATCCCACTGATGATTTCTGTGGACTTGCTCCTGCAGGTACACACCCTTCTGATGCTGCGGCCCACAGAGCTGGGTGCAGTGCTCAGGTGGGGAGGGGCGGAGTCAGCTCCCTTGACCTGCTAGCCATGCTTCTTTTGATGCTTGTTCTTTGCTCTCCTTGCTGCTCCTAGAGCAGTTTTATCCAGCTCTAGGTCTTTATCTGACAATTGCCAATTTGCTCATTGCCCTGTCTCATCATCCCACCCCATCTTCCTCCTCAGTTCCCTGTGTCCCTCTTTCTAGGCTTCAGCTGTGGCATCAAGCCCATCTTCCTCTGCAGGGAATGACTACAGTGGGGTCATATGCATTTCCTTCTACAGAACAAACTGCTTGGCACTGCTGTCTGTGGATTGTAGCTACACCATACAATTTCACAGACGTGCAGAAGACAGAGGGGGTGTCAGGAATGAGGCCAAAACCACTCACTTTTAAGTTAAAAACAGAAAAGGTTTATTTTAACAAAAAGGCTCGATTCCCAAAAAAAAATATAGTCCGGGTCGCAGTGATAAGAGACCCTTTCCAGCCAAAACGGCCACAAAACCCAAAACAAAAGACCCTCTCGGTGCCAGGGTCTACCCAGGACAAATCCCAGGTAGAGAGGTGTTATTTAGTAGGCCCAGAAACCCAGCACCGGGCCCTGCCTGGGCTAATCCCGGTCGGAGAGCTGGTTACCCCAGCTCACCACAGGCAAAGGAGCAGAGCAGAGCTCTCCCCTTGTGCACGAGGTTTTATACCCCCTGAACTCCTCCCATCTCCCTCCACAGTCCCGCCTCTGGGGTAGAGGGCAATTGGTGGGGTTCCCCTAGAGTCCATCCGGGTTGGTCCTGTCCCCCAGAGTGATGTACAGTCTGATGTCCAATGGCTCGTTGTCTCCAGGGTGCAGTCTCTGGGGGGGGGTCCTGTGGACTCCAAGGCGGGAATCTCCTCATTAAAATTCAGGTTGGCATGGAGCCAAGTGACAAGGTAACGGTCGGTCTAGGACTGCAGCTCTGGGGGAGGGGTCCTTCCTTCACAGCACAGGGAGAGACTCAAAAGGATTTTTGATTTTAAACTCCATAGAACTGCTGAACTTGGTCTCTAAAATTAAGAAACACCATCCAACCCTTTGAGAACCAGTGTTCAACACCCCAAACCTATGAGAAAAATTATTTAAACACCTGGAAAACCTTCAACTTCAGGAATGAATCAACTACTTATTAATCCTACAAACAATTTACATATTCCAGGGTTAATTAACCAAGACTTCCAAGGATGCGAAAGCCAAATCAGCTATTTCATGTATAACAGGGGGCACTTCCAGAGGGACCATGTCAAGTCCTGAAGTCCTTGCAAAGCTATTACAAAGCTTGGGATCTGTTACTAGCAATGGTGCTACTGTATTTACCGGGCTGCACGGCTACAAAGCTAATTATATTTTGTTTTTCCTGTCTATAGCCTATGTAGACACATACACGCCTACTGAAATAGCAAATATTTCCAGATGTGCACACTTGTTTTCACCGGCACTAATAATTTCACACTTAGAAATAATTTGGTGTCCCAAAACTTGCAGATCAAGGCTTCAGTGACAATACAGGAACAGTTTGTCATTATTACAATGACCAAGCTCCAGATTTATAGCTGTTCCAGAGACAGACTGGTGAACATGAAGAGTTCTCCCTTGAGGAACGTCCAAGGAGGTCAAACAATTTTTCAAGAGATGAGAAAGAGAATGCATTCAGTTAGCTGAATACAGTAAAACTGGAGGATCATGTGCTCACCTGGCTCCCAGAATTTGATGAGATTAAAACCGCATTTACTAGGTGAGGGTCTTCCAACCTTTTCCTTCCAGTTTTCTGAGATACTGCTGATGCAACAGGACAAACTTGCTGTAAACACTTATGCCTATGCTAAAAGTGGAACACGTCACTGGAGAGGCAGGAATCACATGCTGGCACCTTGAATGTCGAAATACCATCCTGTGCTCACACTCTCCAGCATTGTACCCCGGGTTGAGCAAGCCCAGTTTGTACCAGGACAGTGTGACACTGGCTGTGGGTTTTGGAGTCAGATGTAGGCTCAGGTATGTTCAAGGGCCCTCTGAGCAGCCACAAAAAGCTATCAAAAATCCCAGGTATTTGTTGTTGCTCTCATAACCTGGCAGCCTCACAGGAGATGCAGAGGAGTGGATGGGCAGTGCAGCTGGTCATGTGTTCACCCCCAGGCAGCCAGTCTGGTCTGCTGGGAGGCAAAGCACCGTGACAGGACTTGGTAGGTGTAATGCTTTGCATTGCAGCAGTTTCCCTTCCCGGGCTGCCAGCCCAGTATCATATAAAACACAAGTGTCAGTTCTCTGAGAACTTGAAATTATTTTAGCACATCACGTACCCATTTCCTTGCCTCTCAGCAGTTCTTTGTCAGGGAAGACACCACATAATGCTGAGCAGCCTTTATCTCACGGCTCCTGACAAGGTTTTCTCACCACCCAGTTGCTGCGGTGCCTGCTGGCTGAGCAGTTCCCCTTGTCACCCCCAGCTGTGCAGCTGAGGACAGGATTCAGTGAAAATTTGCACACCACATTGTCCTTCCACTGCCAGTACAGCTGGATTTCTGACTTCCCATAAAAACCCAGCACGCCAAGCTCCCTGGCATCAGCCATGCCCTTTCTGTTGTCAGTCTCTCCTCTCCAGCAAAGATTTTTCTCCTTTCACCTTGCAGTGAAGAGTACTGTTGAAGTATCTGTGTACATACCTGGCTGGTAGCTGGCTTGTGAAGTGTCCTGCTAGGGACAAGCAGGACAAAATGCCGTGGAAAAGGTTCAGCTGTAACGATGCTCGCTAGATGGCCTCATACACTGCAGAGAAGCTTTTCCTCCAGCAGGCCCTCCCCTTGTACATTCTGTTTATTCATGCAGGGTTAGGGACTTTTTAATTATTATTTTCCCTTTTTTTCTTTTGCTATCTGGACCTGGATGCCTCTTCTTGATTCTTTGCTGCTGTGGTAGACCTTTTTCTGTCCCCTGGGCCGTGGCAGTCAGTTTGTAGAGCAATTTCCAATTATCAAAGCAAGCCACACAGCATGCAGCAGGAATGGGAAGCAGAAAAGAAAGCTAGTATGTGACCTTCATAATAATACTATACAACAATAGTACAAGGTGGTGCAGGAGCACAAGCATTAAGTTTAGCATTTGGTGCCTTTCTGCAGTGCTCCCTGGGTCCATGGATGTGTATTTAGCTTGTCTGTCTGAAGGTTTGTTCTATTATATGTATTAGGGGAAAAAACTCCGCTAAACAAGTATTTCCTACACTGGCATGTGTGACTTCACACAATCTTGTTGTGGGATGAGCATGAGGGAGGTCTAAGGGGAAATGAGAAAAGAGAAATAGTTGTGCAGAAGGCACTGGATATTTAGCAACCTGTAAGAAAATGTTGCAATTGCCTGCAGCATTCTCAGTCTCCCTGGCCACAGTTTTTGAGAGCACTACTGTCAAGCAGGTATTTACTGCAGTACTAATTTCAGGGCTAGGAGTTGGAAATAGAAATAAAAGAAGGGCTCAAACTCACAGGCAGATTGCCAGAGTGCATCACCTTACCATGCTTTAGATGAGCCATGGTAATGAACTACAGCCCACCAGCAGCTCTCTGCAAACACTGGGTAAAGCACAACTTCAGCCACTTTCACTGGGATATTTAGTGACCACATTCATCTGCTTGTTCTTGGCTGAGAGGCTGGCTGGACAAGATCCAACAGCTAGACTTATTTTTTGGGTGAAAATTATCTATGCACGATTACCTACATCATGTGCATGGCCATGATAAACTGAACATAGCTCTTCCCACCTTTTGCTCGTGTGCTGTTGGCAAAAATTATTCTCCTCCTTTGCCCTGCATCTTTTTTCTTCTTAATGTTGGACATTTTGACATTTGCAATTGTACTGACGTGTTCAAAAGCAGTAGCACCCCTCTGCTTTCTTTCCCATCAGTCTGTAACACCAAGAAAACAGTGGCCAGGCAGTCTGCCTGGTACCTTTGAAAACAGTTTCTACTTTCTGTCTCAGTGACACCCACCTGAGACAGTCATAAACAGAATGATGGTGAGAGCTGTGCTTGTGCTGCAGGGCCAGGCAGGAGCCATTCTCTGCACCACCACTGAGCTCTTTGGGACAACCACCGCTGTGAGGGCAAGTACATGCTCCTGTCACTTTTGGGTTCAAATGTCAAGCCATCCAAAGCTAGCCTGAATCAGACAGTTCCTGTTTCACCTTTTAAACTGGGGTTTGTGTCTTGTACAAAACAATCCATGCAGAATTTTTGGAACTCAGCATGAAGTCATTTGCTTCTTTCCCAGCAGCTGAGTTTTTTGAGGACTTCTTGGCCTCGAGACTTTGGTACTTCCCAAAAAGGACATGTCACTGAAGAAGGCAGAAGCAAATAAATGCAGGAGGACTTTCTATAAGAGGATTTGTTGGTCTTGATGCTACAAGTCCCAAACACATAGCAGGAGGCGCACAGTGGGGCGATAAGCAGAGACCAGAAAGAAGGCCAGAAGACCACTCAGTGTGGATTTGGATCATGGGGGAGAAGCCAGAGATGCTTAAAGGCGTCTGTTTTGGGCACAAACTGGCATCTTTACAATGACCCTACTTACCAGTGTTAAAATAGCATAAGGTGGAAAATATCAGCAGTCCTGTACTAATATCAGAAAATGTCTCTCTGTGACTGATCGCAACAGCTGGCATGAAAATGAGGAGAGGAAAAAAAGAAAGAAAAAAGTAAAAGAGGGTGGAATGAAATGGTGGCATGGACGTTTCACACCATGAATGAAGCAAAATTTGTTAGAGGAGGGCATGACCAGAAAACCCACAGCTCCTTCAGGGATTGTCATGCTGACAGGAGCTTGCACGCTGCCTCCAGGGTGTATACCAAGAGGGCTGCCAACAGCAGACCTGAGAACTGCAAGCAGAGCCAGGGAGTTCAGCCACAACTGAGGCCAATTACAAATGAGGGAGAAATCATTTAGACAGTTGGTGGTGTCCATCTGGCACTTAGTGACTAACCAGCCAGCCCTTTGGCCAGTCATCTTGACAGCCTGCACTTCCTGCTGCCCTTGTCTGGTGGTAATTGTAACTCAGTAAATGGCATTCCAGAACCCAGAATATTGTTGTTGCTCTCAGTTCCTATGCCATATTTCAAATACAGCCTTTTTAGTTTAATTTTATTTTCAGTTTGTCCATTCCAAAGCACTGGGACAATTTTCCTAATTTTGTGCTGTCACATTAATGTGATTACCCTTTAAGCCTTGAGTTAGAGATACACTTCAACATGTGCTTACATCCAAGTATTCATCTGTTCAGACCACTGGAACTTCATACACACCTACAGTTTGATGCCTGTTTATCTCTCTTGTTTAAATTCAAGGTTTGAGTAGTGCTCTTTCATCTACTGCCTGATCACTTCAACTATAAACTATTCATAGATGAAGTACCTTCAAACAACAAAGCTGGAAGAGTGTTCATAACCATACACCAGTTGGCATGGATACCTCAGGAGACAAGCTTTCAAAAGTACCTGCATCCCATTTTCAAGAGCACCTTTACTGCTTTTAAACTTTTTTTGTACATCTCAGATGGCACTTACAGACATCTTCCGCAACCTGCAACTGGCCAATAATTTCTTAAATTCCCATGTCCTGAGGGTGTGCACACTTGCCTGCATGAAGTAAACTGGGAAATGGGCCCCAGCCTTCCCAATACTATGGATATCTGTAAAGTCTTGGCCCTTGGTCTCATGTTTCAGACACACTGAATTAAAATGATCTGTCGGTGCTGTAAACCTGAGGAGACTTTTGCAATGGTCTCACATTTATTACAACCCATTCTTACAAGAACTTACTTTATTTGAGTACCTTGTTCAAATACCAACATAAAAAATGTAGTAGGCACAGAAGAGAGACAAGGGGGTCAATTGTACAGGTAAGACCAAGAATGTTCATGGTTTTGCCAAAACTCAGCTGAGGTTTTCTCCAGTCCAGGATCCTTGAGCATTAGGAATACTGCGAGACTCAAAACCACAAAAAATTAACCATTTAGACTTCAGGAAATCCCTGCAAAACTTCAGCCTCTTTTCTCAAGTTACATAGCAGAAATTTCCAGAGATGTGACATGGACCATCTCCCCTTGCTATCCCATCCCTCAATACCACCATTCCAGGCATAGAGATGGTTTGCACAGTCAAGGAGACGCGTGTGAGGGATGTTCATCATAGTCCTGGGATGCACTGAAACCACAGAAGGTGAACTATCTTCTCATGACCACCTAGCCCTGGGATCACAGCCAAGAGCCCATCAGGCTACACTTGGCTTTCTTCAGCTTGCTGCAGGAAGAGTAATGAACCAACTGCAAAGTAATTTATTGGAAAGTAGGGGGTTACCACACTGCTAGGTGCTTTGAGGTTCTCCTCTTCGATGTTTACTCTTAGAAAGCTAGTCCTGTGCCACCTCTCCACTATGATCAATGGTCACCTTGAGGTCAACCATCAAAATATAGACCTTGGCATGGCTTTAGAAGTTGTCTTAAAAAGAAAGATTTATAACCCTTTTATAACCCGTCCTGTTCCACAGATACTCTACGGGCTGGTTTTTGCTCCACTGAACCAAATCAGCCCAGATGTTTGCTTTGTCCTGATTCTGAAGCTCTGCAGCTCTTGGGAAGTCCGGGGTCAAGAATTTCACCCCTCTGAGACCCACGCAGGCAGGAAGTCATCAGCTGACTCCTACCACAAACATGCAGCACAATGTCAAGGCAAACTTCTCAGCATTCCACAGTGAAAACTGTACTTCATTCCAAGTTTTCATGAGCCAGTAAGGGGGACTAGAAAGGCATTGTCACATTATTAAACACGCTCTCCTGTTTTTTTTATTTGCACTCCAGCACTGTGAAGGTTCAGATAGCTATGACTCAGGTCTGGCTGATGTTAGGTAATGTGGAACAAAGGGCTGGAAAAGGGAGCCTCGAGTAATATCAAAGCAATTTTTCCCACTCATTTATTCATTCACACAGCTCTGTAGCTGGCTCTATTCACCACTACAGCTCAGCAATAACACCACATTTCCAGGGATCTCTCTGCAGAATTATAGATGCTGTCCAAGGACAAATTCAACCTTACAATTTCTCCACAGCACAGAAAGTTGTCTTACACTGTATATGGAATCCAAAGATGTGCTCATGATTACCTGAACAGTTAGGGGCGGTCTAGGAACTGGTTTGCTGTGATTTCTAGTTGAGACTGGAACAGCACCCAAGGGAGTGCAGCATTCAGGTCTTTTGTCCTTCACACTGCAGGTAGATACTTGTGAGAGGTGTCTGATGAAATAAAAGATTAATCATGATATTCAGAGAATTAAAAAATGAGACACAGGCATTGTGTCTGGAAGGCCTGGATAGTTAATAGCTCCTCTGGTTCTCAATAGCGGCGTGGTGGGGTTAGACCATTGTAGGTGAAATCCTGTACCCTTGGAAAGTGAAAGCCAGGCTCTGGATGGCAGAGATAAACCTAGAGCCATCAATGTCTAGCATATAGTCAGTATTTCCATAGCTCTCTGTATAAATCCCAAGATGCTGTGGCCTTGCTGCTTCCTCCTACCCACCCACATTCTCCTTCTCCAAGGGTGGTAATCAATGTCTTGAGCTGGAATTCATTCATCATTTTATGGCATGATTTCATTCTTGTCCAGCTGAGCACAGCCAGCAGGAAGAGGAACTGCACTTTGCTCACTGAGATGCAGTTACCACCCCAGGTCCACCTTCCCTGCACTTGTATGCCGGAAATTAGTGCTGGGAGTCTGTGAAAGGAATGGCACAGAGCTCTCCATGTGCCCAAGGGGACCGGAGGCCTCCCCTGCCAGCAGTAGCAGCACCACCCACCAGCCCAGCGAACACTCAAAGAAAACGACAAGAACAATAGCAGGAAATGTCTAAGGGTGGAAACAACAAACCGAACACAGCCCAAGTTTCTGGGGGCTTCCTGATTGGCTTGATTTGCCTCAGCAGGAGCACTTCGGATAACCTTGGAGCTACCCCACCAGGGCAAAACCTCTCCCTAGTGAAGGCACTGTTCCAGTGGCTTTCTGGGCCATGGGGATATTTGCTGCCCAGCACAGATAAATAAACAAGCACAACATAAAAGCACTAAGGTGGATCAGATGGATGAAGCAGGATAAGGACACTGCAGTCATCATGCTCAGGGTGGCAGCAGCTTGGTGCATCTCTCATTGCTCCCAGTACAAAATCTGTGCTTTCCCATGGGGCATGTTCCTTGCCTCGCACCAGCCTTCACCCTGGAAAAATGAACTGTGAGTTCCTGTAAGTGAATGACAGCAGAGGACAGATTTGCAAAGCTCAGATCCAAGAAACTGTTTGTATCAAGAAACAAACAAAACAAGTTACAGCTCCTACTGGGTGTTCCCCTTCCTGCCCTGCTGCTCTTTTTCTGTGCCTCTTGGCAAGCAGTGAAGGGGAATGGATTTGTGAGGGTCATATAATATGGGGAATTTTTAAAGGGACCTAATAAAGTTCAGTGCCTGACGCATACTGACTGTCAGCTGCATTGCCATCTAGTTCCTTTGTCAAGGACTACTGAGGGCATTTACGGGTTCAGGCAGTTGTGACTAAAGCACAACACAAAAGGCAAGGAAGGAAAGGTATGCTCAAAAATGTCAAAAGGAGGCAGATGGAATCCCTGTAAGTTGCAGCTTTTCATGGTAGTTGTGCTTTAATAGCCACAGGACAGCAGAATAATCCCACCATTATAAAACTTTGATCAGGTTTTCACATTTTCAGCCTGAATTTTCTGGGGTTTATTTTCATTTTTAGTACTATTCTCAGACTAAATTCAATCAATCACATGGTGTACCTCAGAATGTTGGATGCTGGGCAACGCTTTTTGCACCAACAAGTAGGCTTGTAAGCAGCATGTTCCTTGAAACAATCCATTTTAAGCCACTGCAACAGGAAGCAAATAGATAATCCCCTGTTTGCACCAGAAATCTTTTACAAAGTCCAGGCAGTTCTTAGCAGCAAATATAAGTGAAGTCAAACCAAAAGCATGGAAATCTCACATATGCAGTGAGTATAATTAATAATACCAGCTAAAACATCTACTAGGGATAAGCATGGACTGATGTACGACTGGCAAAATGCATTGGATCAAGATGGGGGAACGGAGGCAAAATTATTTTCTGGAGGCTACAGCAAGAATAAAATTAGGTAGCTATGGCCCATGATTGCTGTTTTTGTCAACACTGGTTTTCTAGTTAACAACTGCAGCATCTTTTCATTGCCTTATGAAAGACCCACTTGTGTGTGCTTCTATACTGCTAAAAGTTAAACTTGGTAGGGGCAGGGAGGGGTTCCAAATAGCCCATATGGGAATTCTGCTAGGAGTGAAGTCCTGGTTCCCAGCCACTGACTTTGGATGCAGGCAGTGCTCTGTCTAAACAGAAAAAAGAGGCTCAGCTGAAGTCTGAGGGGAAATAACCTGTGCAGCAATTTAAGAAAGAATAGAAGGAGGGAAGGGGGAGAAAGGGGAGGGGAAGCAGAAAGGGAAAGAGCCTGTACCAGGAAAAGTTTGTCTTTCACTCTAGGAGTGCTCTTGAGTTCTGCCAGGTACAACTCTTATACTGTCCCCTTTGCCCCTGCCCTTCACTGCAGCAGCCCATGGGTGGCTGAGAAGAGCAACTCTCTGCAAGAATTTCTGTGCATGACCCTTGTCAGCTCCCTGGGAAGAGCAGATGGGAGCATAGAGAGCACCTCCCCAACTGTCACAGGGAGACAGATAGTTGAGGAAAAAGCTGTAGAGACCTGAGGTCCAGGCAGAAGACAACATGCCCTCTCCCACCCTAGCTAACGATGTTACCTTTAAACCCAGTCTCCCACGTGTTCTGCTTTTCAATGCAGCACTGCTTGCACTCTGAGTTTGCAGATTCTATGGCATTTCAAAAGAATGTCCCTAGCCACCACATCTACATGTCTTTTGAACTCTTCCAGGGATGGTGCTTGCACCATTTCTGTGGTCAGCCTGTTAAAATGCTTGGCAACCCTTTCAGTGAAGAATTTTTCCATAATATCCAATCCAAACATCCTCTGACGTAACTTGAGGAGATTTCCTCTTGCCTTGTCACTTGTTACCTGGGAGAAGAGACTGACCTCCACTATAACATCCTTTCAGGTAGTTCTACAGAGCAGTGGGATCTCCCCTGAGCCTCCTTCTAGGCTTTTCCCCAGCTTTGTTGCCCTTCTCTGGACACGCTCCAGCAACATGATGTCTTTCTCAGAGTGAGGGGTTCAAAACTCAACACAGGACTTAAGGTGTGGCAAGGACAGGGGGACAGTCATTGCCCTGGGCCTGCTGGCCATGCTATTCTTGATAGAAGCCAGGATGCCATTAGCAATTTTGGCCACCTGGGCACACTGTTGGCTCGTGTTCAGATGGCTGTTGACCAGCACCCCCTGTTCTTTTTCTGCAGGGCATCTTTGCCTTACTCATGTTCTGTCCTGAGCACACCATGAGCCTTAGCTCATTTCTCATCTGACACTGTAAATCAGAGACAAAAGGTGTATTCCCCGTTTGTACGTGGGAATCTCTTCAGAGAAAATACTTTTACGTTTGGTTTTTTGTTTAAATTTCCTTCACTTAAAAAGATGGTGGAGATTTTCCAGGCTTCCTGCCTTCCCTATAAGTGCTTCTGGGTAACTGAGTGTGCACCTCCAGTATATTAGTGTGTACAGGAATTGCAGAAAAACATCCTCCTTCCTCAGCAGCTTGCAGAGTGGGTACTGCATTAGGTCACAGATTAATTTTGGTCATACATCTGTGCTAACCTCGGGTAACTGCAGCAGCCAGCACTGCTGCATGGTGGAAGAATGAGCACTCAGCTGTCATCCCCCAATTGCTCTCCCTCTATTTCTTGGATCTCTCCCAAGATATAAATAACGCAATCCACTGTACAGCTGAACTGCTGGCATCTGTTGCTAAACCTAAACGAATTTCATGTGCATAGCTGAGACGAGCCAACAAGCTGTTTTTCACAGGGTTGGCCACACCTGTGTTGCTTTTCTGGTCTCTGGGTGCGTGCTGGTACGTACAGGACTTTGTGCCAGGAAAATTGCACGTGCAACCCTCCTCCACCTGGACCACATCTTGCAACACATGTCCTCTGACTCAAGGTCCCACCACAGTTGTGGCCTTTCTGGAGCCTATTGCCTGTGCTCAGAGTGCCCGACCAGCCCGCTGAAGTACACTTCAAGGTAGGAGCAAAGCACATCGTGATGGGGAAGAGGATTTTGTGACCAAAAGCCACACTGGTATGTTTTTCCCTTGTACTCTTGTGTGTCCTCAGACATCCCAAGATATCTGTCCTGGTGCTTGTCCTGCTAATTTTACTTAAAGCCATGGGAAAGCAAGCAGGTTTCTGCAGGATTCAGTGTCTTTCCTGAGTCATTGCACCCTCACCTTTCAATTGCAAAGTAGAGCACGTATCCTCTCTCAAGCAGCAAACATTTTACCTTCCTTGCCTTTCTCCTGCCATCCCAGTGAGTACCAAACAATGAACCACAGACGATGCACCTCTGTACTTTGCAGTGTAAGTCCTGTCTGTTTTCTGATGTGACTATCTGTCTGTCCAGACACTAAGTCTGCGTGTCTGGTTCTGTGCAGGCCAAGCATTTTGTATCAGTTGTGGCTCTTCATTTGCTCTAATGTTTTGGACACTGCTCCGTGAAGCTCCAGAGGCAGGAGGCCTGGAGCTGAGAGGGAAGAAGAAAATTATAGCAATGGTGAAGAGGAGAGAGAAAACCCAGCTTCATCAGGAAGAGCCTAAATAACCATTTTCATCTTACCTGGCTGGGCCAAGAAACCAGAACACTTGTTCCTGTTTCTTTTAAACACGAGTGCTCCAGAGGCTGGATGATTCAGAAGCCAAGTGCTACCAGGGCAGGTTAAGCTACCGAGGTGTTTACTTGACTGATCAGGGACTTGGTCAGATCTGCCAGGTCCTGTCTGGAGCCTTGTCAGGAGCACAAACAGGAGCCTTTCTTCCAATCCAAACCCTCTGTTATAAGCCCATGGAGAAAATAAGTAGACCCTTTGCTCTTTCACCTCTTTGATCACTGGCCACTGGACTGGGTTCAGAACAGGACTTTTTTTAAACTTTTTTTCCCCTCCATTCCCAGAGGGTCAAGCTATGTACTCCTCTGCTCTAAGGGCAAGCATCCAAGGCATAGTGATTCACTGACTTCCAGTCAGTGATCTGCCATCTCCTGAGTCAGTGGGAAGTTTTTAAGGTTGCAATCTCACTTGGGCTGGAGACATCTCCCATTTGAAGAAGACTGGAAGAACTAGGCTTAGAAAGGTTTACACTGGTAAAAGTCCAAAAACAAACATGGGCTGTAAGTGCCATGAGGGCAAAAAGTTTTGTGTTAAGGTGATATGAGGAAATCACACTAGGCTGAGATAACATCTTAAGGAGAGAAAAAGCAGCTCATGAAAAAGTGGTTTCAGTTAGAGGAAGAGCCACATCAGAGTGCTGAAGGTCCCCATATTTGGGAGATTTAATGCTGCATTAGGCAAACCACAGGCAAAAGTTAATATACAAACAATGCTGATTTGGCAAGGAAAGGGACTCAATTGTATAACTTCTTCAATTCCAGGTCAAAGAATTTGCATTACACTGACACCAAGTCTTCTACACCCAGAGCAGGCAACACTGTAGTAGTTAAATCAAGGTAATGATTGTTGTGTTTTCCACCTCATTGTGCTTAGCGCAAGAAGTCCTGGTGCCAGTGCTTGACTTGGTCACCTTGGTTTGTCTAAGATAGCATGGATTAACCTCATCCTACACCAGGCAGAAGCAGAATATCATTACACTGCTCTCTCTCTCTGTGTATACACATTTACTTCAGGCAGCAAAGTGAATTGTGGAGTTTTCCTTCTCTTCCCAAGTTCCTCAGCTGGTACTGCGATGCAATGTTTTCCAGGTGGAGGGAATTTTTCCCCTTCTCATGTGTTCAGCAAGATTCATATGGATTAGCAGAGCAACTCATTCAGCATCATGCCTGGATCTCATATCCAAGCACTGGTTAGTGATAATGGATTCCCAGTTTTTCGAGTCACAGAGGTTTTGCCTTTTCAAAGATGTTAATTAAGTTTGCTGCTCTTGAATTTCAACTGCACTCTGTAAGATATAGCCTGTTGGAAATCACAGGATGTGCCAGCTTTCCTCTTTAAAAACAAGCTGTTCAAGAAAGCATGAGCACTGCAAAAAGACTAAACTAAGAGGCATTGAATTACTCATACTCAACTCTGGAATCCCATTTCAGCCTGCAACAGACCTGAAATAAAACAGGTTTTTTGCCATTAGCACTGGCTGTGTGTTGATACAGAGTGACATCCACAAATGGTCCCACTGGCTTCAGCACAACTGCTGGTGTTTGCTAAGACAACTAAGCCAATGTGGAAACTAAAGCAAAGATTATTCAGTGATTTCCTTCTCCCCTACAGCAGACAAAGTGTGCTGTTCTCAGCTGTGGCATGTAGATTTCAGCTCCAGTTTCATAGGCATGCTGGCTTACAGACAGGTTGCTGGTGCTTGGCAGATGATACAGGTAATAGAAAGTTTGTCAGGGGCTGAGGTGCTGGACTGGGATCCAGTTAGGCTTGTTTGAAAGACTTACATGTCTTTCAGGAGGACCCTTTGCCCTTGCAAGTTTATTTTCCGAGGTTGTTCTGAACCTGGGTCAGCTAACAGGTACCCTACTGCCCCAAAAAGAAATGGGAATGAGAGGCCCATGGAGTGGAGCACTTTTGCCAGTGCACTTTTGCAGCAGAAGGCACTGTACACCCAGAAGGGTGGACTCTACATGTAAAGTTTGAGTTTCTAGTTTTGCTGTGTGGTCAAAAGCTACCTGAGGGTAAAATCCTTGAGACAGGCACAGACTTTGTGCAGAGATCAGTTTCAGCCCTCAGGCAAGCCCAGTTATCCCTAAACATGGTGTTTAATTCTCTGTTTGGTAAATAACAAGGGCTTGTTGCAGCGGTCTGCTTGTGACTCTGCCGTTTTAATACCAGCTGTAACACCTCAGGGTGCTCAGCTCTGAGAGACCTGATACTAATTACTGTCTTATTTGTGGCTTTTATATCAATTTGATTCACGGTGTCAGTCAAGCCATAGCAAAATAATCAGTTAAAGTTGAACCATCCCCCACTCTACGTATTCATCCGTCACCTTTTCCCTTCAAGTGTTTACTCTGATTAGGTCTTTCCTGTTTTTCTCTTAAGTTCTGAATACTTGTATACTTTCCTTATTAGTGCTGATGAATGTTCTTTTTTCCACTGACATGCCAGTGTGTATGCTGCGGACATAATTTTTATTACATTTCTGTTTTCACTGCAGAAATTGCGTGAGTATTTCTCAGGTAGGGTCCAGAATGCATAGTTAGCACAGGCTAAAGAAACTGTTCCATAAACCTGCAGCTGCTCTCCCTGTTTATAATGCTGTTACCCTCCTACCCTGAAAAACAAAACACTGCTAAGCCAAATGTGGATATTTCTAGAAGTCATGTCATTTCTAGAAGTCATGAGTTAATTAGCTGGATAGAGAAGGATGTTTTCTTGAGGAGCAGTTCTGCTGACTTAGGATTTGTGTGTTCCTATTGCAAACCAGTGTGACTGCATCAGCTTCTTCATTCACTCTGTGAATGCCCTGCAGGACCATGCTCAGGGTCTCTCCTGGGGTCGAGGAAAGGCACCTCAGGCCAGAACAGCCTCTGCTTTTCAGCAAAGAGGAAAATGACAGGCCTGGTTTGAGGGTTTCAACATCTTAATGTGGGAAACAGAAGAAACAGAGGAAATCCTTCACCTAGAGAAAGTGCATTCAACACCTTCAGTCTGGAGCACAAAACAGAGCCCTCTATCCAAGCACGATGTTTGCTGGGTGCTGAGTGCTGAATGTAAATGCACATGTGCACTTACCACAGTTCCAAACCTCGCCTGCTGCCTCTTCACCTCCTAGATCTCCCTGCTTAACTCCCTTTTTGTCACCTAAGTTACAGTATTCTGTCCTATCTGATAGCTCCTGTGATCCGTATCCCTGCATCTCTGCAGGGGAATTCATGTGCTGTTTCTGCCTCTGGTCTTCTCAGAAGTTTACACTCACGTAGTGCCCACTAAGGTCAAAATCCCACCAAACATGCAGGCCAGAATTCCTTTATCAGTCTGGTACATCTCCCTCCCCTGCAGTACTGTAAGGTTCTGGTCTGAATTTTTCAGGGCATGATAGATACAAACTCTAAAAGAGAAGGCCTGTAAGTAGCCTTAAAATATATTTTTCCCCCCATGACTGAGGAGTTTCAAGACCCAACTGGAAGAAGCTGTGATCATCCTGGCCTGATTGTAGCTGACCCTACTTTGAGCAGGAGGTTGGGCTAGAGGCCTCCCAAAGTTGTTTCCAGCCTTTATTATCCTAGAAGCCTGTAATCTTACTAACCAAGGAATCAGGGTCCCCCAAATGACAGCAAAATGCTGTCCAAAAGACAGCATCCCTTCAGCCGTTTGTGGTTCCATCCTCTTCATAGCAGGGCAGCACTGTTAACATGAGGAGGAGAGTCACTCAGCTTCCCAGCTTACACAGACAGCTCTTCTCAGCCCCCCCAGAAATCCTCTGACACTCTCGGATGCTTATGGCAGTCATCCATCAGAGAAAGCTGCAGGACAGACAAGAAACAAGGGAGGCTTGGCTTCCTGAGTGACAAAATTTCCCATTAGTTTCTGTGGTATTTGGGAAAATAGGACTCTAATACAATCACTGAAACTAAGCCCTTGCCCATGCCACAGCAACCCCAGACTCTCTGACCCAGTTTTCTTTTTATATAAACAGTTTAGCAAATCTCAGTCATCAGGTAGCTGCCCAGGCCAGTGAAGCAGAAATACTAGCAGTCTATTTTTATAGCACTTCTGCCTCATCTGAATCTGTGTTTTCTTTCTTAATTTTCTTCCCTACAACACTTCAGATATTGTAGTTGTTTATGTAACTGGCTTTATTGTTGTGGCCATCTTTCAAAGGCCAGCCCAAAATCTGCTAAGAAGTCTGCTGAGGAACAAGGGAATTACAGGGTTTCCTTGCCAGGAGCCAAATGACAATTAAGGCATATCCTTTTTAAACTAGGCTAGAAGAAAAGGACATTATTTGACATTTAACAGTACACAGGAAGAATGTAAGGACTTTGTATATATTTCTACGTGTACATGTGCACTCTGAATGGATTTATTACTGTTTAAGCTGTTATGTAGCATGTTGCTCAAAACAGATGTGATACTAGTTCATTTCTTTTTTAGACCAAATTTACATGACTCTTTTTCATGTTGTTATCAAAAAAGCGGGCAGTTCTCCTTACCATTGAGCAATGCTGATTATATGAAACTCACAAAAAAAATAAACCATGCAAAGCAACCTTCAGTTTGCATGATTTACATTTTTGTATTGCTGGACCATATGAAAAAAAGACAGCACAAAGAAGTGGTGAGGACTCTAGGTCCAAATTTTCCAGCAAGGTCTGCGGTACCCAAGTGGTTTACTCAAGAATATATACAACAGTTCACATGGAAACTCTGACCTTGAGTACTTCTGTTACCTCAGCAGAGGTGCCTCAGCCCTTAGGCCTAGAGAGTACAAACAAGAGTGATATAAAATTGAGCAACAATGTAAAGAACAACCCCCCGTGGGTACCAATGTCTGGTATATGACCCCTGTGCTATCTAACAGGTACATTCTGATGAGTGACCTGTAATTTTCCTGCAATTTTTCTGCATTCTACATAGAGCCTGGGAGACTCTCAGTCTACCTGTGCTGATTTCAGTGAGGAAAGGGCAATTTGCCTCCACACGATGAGCTTTATGCGTTCTTATTCAGTGTCACAAACAAGAACTCTGTTCCTAACAGCTTCATCCATATTTCTAAATCCTGGTAGCTCTGTCTCCATCCTTTTCCTCTTTAGCAAGTTCTTGTCAGTATCACTTCTAAAAGAAAGTAAAGAAGGGATTCATGAAAACAACAACAACAACAACCACCCAACAAAAAACCAACAACGACAAAAAAACCCCACCAAAACAAAACCAAACCAAACCCCAAAAACAACCAAAAAAAACCCCAAACAAACAAAAAAAAAACCCAAAAAAACCCCCAAACAACCAAAAATCAAAACTACTAGATGTCTTGTCAAAATAGAGTAACATAATGTCTCATCTGCCCAACTCGTTTTAATGGTGAGGGTTGGCTGGCATGAAGGAAGCAGAAACTGAAGAAATGAACCAAGAGGGGTAAAACCAAAAGAGCAAGCAGTCAGAAAGCAAGAAAACATAAATCGAATCAGTTGCTATCTGTTCATGTGCAAGTGCACATGTGCCTGTGTTGAAAGCAAACTTTCTCTGCAAGACCAAACAATTAATGACAAACCTCCAGTTTGAGCTGGTGTAGAAAAAAAGGTGACTTGCGATGACCTCAGACTGCAAGGAGTTTACTTACCTATAACCTTGCATCAAAGGAGTTGCCTCATATACTCAGAGTTTTCATTGTCATAAACTACTAACTAACGTCCGGTTCATTGGAAAGAAAAAGGACTTCTTTCCTCCTCCTGTGTTTTATTGTTGCTGACTTCTACACACTCCCATTTTTCAGTCTCTTCCCATGTCATATAGCAAGAAAAATGTACTAGTTTACAGAATATGCATCCTGAAAATGCTGCTTAGTGACTCACTGGGGAAGACGTGAAATATACCAATAAAACCTGACCCACGCAGCTCCACAATTTATTTTCACCAGGTAGCACAGCAGAATATTTCAAATGTCTTTATCAGCAAGGTACAAATGTATGTGAATCTACAAATCAGGGATAGAGAAGGAAAAGAAGGCACCTACCTGTTGAATTCTAAGTTCTTTAATTTAGCATGAGTGCAGCAAATGCCTGACCTGAGTTACAAATGAATTTTTCACTTCACTAGGTATTTTTTAAAAATCAAGATAAACAAGCCAAGATAGGAAAGGGTATTTTGAAAAATTTCTCCCTGAATTACAACATGAGGGAAGAAATTCATCCTGTACCAAATTGTTTCACTGCAGCAGGACAAAATAGTTAGTTTCAAATTTTTTGCATCTTTTATGTTTTATGTTATTTTGGAGGAAAGATTAAGTGGATTGAAGCAGCACGTTCCAACAGTTCATTTTAAAATTATTGCAATTAAGCCATTTCAACTTAGTGATGAGGGTGTTATCTTTAAGAGAGAGAAATGGCAGTTCAACAAATCACCATGAACTGGAGACTCTTAAGTATTCACATACTTCAGGAGAGCAAAATCTGCCTTTTTCCATCTGCAGCAACTTGAGCCTGTGATACTTTTCCCTCCCTCTAATGAGAAGCATTATCAGTAAGTGCCACAAATCTTTCATCATCACACAATTAAAAAGTGAGGAAAAATTTCCCAGGTGGGTGCCTAAAGTTAGACCCCTGCATCTATAGTTAAACACAAGAATTTCTCAAGAAACTCAACCTGTCAGATCTGTCAAAGAAGCAACTCCTCCTTCTCTCCTCCCTACATCACCTTCTCCTTGCTCTCTGCCTTGTGATTGAAATAATATTAGTGGAGTCCTGAGCTGAGCAGGGCTGGGAAAGAGCAAAAATGTGTCCTTTAGTGTGGACCAGTGTTCGGATCCTTCATTTGAAAAGTGGTGCAGAAAGGCAGGAGCAAGCACATTCCATGCGGTTCAACAAGCTATGAGCAGCTCCAGATCTTTTGGTAGACAAGGGAAGTTTTATTTAACTATCCCTGTCCAAATGTGTTCATCTTGGCTTACTTTGTTTATTTATTTATTTATTTATTTAGGGTTTTTTTCCAAAAGTGAGGAAATAAAGATAGTAGCACACACAAAAGGAGGAGACTGGGAGATAAGAGGGAATATTCCTGCATCTGCGTAAATCATGTCAATAAAAGGAGGTTTGAGTTAAAGTAATGGAGAATCTAAGCTCTATAAAAGTGTATCCCAAATCGCAGTCAACACATTTTAAGGCGTGAGGTCTCAGCCGCTAGGTCTTGACAAGAGAAATGAGAGTGCTGAGTATTTACTGCCTAGCAGAGTAAGTTTATTTTCTGAACTGTCTATGTATTTTATTACCCAAAGTCTCTGGGGACCCCAGTGTCATGCAGTAACTGTAGAAAGCACAGATAGATATCCCAAAGGGCAGTGGGCAAAGTATGGGTTCAAGAGAAACTCCTAACACAAGTTTCCAAAACCTATTTCCAGTATCATTGTCTGGAGTATGGAAATATTAGAAGACACTCGTTCCTCTAAATACTACTGCACATTCACAGTTATATCCTGCACTGTGATTTTTATAATGAAAGTAAAAATCAGAGATGTTATGGAATTGGAGTGAAGGGATACTGAAGTATATTTTTGGTTAATCTGTGTACGCTTTTGCAGAAGCAGATAAGATAATCACTGTTTTTCTTGTAAATAGATTTGTCTGTTTTACAAATAATTCACGTGCCTTTCATGTGCTAGGAAATCAGTTGTGAATAATAAGAGTCAAAGTTGTTTCTGATGACATTTGAAATGTCAATTAATACCTAGGAAACTCTCTCTCACTGAGCTAATTTTTACGCTTAATTTTTGTGTGTATGTGCATGTCTGTATGTCTTCCACAGACTGGAACAAGAAATACAGAAATTAGAACGTGAAGAATCACAAATATCTGCCAAAGAACAAATAATTTTGGAGAAACTAAAGGAGACTGAGAAATCCTTTGACAACTTGCAAAAGGTATTTAAAAAAAAAGACACTTGGGCACAGACTGAAAGCAAGGTGTACTCTTAGCACCATTTGGAAGCAGCAGTTATAAATTCATGCACTTAAGGACAGATTGAGGGCAGTTTCAGAGCACATAGCTTCAACCAGTATGAACAAGACTAGAAAAGACAGTGGCATCAGGTCTATTTTGGTTGTGTTATCTGCATTTCCCCTTCCATCCCAGCTCTTTTTGAAGAGGGATTTCAGAGTCTATCTGCCTAGCTTAGGAGGGAAACCATGTGAGCTTTCAGCCCCCCTTAAAGATGACAGCAGGATCCTGAGAGGTATTTCAAACTTCCCTGCTCTCGTGGCATCCAGAGATAGTAGCATTTGCCACAAATGCCACTTTAGAACATTACAGCCGGCAACAAAAAGCAGAGCTCTTCATCTAGTTACACCATGTCTCCCTCCCCCAGTCTATGACGGCACCTAAATACAAGGAGCAACAACCACAGTTACCCATTCAAAAATTCCAAAGAACCATAAAAGCAAGCCTAGCATAAAAATCAAGATGTAAAGCAAATTAAACCCAAAATATAAAAGGTTTAACCAAACATCCTATTTTTTCCCTCCACAGAGTTTCTCCCACCAGGATGGTGGTAAGTGCCTTTTTATTATTGTATAGCTTTGGGTTTGACAAGAGTTGTTACTATAGCTTTGTTGCAAAGGTTTAAAGAGCGGGGTTTCTTTCCTCCAGTGTGTGTTTCTGATTTATTGCTAGAGCCATTACCTTTTTCTTTGGTATTTCTGTAATGCAAGCACAAACCTCACTGTTGTGGTAAAACAGTATTGCTTTGGCAGAGTTCCACCTCTTCTTATGCTCTCACAGAGGGAAAGAACAGCACGAACAACTTAAAGCAGACATCACACAATTTCTGTGTTACTGACCCCTTTCACCATGTGATAGCCCTGCACTGCAGACTCCTTCTCACCTCTCTGTGGTCAGTCTTCTCCATTATATGTGCTCATGCTCTGTTCATAAACAGCTAAATTCTATGAGGACTGTTCCTAATACAGAGGAACAACTATTAAAAATCGATTACTTCACTGATGAACAAAATTCTCCACGTGATGATTCTTGCAGAAGGAAAACCTCACTTGGTTGGATGGGGGTGTAGTAACTTTTAGCTTATTAAAACCCAGTGTCATACAAAATGTGATCAGTCTAAATACTGAGCTATAAATTTAGGTGTCTGGGGGAACGAATAATATCCAGGAAGCTAGAGAGACCCTTGTAGTGCCACCCCAAGACCCTTAGGACCCTGGAAGGATGTCATGCTAAGGCACCTGCAGATAAACGTGTGCACCAGATACTCATTGTCAATACATGTCTTTGAAAGGACAAAATACTGAGGTTAAGAGTATCTCCTCCAGCTGCTGTCAAAGCCATGCCCAGCTGTATTGTGAATGTAGATGAGGAATATGTAGGATGATCCCAACATTAAAACAGTGGGACCAAAATGGAAGTTACTATGTAGTATTTGAGTTGACTTGGAGCTGTCTTCTCAAGGTGATTAATATTACTTACTAAGGAGGGGGGTTTTTAAGTCAAAGACCTAGTTCAGAAATTTTCACTTCTGTTACCAATATAATCCAAGTTTTTGTTAAATGCTATTGTCAAAAAAAAAAAAAAAAATCCCAGATAGTATGTTCCATGGTAGGAACCTGGTCTTCCTTCCCCCTGGAGGATTTGAATTTGGCTACCACAACGTGGTAATTGCAAATATTTTGTACCTATGCAGAGTTACACCATGGTCATTTGTAGTTGCCAAAAGTTTCCAAAACAGGAATGATGCCTGCAGAAATTAGCAACCAAAGTGCTCAGGAGCTTCTATTACTCCTGCAAGATGCAGTCTGCCTCTTCATGTGTCTTGTAATAGCAAAGGAACCAAAGGAAGCCCCAGCTAACAATTATGAAGTGGTAGTTTTCCTGGAGGTATACAGCAATGTAGTATTTCATTGGGTTCAAAAGGAACATTCATGCTGTCCAGATTTTGCCTGCTTTCGGTGGATCACTTTCTCACAGACTCAGCCAGAATTAAGGACAGTTCATAATTTCTGAAAGGTAACAGAGAACTGCAAAACTATATCAAAGAGAAGAGACCAACTCATGTGCAAGCAAAGAGAGCAGGGGATTACAACTAAGTGAACCAATCCCTCTTCTCTTCTAGACCACTGGCTTTATACATCTTGTCTCTTTCCTCTTGGCAACTGGTCCTTGTGGGCTGAGGTGGGCCAGCTCATCCCCTAGGTAGTGCTGCCTTCTAGTCCTCTGTGGATGACTGAGGCTGCAGGCTGTCCTTTTAGCCCTCCCACTGTGGGCACAATGCAGCCCTGCATCTTCACATGGTACAAGCTGAGCTGGTCCTCTGTATTCTCTCTGGCAGTGGTCTGAGAGGGTAGCTGATCAGAGCAGGAAGAAAACACGTACATAGCTGTGAGCTCTTTGGTACCATAGATTTTTCCCCTCCTTCAAAACCGTGTAGAACTTGCTTTGTTGCAGCAGATCAGCCATCTGTCTGGCAACACATGCTGCAGAGGAAAAAGGTAGAAGCCACTGGATAACCCAGGAAGGCCATGTAAAGCACAGACACAAACCAACAACGACCTGTCAGGGCAATTTCTTCAGCTGATGCCACATCATGAAAGACTTCCAAGTCCATACATGTCACGTTTGTTTGTTCTGTGTCCCTTTATTGTAAATGCAGTGACGGTACTAAAATTGATTTATCTCACCATTGTGTTCCTGTGTATAATTTTGTGCCGTCTATATGGTGGTGACAGAGATTTTGGGTGTGCACAAAGCACAGCAGAGAGGGTGTTCAGAGCCCAGAGAGGTCCAAGCAAAGGCTGTAAGGGAAGGGGAGAAGTGCTGGTGAGCACCAGCAATCAAGTGATTTTCTGTGTCCTTCACAGCCTTTCCAGAAAAAGAGCTGTTTGGTGGTGAGAATTTCTGAGCTTGAAATCATCCAGGCACAATCAACACAAATTCCACACTTTCCAGGGTACAAACACACTGCCTTCATAAATCATCATGTAAGAGAAAGTGGAGCAGAAATGCTGAGGCTGGGAGCTGTGGCCCTGTCACCTTCAGTTGCAACTGCCAGCTCTGTGGCAGCTTGCAGCTGACAAGCTCTCCATTAAACAAGATCTGAGATGATGCTAGGCATTACATCATTTGTTGGTGCTCAGGTCTGCAGTCAAAACCAGGCATGCTGCAGTGCTGTGCTGCATGCATATCATGGACAAATGGAAAGGAGACAGTTCTTGCCCCATGTCTGTATGTTTATGTGTCAATGTATATATAAAATAAAAGGCACATGAAGATCTGATGTAGCTCCCTTGTCTGCTGAATTTGCCTCAGGGGTTAATTCATCCTCTGCAATATTTGGCCATCTGTATGCAAACTTTACGCTACTACTTCAGCCAGTGTACAGAAGCCACAATTACAGTAATTGAACAGTTTGCACAAACCTCTGTTTGAATTTCATATGTATTAGCATATATTTGGCCAAGAAGTGGTCTGGGAAACCTGACCTGAATAGTTTAGTACCCAGAACATTGCTTAGAGACTCTTTTGGTTTTCTCTCCTCTGATCTTAACCAGCTGTGCAGCCCAGCAGCAAAACAGACCAGCATGCCCTCAGAGGAGTCAAGTACAGCTCTTTGAAGAGTGCTTTCCACATGTCCTGCAAAAATTCATCAGCAATTGGCTCTCAGCTGTAGGCTTTTGATAACTTTTTAATTCAGTCTCCATCTATAGCTGCCACAATTACAGCACCTCTGGCTACCTGAGTAAAAATCATTTCTCACCACCCTTGGAGTGTGACATGTGAATCAATTTCCTACCCATCTCACGCACCACTCAATCAGTCTTGACCAGGAGAATGCTGTGGGAAACAATGTCAAAAGCTTTGCTGAAGTCTAAATAAACATCATCCTCTGCTCTCCCCATGTCAATAGAAGATGTTATTATGTTGTAGAAGGTGATTAGTTTAGTCTGTCATGATTTGTCCTTGGTAAATCCATTATGGCTTTTCCCAATCATCTGCTTCATTTGGTTTGTAGTAGTTTCTAGGAGGACTCATTCTCTCACTTGCCCAGGGGACAAAGTAAGACCATTGTGCCTCCAGTTCCCTGTGTCCTCTTTTGGTCCATTCCTGTAGATAGGTATGACATTTTTCCCTCTTCTAGTCATCAGGGACATCCCGTGATCTCTGTGTCTTTCAAATATTATAGACAGTCTCCTTACGAAAATGTCAGGTACTTTTCTTAACACCCTAGGGTGTGGATTTATGTATTTGTGAACAAAAAAGGTATTGAGAAATCTGCCTTGCCACCATTGTTAGTGACTAGTTTCCCTGCACTCCTTAAGCACTGGTCTTATGTCTTTCCTTCTGCTTACTGCTCACAAATACTGAAGAACCCTTCCTTCTTGACATTTTTTGCCAACTTTAGTCCTAGCTGATCCTTAGCCTTCCTGACAGCATCTCTGCATCCCCCTAGCAAGGTGCTTGCAGTACCCAGTGGCTAACTGGCTGCCTTTCCACAGCCAGTATGCTGCTTTTTCTGCTTTTAATTACACCTAACAGTTCATTGTTAAACCAGGGAAGTCTTTTGTTTAGACTTCTTCCTTTGCCTTTGTAAAGAATACACTGTTCTTGTGCTTTCAGCAGGCACTTTCAAATAATTCCCAGCATTCACAAACTCCTTGACTTTCATGGATGCTTCCAATGGAACCTCTCACCGCTCGGTCCTTGGCATATTGAAGTTGTCTCTTCTAAAATTTAAGGTCTTCATCCTACTACTGGTCTTCAGCATTCTAAGCAGGACTTTAAAACTCCACAATGTTTGCTCACTCTATCCGAGGTATCATTGGTAGTTAGGCTACCAGTGTAAGTTAAGTAAATCTTCTTGGTTTGCAAGCAGAAAATCTAGCAATGTGCTGCTCCTAGTCAGCATGTCCAGCATCTATAGGAACCTGACGCATGGCATGTGCACAGCTTTCATTTTTTTTCCAACAAATGTGTGGTTAATTGAAGCCACCCATGAAGACCAGGCTCATTTGGCCCAAGACTTCACTGAGCAGCCACAGTAAGATTTTGCTGGCTTCATCATCCTGACAAGGAGGTCGGTGCGTAACATCCTCCTTAGTGTTGACCCCTCTAATCATAATCCTAAAGCATTAGGTAAATAGAACTGCATGGTCTCCACAGCTCTCCTCTATACATGCAAATATTTCTGTCACATAAAGTCCAATTCCACCTCCTCTTCTTCCTTTCTTATCTTTCTGAAAATATTTGTAGCCATCCATTGTGCTCGCCTCATCATGTGAGTTTTCCCACCAAGTTTCTGCCAGTTTTCCTCTGGCATCCCTCACCCTGGGCACAAGGCTCTAGTTCTTCCTGCTTGTTGTCCATCTTACATACATTGGTATACATGCACTTGAGGTGGCTGAACTTAGGCTTCTTGCTTTCAGAAAGGGTTGGGGAGCATTTCTTACTGCTCTGGTAGGTGCACTCATCCATGATAATGCTTATGGATGTACAAATGTCAGCTGTGGACCCTAACCCCCAAGTTCTTTTGTTTAAAACATGATTCAGTAAGTCAGAGCCAAACTATTCAGCTTCTAGCAAAAACCTCCGCTGATGTTCTTACAAACATGGTGGGAGTGCCATAATCTCTGTTCTTCCTGATGTAGTCCCATGCAGCTCCAGAGAGCTTTGTAGGTGAAACAGCCCTGCCCTGGGAGTCAGTATTTGCAGCAGACCCACCACTGATTTTAGTGGTAGTGGACTCTCTAAAGAGAAACCAGCCCCTGGAAAATTAATTTGTCTGACATTTGACCACAAGCCTCTGTGTGGGAGCTATTCTGAGCAGTTCTGAAGGTTTAGCTTTGTGCAAGCACCCTTGAAGGATTACCTTGCCCCATATGTTTTCCCTAGCACTTGTCTCTCTGTTAACCTGGAAGAGTGCCATAGTCCTAAAATGCATTTTATTGCAAGTAGTACAAAAAGACACAGGGCTTGTTTTATGGCACCCTTAGATATTAATAACTCATCAAAGATTGAAATGAAGATATTGAGTGCAGTGATTTCAAATGTTATTTATGTTCTGTCTTACTTCTCATGTGAACAAAATGATAATTTGCATCTCATCCATACCTTGTAAAATTAGCCTCTTATATCCTTTTAAAGGGGCTAAATGAAAGAGACCATGTTGCCAGTGAGATAAAGGGAAATGAGCGTGTTTACTTTGTTTGGAGCTGGGGTGGGGGAAACAACAACATAAAACAGAAACTGGCAGAACCAACCAACCCCAACTTGTAGTCAAATACCCCATTTCTGACACATGGCACCGCCACTAGCTTTAGAAGGAACTACATGAGAATTGCACTGCCCCCCCTGCATTCCCTTCTCATGACAATGACAGATTGGAGCCCTAAAGCTAATTTTTTTAATATTTTATTATAATAAACATACAGAGAAATTTCTAAACTAAGTCAATATTAACAGCATCTAACATTTAGCTAGGTCATCTCCCAAAGCAGAGGCAAGGAAAAAAAAACCAGCAGGTTACTAAGGTGCACAGACATCTACCACACCAAAGTGAGAGTTTCACCCTCAAGCCCTACAACTGTCCTTCCCTACTGCTAGATGTCAATGATGCTCAGTTCCCCCTACAGGCACTGAGGGGGAAAAATTAACATTTGCAAAGGATTTTGCTTCCTGCAGTGTCCTCTCATGAGAACTGTACGCTAGCCATGCCTATTGATCCACACGAACTGCAAAACAGTAAGGATGATTAGTTAAGCAGTTCAACTCTGCATTGATTACGACCACATGTAACACATGTGACACATCTGTCACTCAGTCACTGCATGAGTGTGTACTGAAACTACTGTTCCAAAAGGGCACTCTATGGGATGAATAATTACTATGTTTGTGCTATTTCCAGAACACAAAGTGCCTTCTTTCCCTGGACCAGAAACACAGTCCCCACTTCTTTCTTTTGAGAAATTACTTCAGTTTTCAATAATGGCCTACTCATTTGCTGGTGATATTTCCCAGAGCAACAGCACCAAGCATTGTACCAATTTCTCACTAGAGGCAAGTAACCCTGCAAAAGACAGCAGCTGTTGCTGGCCATTGCTCAGTCAGCTGTGTGTCTTAAACAATTATTTTTCCTAGGCTCTATTGCTGAAAATGCAAAACTTTGAGGATACAGTATGCATTGAAATTATGAAAGCCCATTTGCCAAGTCTGTCTTTGTCCACTGAAATACGAAATAAAATAACATTTCCCTGGACAGTCTTGGGGGTTTTTTCCAATTCATCTGCTACAAATTGAACTCATTTCTATACTAAATTTGTGGGGGTTTTAAATGAATTTGCACTGTGCCTCTGTGCCCTACTTTTCTGACACTGGAAGCGAGGAAAGAGGACTCCTTACCTGAGTTACCTACAGTGGTTCATGGAGGGATGGAGTGTCATTCTGGGGACTTCTTTTTCTGCATCCAGTAGCACTGGTGGCCACCACTGACAGCTATGAGAGTAAAACCATTTCACTAATATCAGGCCCATTTTTCCTGCGAAAAAGAATTTGGGGATTAGAGGTGGCACATCATGTCCTTCCTGAGGATGCTACCAGGTGTAGGTATTTTTTCTGGGATGGGTGTTAGCCCATAGGGAATGTGATGAAAGTATCTCCCTTAAGCAGATGCGATCAAGCAGCTTACAACAGGACATTTCATTTTCACTCTCATTTCACCAGTTCCCTTTTATGGTCTGCACTGCTCAACCTCTCTCACTTGCTTATAGCAACAAGAGTCTTTGAGGAAGGCAGATTTTGCTTCCTACCCTGACACATGGACTAGGCAGTACCAAGGGCTTGACAAATTATACATTGAACTGGCAACATACCCTTGGAGGAAAAAGAATGGTCTGTTTCACGCCAAATAGGATTTTATGTTTGAACATAAATTTTACCATTTCCATACAGAGCTGAAAACATTTCCAGTTGATAGGAAAGAATGTGGTTTTTTTTTTTTTTCGTTTTGGTCTGATGCCTGAACCTTAAGTCGGTTATTTGCACATCTCTCCTCTGAGCTCTGCTGTTAGCTCAGCCACTGAATCCTAGCAGAACAATAAATGCTAGTTGTATTTAACCCAGCCACAAAATATCTCCACGGAAATACTTTTAAATTTATTAATATCTCTTCTAAAGTACACATTTAGCTTATGATAAGCAGCCATAAGCTCAAATGTAGAACAAGCCGATCACTTAAGATAGCTTTCTACTAGTGCAGGATTTGTTAATGAATGATGGCATTGCAGCACTGGCAGGAGAAAAATACCTACTGAAGACCAGAACAGGTACCCTACCAATATCTATGTGAGATTTTATTGTTAGCTAAATTTCAGCATTAAGAACAAAAAGCCAAATTCCGATTCAGTAATATTGGAAACAACTGGTACGAAAGAGCTGGTTTCTTATCCTATTCAGTCAACACTAGCATTTTTAGGCTTTTATGTCTCTGTTTGAAATGTCATGTATTCTGGGTATGGCATCAGGTTTGTTCCTTACCTTCCCCACCCCACCCCCAATTTTAAAGGTCACAGCCTTGATAAATCCAGAACCTCCTGACAGATAATTTTATGTGTTTATCTGACATAAGGTTTGAGTCATCTGGACCCATTCCCTCCTGCCTCAGCTAGTCTATTGAGCACCAATCACAGGACAGTGACTTTGCACTTTGTTTGCTTTGATCCAATTATCTAGTACAAAGCTCCAGTGACTATTGTCAGGGCTGACAACACTCTGCTGTCTAAGCAATGAAGCCACTGGGGCTCATAGAACGAATCTAACTGTTTCCTGTTCTCTGACACCAGATGCAGTAAATTACATTTACTCCCAGATCCCTGAACTCCCAACCCTCTATTCACGAACAGCAGAGCCAGTTCCTGGGTGGGACGGATCAAGCAGAGTAGCTGGTAAGTCTCAAGGAACAAAGTATTATAATACCAGTCCAGTAGCCATGAACTCTTTTGTTATATTACCTTAATGAGTCTGGTGTCCCGATATCATTTAAATACCAGGAAATGCTGCTTGATGTGTATTTTTCTAAATAAGTCAAGGCTTTTTGAACTGCAGTGAGTACTCTCAAAACAATGTAGCTGAACTACATACAAGAACCATAGGAAACATCCCTATTTTTTTTTTTTTTAACATGGAAACATTCAGTTCTTTCCATCTCTGCTGATACAAATACATGGTATCTAGGCCAAGGTTTTGTTCTCTCTTGTACCCATGCAACTCCAGACAGGCACTCACAAGACCACACATATTCTTCAAATGTTTATGTCATTTTATACTTCTTTGTATGCCATTCTTTCTTCTTGGGAAAAAGTGGGATTGTTTTGTGCTTGGAGTCATACAGAGAATTTTCTCATACAGAGAATTAACACTTACTTTTCAGATTGAGTGTGTGTCTTAAATGTAACAACATGATTCTTAGAAGCTGTACATTTTTATTGTTTCCAAAATCCTTCTTTTCTAAACAATGTACTCCCCATCTCAAGACCAAATTTCTGGTGGCTATTTAAGAGGTGTCCCAAGGAGTGGGATAAAAGGTGGCTTACTTGAAGAATGGATTAACAAGCATAGCAAAGCAAAGTCTGCAGCTAAGGCACTGTACACCACTATGAAATATGTAATTTTTTCCATAAGTTCTGTTGCAATCCATTCCAAAATCTTCCCGTCCACCAGTGCTTACCCTGATTTGTCTTTAATGCAAGCTTTTCTGTGTGTTTTGTGCCATTTTGTCAACTACAAGAAAGTAATAATTTCTTTCATTCTTTGGATGACTGAGAAGCCTTGTTAATGTAGTCCTTGATAAGTGTATCATGTGTATGCAGTAGGTGTTCTTAAAGGTGGGCACTGATCATCCATCTTAAAACAAGCTCAAAGTGTAAGTAGCTTTTTTTTTTTAAGACAGCCTCTGAATCCACAAAACAAGCAGAATCTAGATCCTTCTGTTGGCACGTTGGGATCTTGTTGTCCTGAAGCACTGCATCATGTTTCACTGTAATTAAAGCTTGTGCAGAAAACTTGTACTTGTGAATACTGGCTGTCATCTTCAAGTACTGCTTTCAGTTTCAACTCTATTGTCAGGTAGTTTTGTATTCTATTAGTAAATCACATTTTGCAGTAAATATGCTTCGGTTAAATAAAAACATTTTAGAATCAACATTAGTTCATTTTTAACCACTTTGACAAGCTGGGCTGCTAGGTTTTCCCACAGAGAACAACCATTATGCACACAGGCAGATAAGCAAGGTTCTGTTATTCACTTTTCCCATGGCAGTGCCTTTGACTGGTGAACAGCTTTCTAAGAAATTCACATATGTTTATGCATTTACTTAGCCAAGTAGCTTTAATGTGGTTCCTGGGTTGGTCATAAACCACATGTTATGCCAATATCTAAAAACACTGCAGTGAAATCACAGTAGAAGACATGAAAATAAAATGTTGACAGTGTCAAAAGCTTAAGCAAATTAGCCAGAGTTGAAATACAAAAGGATCACACCTGTCAACTTTCTAGTACAGCATCCTCCAAGAAGTGCTAGAACTTATTGCCCGAAGTCTCCCTAATAAACAAGACATTGTTATGTGTCAGTACTCCATACCACAGATAAAAACATGTATCTTGCAACTCTTCTTAAATATAGAACCATAGAATTGTAGGTTTTGTTTGGAAGGGACTCTAAAGATTATTTAGTTCCATCTCCCCTGCCGTGGGCAGGGATGCCATTCACTAGATCAGATTGCTTAGGGCACCATCCAGCCTGGCCTTGAAAACTTGAAGGGATGGGGCATCCACAGCTCCTCTGGACAACCTGTTGCAGTGCCTCACCATCCTCTGAGTACTTATATCTGCCCTCTTTCAGTTTACAACCATTGCCCTTTGTTCTGTCTCTGTCTGCCCATATAAAAAGTCCTTGTCCCTCATTTTTATAAGCCTCCTAATGGTACTGTAAGGCTGCAATAAGGTCTCCCCAAAGTCTTCTGTTCTCCAGGCTGGACAATCTCGGCCCTCTCAGGCTGTCTTCATGGGAGAGGTGCTCCATCCCTCTGATCATCTTCCTGGCTTTCCTCTGGATCTGCTCCAAAAATGTTCTGTTTTCTTGTGCTGAGGACCCCAGACCTGGATGCAGTACTCCAGGTGGGTAGAGTAAGAGCAGAGTAGAGGGGGATAATCACCTCCTTCAAGCTGCTGGCCACACTTCTTTTGATGCTACCCAGGATACAATTGGCTGCCCAAGTGCATTCTGTTCACTCATATCCAACTTTTCATCCACGAGAACCCCCAGGTGCTTCTCCTCGGGGCTGCTCTCAATGACTTCTTCTCCCAGTCTGTACTGACATTTGGAATTTCCCTGACCCAGGTGCAGGTCCTTGCACTTGCTGAACTTCATAAGGTTCTCATGGGCCCAATTCTCAGGTTTGTCCAGGTCCCCCTGGATGGCATCCCTTCCTTCTGTTGTGTCAACTGCACTGCTCAGATTTGTGCCATCTGCAGATTTGCCGAGGGTGCCCTGGATCTCACTGTCCATGTCATTTTTAAAGATACTGCAGAGCACCAGTCCCAAGAGAGAGCCCTGAGGGACACCACTCATCCCTTCCCTGGCCTTCACCTGGACACAGAGCCATTGACCACAACTCTCTGGCTCCAGCCAGCCAGCCAATTCCTTTTCTCATGAATAGTCCATCCATCAAATCTGTGTCTTTTCAATTTGGAGACAAGGGTGTCAGGGGGACCATATCAAAGGCCTTACAGAAGCCCAGAGAGATGACACCTGTTGGTCTTCTCTTGGTGACCATTATTCCATCGCAGAAGACCCCCCAGATTAGTCAAGCATGATTTGCCATTAGTAAAGCCATGACGGCTGCCTCAAATCTCCTCCTTATCTTCTATGTGTCTTAACATATAATCTAGGAGGATCTGCTCCATGATCTTCCTAGGCACAAAGGTGAAGCTCACTGCTCTGTAGTTTCCCAGTTCTTCCTGTCTCCCCTTTTAAAACACGTGGGCAGCTCTTCCCTTTTTCAGGTCACTGGGGAATTCACCTGACTGCCATGACTTTTCAAATATGTTGGAGAGTAGCTTGGCAACAACACAGAATTACAGAATCGTTGAATAGTTTGCATTGGCAGGGAACTTAAAGATCATGTCATTCCCTCAACCCATCTGCTAGGGGCAGGGATAACTTCCACTAGACCAGGTTGCTCAGAGCTCCATCCAGCCTGGCCTTGAACATCAGCCAGCTTCCTCAGGACCCTGAGATGCATGTCATACAGTCCCATAGACTTGTGGCTACTCAGCTTCATCAAGTGATCCCAAACATCTTCTTTACTTACAGTGGGAGGGTCTTCACTTCCCTCACACCCACCCAGAGGATCAGCTACTTCAGAGAATTGGGAAGCCTGACTCCAGTGAAGACCGAGGCAAAAGAACTCGTTGAGTACCTAAGCCTTCTCCACATCAATCATCACCACTTCTCCCTTCTTGTTTGCAGGGAGATATAGGGAGGTGGATTCTGCTTTGGCCTTTTTTTCTAACCTATGTACTTACAGAATCCCTTCTTGTTACTCTTCACATCCTTTGCCAAGTCCTGTTCCAGCTTTGCCTTGGCTTTCCTGACCCCATGCCTATACATTAAACCATATTCCTGTACTCTCCTCAGGTTCCTGTCCCTGATTCCCTGGTAGATGTTTCTTTCTTACTCCTTGGTTTGAGGAGCTGACCTTAGCTCAGCCGTGCCGGGTTCCAGCCTGCCTTGTTTGATTTCCTACACACTGGGATAGAGAGCTCTTGCAGACTAAGAAAAGTGGTCTCAAAGCCTTGTCAGCTCTGGTCAGCCCCTCAGTCCTTAAGGACAGTTTCCCAGGGGATCTCATTCACCAACTCCTTAAACAGTTGAAGTTCACTCTTGTAAAGTTCAGGGGTTTGTCTTTGCTCCTTGCCAGGCTCATGCTCCTCAAGATCACAAACTCAAATATGGCCAGGTCCACATGATTTAACTACCAGATTTTTGCTATCAGCTTCTGAATTTATTCCCACTGTACAAGCTTTCTTTTAATGCACAATACTGACCTAAATTCATGCATCAAAACAGGGAGGGTCTGGCAGATTGCATCCTCTTCTGAATTAGAAATACATGGCACTTAACTATTTCACAGGAAAATCACCAGTCTGTAAATAAAAAGCCATGCCCCAGGTAATATGTTTAATTTTCAAATAAAAAGAGAAGAATAGGAGCTCTAGGGGAGCTCAGGGTGGTGCTACTTCTTTCTAAGAAGGTAACAGGCAGCCAGTTGAGGGGCTGGTGGTGCCTTCTTTTTTGGGTCGTGGTGCTCTGGACAAATCAGGAACTTCTGCCCACCAGAGATGATTTCCTGAATGTGCTGTTGCTGCCTCATGGTTCAGCTTTGCTTCAGTTCAGCTGGCCACTCAGAAACCTCTCAGTTTTAGCATCTTCAGCATAAGCTAGCCAGCCTCTATTTTTACCTTTGTAATGTTGAAAGTCATTGAACAATATCTGTCTGAGCAGCCCTGGTGACGTCAAGTGATGTTCAGAGCCCACTCACCCAAGCCCTAGGCACCAAGCCAATAAACAAAATTCTTCTTCCTTTCTTCTTCCTCCTCAAGAAACTGCACCTAGAAAGTTCTGGAAATGTTAGTGTTGGTACCTGCATCTCTTTGTTTAATTATCACTATAAATTGGATTAAAGGTTTCAGAGCACAGGCACTTGGATAAGATGTAAAGGGCACTTGCACACTAGCTCCTGAGCAAGTGTTCCATGCCAGCTGCTCTCTGAGCTGCACCATGGTGCTGTCTGCCACAGTTTCTCAGAGCAAAGCCTTGGTAGCTTAATTGCTACCAGCCCTGGGGCAACAGATCATTCCTTATTTCCAGCCTTAATTTCCTGTTTCCAACCATGCCAGCTGCCTTGCAGTCTCCAGCTGTACAGCTCAGAGCAGAGCTCAGCTCACAGCCTTGCAGCTGCCTTCTGGCTGCCCAGGCTGCTGTGGGATGGCCAGGCACGAAAACTCCAGCACAGGAGGGAGATCAAAAAACTGTAAGCCCTACTTCATGGAGGAAATGGGCATCCTGTGCTCAGGGTTATGACAGCTATGGGCACAACTAGTTCATAAACCTCCTGAAGCAGTGGTAAAACACAGTCCTCAGGGATAATCCACTAGGTTGCAATAGTCAAGGTGAGAACACTGCTTCTGCAGCCCACTCCAGCCTTCAGCAGTGCATCGTTCTCAGAGGCAGTGACGCTCCTTCACCCACCAGCACCTCTGTCCCCTGGCTCCATGCAGGTGTTTGTGTGGTGTACTTCATCTAGTCAGTCCTGCTGGGGCTGGCCAAGGTCTGAGCAGATGCACACAGCATGTAGATGGCCAGACCCAACCATTTTGACCACCAGACTGCACTCCTGGGGGACAGAGGAGACCATGTCACAGAGAACAGCATGCACCCACTCACCAACACATTAGTTTTCTGTCTAGCACTATAGGCAGTGTAATCATGCATGTCATTATAAATTTCCTATTGCTGATGAAATACTTTGCTTTAAGGTTACAGGAAAAGTGATTCTACTGTGTGTGAATAAAAAGACTGAGGAAATATATTAAAGTAACAGTATTTTTTTATATTAATTATTTTTTTCATTAAGAACATACCAAGCTACATTGGTTGTAAGGGCAAGGATATTCTATACTCACTTGAAAATAAATCAGGAAAAAAAGTAAACATTCCAGTTTGTGGTATCCCCAGGTAAGATAAACAATGATTATACCATTGAGGTTCGTTGATGAAAGTGATCACTGTAAGTTTCACAAACACTTGTCACTGCCTGTGGTAATTTGTAATTAAGTGTCTGTGGATGTCTGTCCAAGAGCCAAAATGTCTTCATATGCATACAAGGAATGCTTAAACAAATGAACACTCTGGAAAGTCTGAGATACCTCTGCACATTTTTTCTTTGAAAAGCTGTCTAGTGATATGTCATCATATCCCAAAATGGGTGTTGGAGCAGAGTAGACTGCTCGTCTATTCCTACTGTGTGGTCTACACTTTTCATCTCATTACTACATCCTTAACTGCTAGAAAACCTTTGCTATTCTAAAGCAACAACCCTCACACATGTTTTTGCCTGTTGTTTCATGACTCTTTGAAAATCAGTTCATGATTACTTTTTTCTTCAACTTTGGCAGTGGTGCTTAATCCTTTATTCACATAAGCAAGAGAGCACTTCTTGGCTATTTTGTACACTCTCTTAAACTGGAAGCAGAGGTCTGTTGATGTCTTGATGTGGAAGCTGAGAGAGCTGCCCTGCCACACACCTGTGGGAGAAATTACCCTATTCCCATGTGATTTTGTTTTCCCACGTGTAGAACAGAGATAAACAATATTTCTTCACCCCCTAAAATGTTTTGAGTACTACGGATGGAAGAGTTAAGCAAGGACAAGCATTGATAATTAAATGGTCTGAGTGTTGCAGCAAACAAAACTTGTTACCAACTAATTGGAAGTTTGATGGCAGAAAAGAGAGTAGAGACGTTCTCTCTGAATTTTGAGGCAAGTTGAGAATGGAAAGTTAGAGGGCAACCTGCATGCTATCACCTCCCCTTGCCTAAATTACACCTAACCTCTTGGTGCTCCTAGCTGACCAGAGACAGCTCCATGTGGCGTGAGCCGGAAGACTAGGTCCTGTCTGCCGCAGATACACCCAGCCTCCACCTGCATAAAAAGCTGTAGTGTAACAGTGTCCACAGTGTTGCATCCCACCTCTAACATAGAACACTTAGCCCTTTAAAAGCAGGAGGTAGGAAAAAGGGGCACCATAGTTTTCTTTGTCTGTTTGGCAATTAACCATTCACTGGCTTTTTTTGTTGTAACATGCACTTCCTCTCTTGTTTTCATTCAAGCTTTGTGCACCATGGAAATTAATGTGGAGAAAGACAAACAGACAGGAGAGACCAAGATTGTCTCTGCTTCACCTGTTGGCCCAGATGAGGCCCATCAAAGAGGATTCAAAGTCTATGATGATGGTTCCAAGGTAGTCTATGAGGTTCACTCTGGTGGCACAGTGGTAGAAAATGGAGTACATAAATTAAGCTCAAAGGACGTAGATGAACTTATGCAAAAAGCTGGACAATCAAGTGTAAAAGGAGGGTATGAAAAAATGACTGTGTCAGACAGAAATGTGGTAGCCGATGGAAACCTTAGCCATATGAAGGAGCAAATGCTCTTCAAGGAGGCAAAGCTGGAGATGGTACACAAATCCAGCAAAGGACGTGCTGTGAACCCTCAGCCACAAGATAAACCCTGTGGTGGTGAAACCCCAGAGGCCAGTGCAGATCAGCCAGTGACAATGATATTTATGGGCTACCAGAACATCGATGATGAAGAGGAGACAAAGAAAGTGCTGGGCTATGATGAGACCATCAAGGCAGAGCTTGTGCTGATCGATGAAGACGACGAGAAGTCACTGCGGGAGAAGACAGTGACTGATGTTTCCACCATGGATGGGAACGCTGCTGAGCTGGTCTCTGGCAGGCCCCTGTCGGACACGACAGAGCCCTCCTCTCCTGAGGGGAAGGAAGAGAGCCTGCCCTTGGAAGCTGCCCCAGGTACACAAAAGAAAAAGCGCTGTCAATGCTGTATTGTCATGTGAACACCTCGTCCTTCCCTGCTCCAGGCAGCTCCTGCTCCATCACTTACCTAGACCTCACTGTACTTCTAACTGCAATACTGTGAACTGGAAGTGAATGCCTCCATTGCCTTGCAGTTGGGTTGCTTTTCTTTCTAGTTCGTCAGGAAGAGGAACGCATGGTTATTTTCCCATGAGACATACTATTTGGTGTTGGGGAGGGGTTGGGGGTTCTTGGCTTCTTTTTTTTTTTCCTTTTTTTTTCTTTTTTTTTTTTTTTAAACTCAGATTCACAGTAAATATTTGCTCTGTTGTTTAGGNGTGTTTTGGTTTGGTTTGGTTTTTTTCCTTATACTACAGAGTGAGAGATAAATGAGAAATGGAACATATGTTTTCATATTTATTTGATTTCTGTATATATATTTTATATATATAATGAAAACACTTTTTATGTTTTTTCTTTAAATATCTGGCAGGCTTGATCAGATTCCTAGGATTTTGTGGGAGTCTGAGTTTCACAGCCGCCAGATATGAGAGCCTTAAAAAAATGTTACTTCTCTTTTTTAAGAAAAATCACATTAAGCATTATTTTATAGATCATATTTTTTATTTCTTGGGGGAAGGCTCAGATCGCTTTACTGTTTTAATTTGCTAAAACTCAGACAAGCCTTTCCTGAAAAATTGCGTAATTTTGGTTTTTAGTAACTTTCCAGTTTAGTTTGCGGTGCCAGAAAAACCCATTAGCCATTTCTGCTTATTGGTGATACCAGAAGTGGACCTTAATTATTCTTTCTAGAAAATGTATGAATGATCATTTTGCCTTATATAAATCTTCCAGATTACAGTATTGTATATGCACTTCATCTCCCCAAATTACAGTTGAAATTAACTTGACATGAAAAAGATGCAGCTGTCACACCAACAGAAATGGAGTCACTGATCTAATTACGCGCCTTTCAGTAACTCTGCCAATGTTTATACATGAAGTTTTCCTGCTGAACTCCAGGAGATGAGGGATACTGCTTTCTATTTCCTTAGAATACAAATTAATTTTTCTCACAGTCTGACCCCATTCGTACTGGATTCAGTGGCAAAATTCTCAGTGCTGGGAATGGGGGCAGGGTCAGAGTTTTATTTTGTAATTCTTATGGAAGTGTAATTTCTCACAGAGTGTACCTTCAGTGCACCTACATAATGACAGGCAGCTGGGTCTGATGCTGCCCTGCTTGTCCAGGTAAAACTCCCGTGGAAGCCCACTGGGGTTTTGTCAGAGCAGCTGCTTTGGGAGATCCTATAGCCGCAAGACCAACATTTTCAAAAACTGCTGGTGGTTTTGGATGCCTCATTTTCTAATGTGGGGCACTAAAAGATGCCTGATTTCCAGTACATTTTCCTTCATCTGACCTCTGAAAATCAGGCCTCTTAAAAACAACTAAAGATGAAAATGTAAAAATGTCAAGGCATCCAAAATCAATAGATGTTTCTTCTCTTCTTGTTCCTTGATTCTTCCAAATGAGAAAGCAGCTAGCTTTTTCATGGTGAGATATTATGAACCTGATTCTTGTATCACACTGGTTTGGCTTGAGTTTAACTTCACTCACTGTAGTGGAGTCACTCTGGAATTATAACTACATGGGTGAGATTAAAAATCAGGTTTTTTATTTTCTGATAGTGTGAACAAGTACTGAAGATTATTTTGAAGTGTCTTTGAAACTATCAGACTTTAAAAATCAATAACAGTAACTGAAAAAAGTAAAAAAAAAAAAAGAAAAAGAAAGAAAACAACAAAAAGCCTCTTTTCAGTCTGAGGTGGTTCCTATGATATTTCTGTTCTTTCTTGGATGGTGCTTTTACTGCATTAATTGTTAGTTCAGAGCATCTGATTAAACACAGTTCTTGCTCTGTACTCTTTTCTTTCTGTGCCAGTAAAAAAAGACACTTGTTCAGTGGTGGTAATATGAGGCACACTGAAAACCTACACATACAAAAAAAAAAGCAAAAGGTAATTCCCATGTTAGGTCACTCAGCTGTCAGTATGGAACCGGTCAATGAAACTTCTCATCACTGCCCAGGTGACTGTCAGACAAAAAAAAACCAAACAAGGAGTAAATAAAGCAAGACTAGCGAAAGACAGCCTCACCTCTGACACCTGCAGAAATTTTGCTGACCTCCATGTCTGCTGCAGTGGCAGAAACGAATAGACTTCCACATGCTCCCTTTGCCTCCCCTGGGGGCTTTCGGATGGGAGAAGGACCAAACTCACCCAGAGAAGCTCTGCACACCATTCTTTGACTCAGGCTTAGGTGGTTAAGTTTTGTCACAAAGGAGAAGGGCCACAGAGCCTCATATTGCAACAAAAGGTCTGGTGGCTGTTTGTTAGAAACTAGCAGCCTGTGTGTGTTTTTGGTTGGGTTGTGTGGGTTTTTGGGGATTTTTTTGGTTGTTGTTGGTAGTGGTGGTTGGGTAGGGGTTTTTTCCCTTTTTCTCTTTTCCCAGAAATTCTAAGCATTTACAAATCTAAACATTTCTTAAAACAAGACCCTAAGTTTCAAGACCAATATGGCCAGGTGAGGCTGTGCCCAGGCATGTTTACGAGCCCTGCAACACAAAGGGTGAAGCCCTTTATGTCTTGCATCTACCTGTGAATGATGTGGGACCCAGGAGCACTTTGCCATAGTTCTCTCACTCTGGGGCCTGCTCAGCTCACCAGTAATATTCGGAGACAAATCTCCCAGCCATCTCCTCCTGGCCTGGCCAGTCATCTTTTTGCTCACCACCTTTTCCTCTCTGGGTGTGATGCCACCTTCATAGCCCCCTGGCCTCATGGTGTCTTCACAGCCTGAGCTTTTTCCCCCTGCTGCTCCTCTCCCTAATGGACATTTTTTTTCAAAACCTCCTGCTTGGGAAATTTGGGGTGTTGTATTAACCTAACCCATTCTGTCCCTGCATCTCTTGAGCCATGTGCTCCCCTGTCAGATGACCTTCTGGTTCAGCACTGACTCAGCATTTTGGGGATGACTCCCTTAGCAGCCAGCTTTGGGAGATGCTTGCTGACGCTGGGACCAGAACGTGTCTGAGACCACTGCACCATCTGAGGCACAGCACAGTGGGGAGGTGGTGGCACACCACAGTCCAGAAGTGGCCCTTTAGTGGTTAGAAGTAGAGCACAAGCCTTAAACCTTAAACCTCTCAAATACCTACTGCTCAGTACTTGTAGCTAACATTGAGTGCCTAGGAAGGCCAGTCGTTTTTACGTATTCACATTAGCTCCATGGTTAACAGGCCCCGGTAGATCCAGGAAAGCTAAAGGTTCACCTGCATAGGCTTGGTCTTTACAGATCAAAGGCAATTCCATATCTGAGGTCAGGAAAAACATTAAATAGGAGCTAATGGGTCTGAAATCACAGGGCCTTTGCTGAAACATGCTTACTCCAATCATCCTCCTCCACAAGGGCAGCAGCCATGCTAGACATTGCCTTGTCCCTTCTAGCCATTAGCCTGCAGCCGAGTTACAGGGGAATTGAGATGCATTAGCCCAGGCTGATGAATGTAAACTGGTTTTCCAGAGATGGTTTGGGCTTTGAAGGGGGCGGTTTTCCCCTTACACTCGGATAGGAGGCTGCCTGTGGAAATCCATGCACAATCAGGCGCAAGGGAAGCAGTCTGCTCTATGGTCAAGCAGAGAGAGATTTTTGTAAGGATCGTTATGGGATGGGTTTTTTTATATCGTTATAAGCAAAATCCCTGTCTGTTTAACTTATGCCATCCCATGTATATTTTCAGTTTCAGCACGAGGGGATACAAAAAAGTAGAGTCAGAAACTGGTTCAGTAATAGCATTTTGCCACAACAAACTGCTCGCCTTAACTTTTGTAAGAAAAACAAAAAAAACCCTCTTTTCAGTGTATTTTTTCCTAGACTGGGAAAAAAGTAACTTAGGAAACTTTTTTATATTTTGTATTTTCTAAGTTTCTATAAACTCACTCTCCATGTCGTCCCTTGTTTGCATTCAGGGACCATTTCTTTTGCAAACCACTGCATTTTAGATCCATTCTTTCTTTCTTTCCTTTTTTTTTTTAACAGAAAAAAAAAAAAAAACCAAACAACAACAACAAATCAAAAACCACAGCATTATGATTAGTGGCTAGGCAATCTCTTTCAATTACTAGAATATCAATACAGAAAGAAAAGAATTACAGGGTTGTTTTCTTTTTTTAATTTCTTGTGGCTGATGTACTGTATGGTATATGTTTACAGAACTCCTCTGGTCTGCCTTTGTGATGTTATCTAAATGAATGACAAAGTAGGTATGATGTGCCATTTGACAGTTTGCCTTAGCACTCTTGGGTTTCCTTCTTCTTTTTTGTATCTTTTATTTCCTTATTTTTTTCCAAAAAGTGCAGGCTGTATTCCAAAGCTGTATAAACACAACATTATCTTTCAATCCCCAACAAGAGAAGTGTGCATAAGCCCTTCTCCGAGAAGCGTACCTCTACCAGTGCAGTATGAGACTTCAGTCCTGCAGACAAAAACGTGTATGCCTAATTCTGCTATGTGTAGACCTGTTCCAGTCAACAGGACTGCTCGCAGGAAGAACGTTGTAGGCATCTGCAAGATCAGGGCATGAATGATCGACACAGAGCATAGTTTGGGTGTTCCTTATGTACCGATACAGATTTTGTGCTCTGCTGGGTTCGCCCGAGGTGGTGTAATCCAAGAGGCTAACTCTAAGCACTGCTACTTCTACTGAGGAAAATACAAAACAAAATGGTGCTTAGCATCCAGTAGGAGCAGGTCCTGAGTCAGCATTGCTACCATCCATGAGCAAACACTCAGAGGGACTTTCCTGATGGCTAGTACGTTAGTCCCCTGCCATTGTACCTAAGTTCACTACTGATTCTTCACACCTGAAATTATTAAGGTACCACAAATTAATCCGAGCAGAAAGATAGCATAGAGAGTTGCTAGAGAAATAAAAGGTGTTCTACCTTTTAATTTAGTCAAACATCCAAATGGCATACTTGGAAAGTAAGCGGGGATATAACAGAAAATGTAGTATTTTACATTTGTGTATTTTTTTAAGGAATAAATATTTTTGTAATGAGATACAAACCCTAAATGGGTATTGAGTTTTGGAATATCATCCTTCCCATGACATTGAGCATTTCAACTTTTTCATATGTTTATGACAATGCCCAACTTCTTGGGATCTTTTGTAGACCTCACCACAATTTTTTCCAGGAAGAAGGATCACAACACTTTTTAAAGAGTCAAGTTAGAAGAGTAGAATCCAATATAACTGCTACAGACACAGCTAAATAAGTAAACATGTTTCACAGAAAAAGGTGGACCTACACCTTCTATAGCTAGACAAATTTCTTTACCTAGAAAGCCAACATAGTAGGCAATAGCTACCTGCTTTCAGCAGAATGGTATGGCTAATAGGGGAAATACATGTTTTGTCATATTCTATCCAACATTAGATTTCAAAGTGCAAGAGATGGTGCCACTGGAAAGAGTTGAACAAAATATTTCAGACAAAGTAGAGGATTATCTCACATGCCGAGGCATGGATTCTTTATTTTTTCTAAACTCACCAAGTTTCAACCAGTTCTCGCTGTCTGTTGAAAAGTTTAGGATTTGCTCAGATTATGTTTCTTGAGCCTTCTGAGCAGCAAGAGTAAACTTTAGTTCTGAGCTTAATAGTTGCAGACTATGACAATATCCAACAAAATTACAGACTGTAATTTTTGTAAGTAAAAGAGTAAATTGTATAAAATGGCTGAATTTATTCCGTTTAGCATATAAATGGATTGTCACCTAGTCCAAAGAGAATATAAATCCAACTTGTAAATATAAAGTTCTAATAACTTAGCTTGTAAATAGTGACAAGGGTGCATGAAGTTCTTAAAAATGTCCCACTTGTATTTAAAATTAAACAATTATAAAACTGAGCCTTTTTCCTTGTGGGTTCAAAGAGTTTTGCAAAATCTATAGCTTTTTTCCCATGATGGTTCCACTTAAGATGTTCAGTGGATTAAGAATAGGCCACTTTTCTTATGGCCAAACTTGTGAAGAATTCCAATCCCCTTCCTTCAGTTTGCAAAAGCTTCTCTTACTTTGTGGGGTTTTGCTGCTATTGTATTTCAAAGCTTTCCTGCAATCGTTTCCCAAATTCTTCTCAAAGGTGGATTTAGGGGTTTGTTCTAAGAATTAATCTGCTCCAGAAACCAAATAAAAAACCCTTAATAAATTTTTCAGAATTAGCTAAGTAACTCAAGTTCACCAGTTTGGGTATATTTATACATTTTTAACTTGCACTGGTAAGTTAGTGACTTGTACCAAAATTTAGACCTTGCACATCTATTCAGCAGGTCTGTAAGACCTAAAGATTTGCCCATGAACATAAAATCAAGAACTCAATAGTCCTTTTAAATGGGATGACCCAGACAAGTAAAATTTAAGCACATGCACAAATGTGTATAGGGTCTGGTCTTTAAGCAATATGCTACAGGCAAGGCTTATGCTGCTTTAACTGTGTCTTCTCATTAGTTTAATTAGAATTTTAAATGGTGTTGTGGAACTGGTGCACTTTTCTGCAGAGGGTTTTAGAGCATGGTCTCCTTGCTGACTGTGTTTGAGGAGACAAACACCCTCCAAGAACTCTCAAAACCCCACTGCCTGGAGACGCAGGGCACAGAGGGGCAAACTTCATACCTCCACACAAACGCAACAGAAAAGAGGCAGTGTAACTTTTATTTCCAAATTTTTCTCTCTGCACACTCTGCCCCAGACTCTGCCTGTCCCCTGTCTCTGTGCCTGTTCTCATTCTGGACACTACTGCTCAATTGATTCCTTTTTCTTCATCCCTTCTCTTCCTCTTTCGTGGTCTCCTAGAAGAAAGAGCGGGAAGAAAGGAGAGACTGAAGTTAAAAAACTCACCTTAGGCCTGCTGGTGTCAGTCCCAAGAAATTATGGTATCTTGTCCTCACTATTTGGACATTTTCCTGCATTTTCCTAGATTCTTGGGACATACTCGATATTAAAGGAGCACTCTCCCTCTCAATTCATCTGGCATCCTATGGGTTGCACAAACAGCAAGTTCCATTAAAGTCTCGCTATTTAGGTAAATCTGCTGTCTCTCTTACTATTCCTTTGGAACACACTATGCCCCTTGAACTCATATGAGCCAGATGTATCCAGGTACATAAAATACCAGCATCCAGAAAGCAGTTCTTACAGCAGCAGAAGGCAATCCACCCCGCCGTATGTCAGGTTGCTATTGGCAGGGCAAAAGAGCCTGGAGAAAATGTGAACTTCCCCACAGACTGATCCAGCATGCAAAGGCATTCTCAGTAAAATTAGCTGCCAAGAATCTAGTGGTATCCCTCCAAGATAATATGCCTGTTAAAGAGAGGCAAACTCAAAAATTAAGAAGGCTTTGGGCAACCATACAAAGTCCCAGTTGAACATGGCGTTTAAGCTACACTAACCTTAAGCGCACACTTGAAGTGTAACACATACTTAGCGCTGTGCAGGGTAGGGATAGCCTTGAGGATGTGTGAAGATCAGCCAGTATTTATGATTACTGAGGATGGTCTCAAATATTGACCCAGTTATTTTGCAAGGAACTGCTTAGGGGCAGATACAAGAGAAATAATCAATTTGAAAGTTTTTGCTTTTCCATTGACTAACTGAATCGGACTGCAGCAAAGGTAGCCAAGAAGGAGCAGGTCAGGACAAATGCAAAGAATGCATTTCTGAAGGTTTTCTGCCCCTCCCAACTACGTTCACTCCACAGACAAAGAACGACTCTTTATAGGGGTTCGAGAAAATGTTGTGTAAAATGCAGCTTTTATGGTGAATGTAGATTGTGGTTGAGATTTTTTTTAAGCTTTAGTCTCCCACTTTCTTTGTGAGCTAATGTATATAATGTCCCATTTTGTTGGGGAAAAACTGCTGTGCTAACACTGGATTAGAATTGCTGGGGATAGCTGCTGTACTTTGTAACCTGAAGTGTACTTTTTTGACTGTTATGTTTTCTTTCTTCAGATTAAAATAATGAGTACAAAAAAAAACCAAAATAAAAAAACCAAGAACACTGCCAGCAACAGCCATGCTGTAACTGTGGCTTCTCTCTTTTTTTTTTTCTCTGTACAGTATTACTAGTAAATAAATCTGCCTTTTCACTGCGCCTACTTCTGTGTCTTTTTACTGTGTTTCTCTTTACCTACCACTGTTCAAGATATGCTGTGATCTCAAGGACATACTGCACTGGAGCTACCTCTCTCACTAAAAGAAACAAAGTACTAACTCCACAGTTGGTTTTTTTTTTCCTTTCCTCCACTGCTGTGCCCTGCTGATGTTATTTTTATGAGATCCTTCATACATATTAACTCATCATACCTGTTACTGTCTCGTTGCTTTTTTCCTTTCCTTCTCATGCTATACTTTGCCAAGCATATTGTGGACCCTGTTGCTCTAGGATCACATGGCACATGTTCATATTTGCAGAAGGAAAAAAAGGATTGGGTTTAGCCAGCAAGGCAGTATGTTCTGAGTGAACTTACTTCCTGACTGAGGGAAGTATTCCATACAGCATATATAATTTATGAGAAAAGAACACTGGATTTTTTAAGGACTGATAAATTAAACAGCATGAAATTTTCTTTCAGGGCTTATCACAGACAGCATTGTCTTTATATCAGGACTGGAAGAACCTCACCATAGTCTGACTTGCAGGGGGAAAAAAGAAGAAAAAACCCTCAAGTAGTTTTTTTCCTGAAATGTTGTGTTTACCTGAGGTTAGAACAATGATAGGATGGACAACATAGCCAGGCATCATATACCTCCATCTCAGAAATTTAAAAATTCATCTTAAACTCAGACATTTAAGAAACACACCAAAAACTGCCCACTGCTACACAAGTGCCCACCCTCTGCTCCTTTCACCCAGAAGCCAGATAGATAAAATGTATATCTACACACACACACAGAGGCCTCTGCAATCTGGTGGATTTTAGCATCATAGAAGGGAAAATGGCCCTGCATTTCTGCTTTATAATTTAGTCCTGAAAGTTTTGCAGTAGTCGGGGCTTCAAATTTTTTTTCCTACTTGTGTTCAGTGACAGAAAGTCAATTAGCCTGTCCTGGAAGACTCTGTGAATGCCAGGAGAACTGGTATGGTTCTGTCATCAAAGGACTGGAATTGATTCAGCTGAGAGAAATTATCCTAATTATTTAAATCACTTTGGTTTTGCAAATACCTTGCTAATTCAGAATGTGTGTCAACATGGCAAAAGGAGGGATCATGAGCTTGAGTTAGCAGTAGTGTCTGTGAGAAGACCATGAATTGACAAGGGCATTCTCACGTGCAACTTAGTGCTGGGACACTTGGATACATCAGGTACATATTCCATTTGTTAGTGCATACCATGGCCTGTGCCATACTCTTATTTTCATTCCACCTCACTTTATTCCATAGCCATGAGAAGATTTTCAGCTGATAATTCCTCTGCTGTACAAAGCTGAGTCATCCAAGTAAACACCAAAAACAGACTAGACAATTTTAATATTGCTGCTGTTACTAAGGTTTCAGAAACAAGGTGTTCCCATGCATTTCCTCTTTTAAAATTTCTAAGGAAAAAAAAAAGGGGGTTGGGATATTTTTAATAAAATGTTTAGCAGCTGGTCAGATACCATGGCACTCCCTGAAGCTCTTCTGGAGTGGTTCTGTGGAGGTCAGTGACTTCACAGAGTAAGGGCATACTCAGCATGTAGGAGGCCTCTCAGGTTTTGTTTCTTTTTATTTTAATACCTCTGTATACCTCTGGTAACAGAAGGATAATAGGTGCTTACTCTCCAAGTTCAACACTCGAGGTGTTTCAGTTATTTGGCAGGGGGGAGGAAGTGGACTCGCACATTTTCAGAGAGCCTCTAACTTTCCTGCAAGACCCTCACAACCTGCCCATGATGCCTCAAAACTCATACCAACTCTGCAACAATTCTGAATTCACACTAAACTATGATATTTTCGAGGTTACATGAAGAAACCGTTAAGGCTAGTAACTGTAAGAATGAAAAATAAAAAAGGGACAAGAAGTTAATAACAGTTTTTGCTGTCCCAAGACCTCCATTTGCAGTTCTCATATGCTGCTCAGATGTCCACTGCACTATGCACAGTCACACATGAATTTGCTGTAACTGCTCATGGGTAAACACAGGCTGGTCTCTGGAGGAGCTTGCAAAACCACAGCATTTGGCACAGCTGTGCAAAACGTCCTCCACATTTACCTATGACAGAAAAACTGCTTTATTGTCACAAGAGTCTAGTTGACACAGACCACCTTTCCAGATGAGACAAGGAAGGAGATAGTTGTATAGGAATAGAGTGTGCTGTATCAGAGGAGGGAACTTCCTAAAGTATAACCCAAAATAAAAATTAAGGGAAAAATTAGCTGGCTGAGAGAGAGATTGGGTCACTCCAAATATGGGGCAGGGAGGAGTTGTGTTGGTGCATAGACACTGGCATGCAAACCTAGGAACTTGGTTGCCTCAGAAAGAAGGGAATTGGCTCCTGTCTTGTACACACAGCAGTTCCTCCTGGTGTAAGGAAGAGAGCTCTCTGGAGTCACTGAGCACTAACAAAGATGCTGGTTCAGGTCCTGGGAAACATCATTTCCAATTGCTGCTGCTCTGCGCGGTTCAGCATGACCTCACAAAAAGTCCCTCATCTGCAGAGCTACAAAGGTATGTAGAGACAACATCATCCACTTGATTTAGATGGGAAGTGCAGGTACCTAAAATTGTCTGTGAGTCCAAGGTTTTTCATGTTTTACATCTGTAATTTAAGATAATTAGCACTATCCTGCCTTGTGCAGCTGTGGTGATGTGGCTGTTGGTGTCTGTCACAAGACTACAGGAATGTGGGGCATGTTTTGGGTACACAGAATCATAAAATGTCTTCTTACTGCTACAGTTTTGGAGTGGTTCTGCTTGTAGCAGCATTGCCAAACCAGAAAAAAATATAGGCTGTATTGCAATCAAACCCAGCCAACCACAGCAGTCATGCATTTGCCGGGAACGATTGGTTTGCCATGATTTAGGAGAAAAAGGATGTAACTGTAGCATGTTTGGTTGCTTGTAGGTGGGAAAACAAAGGGAAAAGAATAGGTGAAGGGAAAAAAGGAGACATGCAGAAATGGGTCACTTTCTCAGACATGACAAATCAGTTCAGCTCCCTTTTTGAGTATTTCCACTGTATGTAATGCATCACTGGCTACAGATTCCCTCCGGCTATAGATGAGTCTGCTCCAGTGATGGCAGCAATATGGTAGCTCTTGTGGGCAGGGGAGAGTTGGTTGAGCTAATCAGCCCTGCTGAAAAAGAGGTTATGTATTCACTTGAGCATAACCCCATGCTAAAATGACTGTACAATGGTTACCTCTAGCCATCATTTCACTGTGGTTTGCAAGCATCCTATGGCTTAAAAGGAAGGATACTGCTTAGTACCATCAGGCCTTGATCTTTTTATTTCACTGGAGTGTGGTAGATATATCATTCATTTTAAAGTAAATGAGATCACTTAGCCCTGACAATTTTTAAGTAGATTGTTGCTGCTCAATTTTTGTTGCATTGTAAGAGGTTTCTTCTTAACAGGCTGTGCTAAGTTACAGAAGCATCTTTATTGCTTCAGAAATAAGGGTTCCTAGACAAAGGTGGAGCGCTTCCTTCTGTTGGCCAACTTAGGCAGTTTTATATTGTTTATGGTTGAGTTACCAGTGAGATGGGGTAAAGAGATGAATCTGTTAAATACCACTTGCAGTTGCACACTGAGAACAGGGCTGACATCTGGAAATTCTCCACTGCTGCTATTTCAGTCTGCATTTTTTTTACAGAAGGTGGAGGTCACCAAGGGGTTAGTAAACTGGGAGAGTTAACTAAGATAGATACCACTCTGGGAAGAAAACAGCCCTTAACAGGAGAGAAGTAATTTCTATTTTTGCTTCTACAACTTATCCTGAAAATCTAGTGCCTTTTGGGCCTTTTCTGAATCTCCAGGTCATGGGGTCAAACAATTTGAGGAGAGTCTTTGCTGTAACAACAACAACAAAAAAACCCAAAAACAAAAAACCCAGAAAAACAACCAAGAAAACCAAGACAAGAAACAATAGCTCCTGGGATTCCTGGCTAAGGATGCAAACTGGAAAATACTTGCTCTAGTTGCATGTACAAGCCCTGCAGAGCTGTGGTACTCTTTTTTTCTGAGCCTTTTTCTGTGGCATTTATGAGACCACAGACAATATTCTTTAACAATGTTGAATACAGTGAGAAAATTATACCAAGACAAATGGAGAAGCTAGTGAAAGATTATACACTGTTTATTTTCTTCACTGATTTTATACACCAGGATTTAGAGTTCACAGAGCTGGAAATACTGAGATTAATTTATTGTTGTATCTTGACAATGTGGCAAACATTTGCCAAATATGAACAAATCCAGGACCTACCATGGAGGCTATTACCTGCCTGTCTCCATTTTCTTCACACATTACAAGTCCTACAGAGGAAACACTGGAGCTTCAAGCTGTAAACAGTGTTCAAAGTATTTAAAAGGTCTAATTGAAAGTGAAAAGAAAAGGAAAGTAATTCTTTTCTCTCATCTAGCACCAAGAAGGTCCTCCTCTAATCCATAGCCTAAAAGGAATTAAATTCAGTTTGATGTCAAAGGGCAGCTTTCACAGCTTAACAGCTGCAAATATTATAAGCAGGGCCAACAAGTCCCTTAGAAAAAGTCCACATGTGCTTACTAGGCCAGAACCTTACCCCAAGCCCAGCCAGTGAACTCATAGTGCCTACGTGCAAAGTCAGGGCAGAGTTTGTCACAAAGCACTAGAAATGAAGGAAAGTATTGAAATTAGTTAGAAAAACCCTCTCTGAAGCAATAAGATTTTTAAAGCTAGGTCCCTGACTGCCAGAGGGATTGCAAGATGTAAGTAATCAGTTCCAGAGAGAGAAATTCGGGGAGGGGAACACAGGCTTTGATTGCATACCCAGATTACTCTAAAGAAGTGCACTACCTGTCACCGTCAGCACCTGAGAAGCAACTGTGTTTCTTTTGTAAAGAAAATAAGCAGCGCAAAATCAAGATGTTCTCACAAAGGACTCTGCTGCGTGCAGAACTTCAAAAAGGAAATCTCTTTACAGCAGCAAAGCGGGGTTGACTCTGAAGTGACACTGCCTGGCGTTCCTGGTGTGTTCCAATATTACCCACTATAAAAGCACTTGACTCACTGCCCAAGTTACAGCCTTAATTTTCATCTTACGTGTTTTTAGTCATTTTCAATTATGTACAATTATGTTAAGAAATTTTGGCCAGAAGAGTTTATAGAAAAACTAATAAGCCTTTTCAATAGTAAGCAGTCAGCTTAGTAAATTACAGTGATGCAGGTTGCTGAAAGCGATGTTGTTCAAATAGGTAAGGAAAAAGAAGTCCATTAGGAAATACAAAAACCTACCTTTAGAGAACAGACCTGTAAAATATATGTTGAAGAAACATTTAACCCTTCTACTAGTCTTTGAATCCCCACAAATGCTTTCTGTCATAACAGAAAAGAACTAGCCATGTACTTGCATTTAACAACATGGGTAGCCAAATTTATTTCCACGGATCTGCTTGTACCATCTCATTTCATTAGAGACTTCTTCACAAAGCCCCAGGTAACGGGGGTTCTTTGCAGTCATCCTGCAAAGAAAACGCCTTTTTTTGAGAACAGGATTGTTAAACAAGTGCCAGGCAGGAGAGCGAGATAATGATGAAATAGGTTCAAGCCAAAAGAGAGGGAATTTAGGTTAGATATTCTAACCTAAATGATATATTAAAAATATATATTTAAAATACATATTAACATTCTTTACTGTGAGGATGGTGAGGCACTGGAACAGCTTGCCCAGAGAGAAATTGTGGATGCCCAGTCCCAGTCAGTGTTCCAAGCAAGGCTGGATGGGGTTTTGAGAAACCAGATCTAGTTGGGGTCTCCCCTGCCATGGGCAGGGGTGTTGGAACTAAATAATCTTTAAGGTTCTTTCCCACCCAAGCTGCTCTGTGGAATGCAATTAAGTGCTTTAAATGAACTGGTCTGTCTCAACCTGCAGTGGTTGCAGGTTGAAAGACACTTGCTTTCTGTGTAACTAACCACCTTTTCTTCCAAGACCTCTGTTTCGCACAAATATCTTCTTGATTCTCCACTGCTAATGGGCGTGGAAGCCGACCATATATGGTCCCTACAAAGAATGGGCAGCAGGGATGGTGCTGAGCAGAGAAAGGAAGGAGGCAGAAGCTTGTTACATGGTATTCTGTTTGAAGGAGGCTGAGAACACTGTCGGCATTGGAGCAGAGTAAATAATTCTGGTTTAATTCAGTGGTGAAAACTAACAAATAAAAGCAGATTAAAAGGGGATTCTACCGGGTTGGTCCTAAATTGAAGGTTTCTGAATTGACCAGTTGTTTAAGAAACATACTTTGAAGAAAAAAAAAAAAAGCCTTAATATCTTATATGGAATAAAATTATTGCTGTGACATTACCAGGACATTCCCTTCAATTTTTCTATCCAAAATCATCATTAGTGGAGTTCTATGTGATTTCATTCTTTCAGAGCTCATTTTTTTTCCAGCAGCTTTGCTGTTCAGAGTCAAAGGGAAAATTCCCTTGGCTCCAGCCAGCACAGCACTTCCACATGAAGCCTGTGGGGCTGACATTAATTTCAAGTCAAGTGTGTCTAATAACAAAGCCAGCTATGGGCAAGAGACCCACAGCTGTATATTGTCAGTACTGGATGATGCTCCTTTCTCTGCTGACTGTGGCCAGCTCTCTGATTTTCCCTTCCCTCCTGTCTGCTGCCTCTTTCCCTTCAACTGCATGCATATTTGCACAGTACTCATTTGAGCACTGATGCACCACACGGATGTCTCTGAAACAGAGGGCACTCTGACCCAGTTTGATACTGCCACCAGAAAAAAAGACTCTGGTCTAACATCCATTGTCATACATATGAAGACCAGCACACCTGTTTGACAGATGCTAAAATTTGTGAAGAAAGTTTTTTCCGGAAGTTTGTTTGCAAGAACAAAGATGGGGAGTGATTGCTTTTCCTGGACTCATCATCCCCTGTACACAAATCTTCCAGTGCCAAGTGCATCTTGAAAACCTTAGACAACACTGATGTTTGTAGGACTTACATCCAGATGTAATGTCTGACCCCAAAACAAATCTTCCCTTTCTCATTTCCACTACATAAAGTAAGCAAAACTCAAATCAGGTAGTAAAGGTTGAGGCAAGAATGTAACATATTTGTGCCAGAAAGATCTTAGTGAAAAAAATGTCTTGTAGATCCCCTAGTCCTCCAGGGAGGTCTCAGAGCTGGGACGCAATAAGCAAATAAAACAGCCTTGAAGCCAGAAGCTATGCAGATCTGGTCACTGCTCAAAGCCATGGTCTCTGCATTCCTTACTCAAGTCACCTACCTCAACCTATCTGCTAATTTTTCAGGTGGAGACACTATTCATCTTAAGATAGCAATGTGAGCATTAATTAGTGATTACAGGGACCATCTTCATCAGGCTGTACAGCAGTTTTTGGTGGCTTCTGTCTGTTTCAGTACAAATAATTAACACTGATTATAACAGAGTCACCAACACAGAATTGCTAGCTCCATTCAGTTCATTTTGTCCTTAAAAATAAATCCCCTCTTGAATAAAGTCTGTGTCTTTTGGTAGAGGTAAACTGGCACTCTCTGTCCATATAATCACATGGTGTTTTTTAAGTGTCAATATTACTGCAAGATAATTCAGGGCCCTTGTGTATGAAGAGGAGGATTAGAAAATTGCTCTTGGCACAATCAGGGAACAGGATTCCCTCTCTATTGAAGCAAAGTGGCATCAGTGGCATCCCAAGCAGGTGGTCAGATGAGTGATTTTTTGTAGTTCAACATATATTCCCACTCTGACTCTTGAAGTGGGAGTCAGGCAATGACAGACAAGTGCCTAGGCAAACTGTGGCAGATCTCCCAGCTCGTCTGAGTTGCAGGCAAATTAGTCAAGGAGAAAACAGACTTCTGGTGCAAGGGAGTCCTGTGAGAAGAGAAAAAGAGGAATGCTTGGAGGTTTTCCGAGTCTGAGGAGATAGGGAAGCACCAGGCAGTACAATAAATTGCAGCCCCAGTTTTTCATAGCATTTATGCTGAACATGGGGTTTGGGCTCCAGCTTGCTTGGCTGGTCCAGCAGGGAGTCCTCATACCAGTTACAATTCAGTATCTTTATTTCCTGGAAGCAACCAACACATCATCTAGCCTCCAATAAACAAAAACTCAACAGGCAAAAGTAAACTTGGGGAACACATAGAAAAGCTTATTTTTGATAGTTTTTTGGTGTTTGCTGCAGTCCACTGCAAGCCTTCCAAGTCAAAACTACCACAGTCCAAACACAAGTCTGCTGTCCCTATAATTCAGAGAAGAGGCCACAAAGATCAGGCGCTAGGATAACTTCAAGGCTAGTCAAAATACAGGTTTTGCACAAGGGTGACAGACAGCCATATGATTTAGAGATGGACATAGGTCCAGGCTTTCCCAGAAAATGGGCGAGCCAGCACCTGTGGTTTTGTGTGGATCCATTAGTGTCATTTGTGCAGAGATGTGCTGTACAGAGCATTATGTCCACATCAGACCAACCAGACCTGTAGACAAAGCTGAAATGCCTCCATAACATTAACTTCAAAGACAATCCAACTTCAACCATGACAAGTTCTCAGACCTGAAAGATCAGCTTCAACCAGAATAAAAATGAGCACATTCAGGCCTCCAGACATTAACTTTCCTCTCATTTGCTGTTCAGATTTTAAAACAAGCTCTCTGTGGAAAATGGTTGATGTGGCAGCCCTTGTCAGTTCAGTCTCGAAGGCTTTATCAGTCTCTAAGATTACACTGGTTTTGTGTTGGACTTAGAACTGGGCTGAGCTTGACCACAGACCTCATAGTCATGAATGACTTTATACCTGCAGAAATTAATGGAGTGTGTGTGTGTGTGTTCACGTATGTGCTTAGAACATCCCCTGACACAACAAATACAGGCTTGAGTTCACGAAAAAAATATTTGGTATGAATTCTAAACAGTGCATCCTTTTGTTAGCATTTACCTTTGGGTTTTTTAGTTTTATCAAATCTCAAGTTGACTGAGACAGTACTCTTTTTTTTTTGTTGGCAATATAACACAAGTATCCTAGAATGTGGCAAGAACAGGACAAAGGTGAAAAATTTCTGATGTCTCATGTCAAAAAACTGGCCTCAGACCCTACCTCTTACAAAACCTGGTAAACCTTCAGCTGTGCAATACTGCCTGCTCCGAAAGCAACAGCTGGAGTCCTGGCTCCACTGCAATCAAAGGGAGTCTTGTTTCTGATTTCCTGGGACCAGAATACACAATGAATTTGTATGTATAAATCTTTGCAGGCCTGGATCTTAAAAAATTTACATTAAAGGATGTACTACTTTCCCTAAGCCATAAATTTAAATCACAATACATTAATATTACAAATACCGGCTTTTTGTGAAGTTAAGTTTAAAAGAAAAGTCTATTCTGTTGCCAGAAAGTCCTGAATATCTTGTAAAGTTTCCCAATGTAGAAAAGTATTTATAATTGTGTTATTACTGTCACTGTAGTTAATCTCATCCATTTCCCCTAGTAAAGAGATGTGAGAGTTCAGTCTGGATATCAAATATTTATGAAAGATGTCAGAAAAAAAGAACTTCGAGCTGAGCCATGAAGGATAGCCTACTGAAGGTATGCAGAAAATATTACTTGGCATTTGTTTACATCTTAAAACACCACCTACACAGACTTTAGCCCATGTGATTCACCTTCAAGATTTTGCATAGACCACTGTGCATGCCTAGCTTTGACATTAACAAGTTCAAACTCCAAAGCTTTTGAAAATACAAATCATCCAATGAAAACTTACAGTGACATTTGGATTAATTCCTATTACCAGCAAAGCTGCATGGTTCAGTACAAGTAGTTCTTCTTCTACAGTTCCTCTTTTCATTTTCTATCTGAATCAAAACTGTCATTTGTACAGTACCGTGAATTAAGGTATGGTAAGATAGATGGCAATGTATTCTGAACTGCAAGGTGTAAGGATCTTAAGTTAAACAAGACTAACAGCTAGCAAAACGGGTGAGGAATGAGGGGGTGATATATTACACAGAGTGGAGCTGCTGGTAGAAGTGAACTCAAGGGGTTATAGGGTAAATAAAACATCAGAACTGTTCCCAGAAACTGTTTAGTCAAAAACTATTACTATCATGAAAAAGACTGCATCTTTGAAATAACATGTATTTCCATAAGACTGTAATTTTTGTTTTCAGATAAAGTGATAAATCCAATGTGGTTACACACATGAGCCTTGGCTTGGCAGCTGACATTATGTAAAGTTAGGCCTCCCTCAAGAATCACAACTAGTTTAATGACAACATGATTATGCTAACAGCGAAGTGATAGAATCTTGCACAATAGCATGTGTGCCTTGTGCAACTGACCTGGTACACTAGATTTTACTAAAGTACCAAACATCCTAAGTATTTGTGGAATATCTTTTATTATTTCCAGACAGCAGGTGAAGAATTGAATGGAAGTGGTCCTTAACAACTGAAGTGCAAAAAATGCTGTAAGCTATATTTTAGCATTTAAAGTGGATTTTAAAAAAACAGCATCGTGTTAAGGCAGAGAAGTGCTATCATTATTATGTGAAAAATGAGGAACAAAGATAGGAGACAATGAAGTGACTGCCTACAATTTGGTAGCTCAGCCATTCCCTCAGAAAAAAAAGCCTTCTGATGCCAGTGTGTCTCTTCACGGTTATCATGCACAGAGGACATTTAATCACATTTAATCTGCACGGAGGACAAGTCATAAACAGAAGAGCTACCAGGCAGGTAACTGTTTCTCAGCAGCAAGGAGCCCTGTTGAAAACCTTTACACCCACAGGGTGATTCAGTGCCCAGGGTGGGAATGATTACAGCCCCCAGACCTCCTGTATGTACAATTATTGCTGAGGTATCCCACCAGCAAACATTGTGTCTACAACACGCTAGCAACCATCATGAGGGAAGTTTCTGCTGCCCTGTAGGTGTGTATCACTGGCCTCGAGAGCTGCTAGGTACAGAGGCAGTTCTCATTATGTGACAGACCAGGCTGTTTCCAGGGTGTGCTAAAGCCAAGGAAAGATTACCTGCCCTTGCTCTGTGTCGATGCACTGGTACAGGATAGGAGGGAAATGCCATGGCATTACATAGGAGAAGCACGACTGGGCTGTTCCCATTATGGCAGCATCTGTTACTGCTTCCTTGCATAACCAGTATTCTGGCAACCTTTTTGGAGGGCAGAAAAATATCTCCCCAAGAACACAAGTCTTCCTTTCTCTTTTTCTTTGCTTTTCCAATTTTCTGTAACAGTCTGGTCACTCAGTCTCAATTAACTCAGTACAGTTTTCCAGTAAGGATTTCCCAAGTCACTGATTTTTAACAGAAGCACCCTGAACAAAAGCAGGTGGGGCAATCAATATGCCTTAAATCACAGTAGACAGAGATGTAATTACATAGCAGCAAACGCAAAATAATATCCCATTTTACTAGGATAAGATCTATATTTTAATTTTATAGCCAAAATAAAATAAAAAATTATAAACCAGAAGCTGTTGGAACTGATCCCTTGAAAAGGAGAAGACAAAGGCAGAGTATTTGGTAACCCTTTAGTTACTCAGCACTGTTTCTCAGATTGCCCATAGCTAGACAGAAGCCAAAAGGCATCTAGATAAAAGGAAAATGTAGACATAGTGAACTGCTAGCTTCCAATGCTCCTTCTCCAAGTATTCACTTAGACAATGAATATACTTCCTGTTATAACCCTAAGAAGACTTAGGTACTCCACAGCAACTCTTGTAGAAACTCAAAAAGAGACCAATCTCAGAGTGAGGGAACAAGGATTCATAGTCCCATTCAACTTAGGTTGCACTGAACAAGCCTCTGCTTGTGTCTCCATCTGTTTGTTTCCATTATGTATATACAAAGCCTTAGGCCAGGCACTGTCTTTCAGCTACATTTGCATTATACAGGAAACATCTCTGCTCATTAAATCTACTGGGTTTTAAAATGTAAGCTTTTGGATAGCACCAAAACATTCATACGATCATCCCTGCTTTCAAAAAAACCCCCAAATCCAAACATCTATCTGAAGTCAACTATTCACTTCCTTCTGCAAAACGCAGGGAAGCAAATTCAGCCCCGATACAAATACGTATCACTGACTTCAACAGCCATTCAGCTTAGCTGTGTCAAATCTGAATTAGGCCTTAGGTCTCAAACTGTCTTGTCTGCTCTTGCCATCTGTCTTCCTTTGCTAACCTAATTCCTTATTAAATAGTGTGTCCTTAGTGAGCGTGAACCCGTTCTCCCAATCCTTTCTCTGCAACAAACGTTGCTAGAGGCTAAAATTCCTGAAAGTTATGACTACTTTGACTGCCTCTGCCTCTAGATACTATGAGAGCTTATTTTAAGGTGGTCTGAAATTCAGACTGTGAATGTTTAAATTCCTGAGCATTCAGTCTTTCTGCAGTCATATCTTAGACATTTAAAATGACTGAGCTGTTTAACAAGCCATAATTTGTAACAGTACTTGGGTTCACTGTCTGTTCTCCTTAGAGGTTCCTGAACTGGTAGTGCTAAACATGGTAGTTCACACACAGTGTAGATGATGAGGGTGTTATGCAGAAGAAAAAAACAAACAAAACAAACAAAGAGAAACAACAACAAAAGAACCCCAGACAGACAAATGTCTCCATGTTAACAAACAAATGGATAACAGATTCAGAAAACATATTAAAGGGACAAGGCAGAGACGTGTCCAGTGACATCCCTAATCTAGTGATCGTGATGCTGGAGGAAGTACAGGGGATACAGACTGGTACAGGGGTTCTCCCTATGTGAAGCCTATTCCTGCTGCTGTCAAAAACAATTTTTCCACTCCAGCAGGGCATTTGTTGTGTTCTTAGAAACTGTCTTTTACTGAGGTAGAAAATTCACCACTGTTCTCAGAAAACAAATGTGTAAAATCCAAGCAACCTACCTGCACTGTTAAAATAAATTAAGCAAGACAGTTATTTTTATCTGTTACTTAGTACACATTGTGAAGAGACTATTTGAATAGCCTGAATAAGGGAAGAAGCAGTCACAAAGTTACTTTAAACTCAGGCTGAACTATTCATAAATTGAGAGCTGCTGAGGATCAAGTAAATTGATTATCATTTAAAGATAAAGGAAAAAAAGAAAGAGAAAAAAAACAACCAACAAACCAAACCCAAAACCACCAAATGCCACCTCTCTTCTTTATTATGCTGCACAATTTCATGTTCCAGGCAAGACTTGATATTACAGTCCAGTGGTTCTTTCAAAAAGAGGCTTTCTAACACATTTCTAATTTATAAAAATCTCACAAGAAATGTAGCTTGCTAGATTTCAACGGGAGTGGTTTAAATAAGCAACCTGACATTTGGGGGCTTACCCTGAAACCTTCTGAAATTTCCTGCTCTTTGTTTGTTTTCAGAGCTGGATTCTTTGTCTACAGGGCAGGCTGCCTCTTTAAAATGTTATTTTAAAGTCTTAAAAAAGTAAGTAATAACTCTAGCACTGAAGCAATAAGTATTTGAGTTACAGGTAATATGAAAGGTAATTGAAGCCCTGATGTAATTTTATGCTTTCTTCATGCTCTATTCCACTGCTATTATGGGCTTATTGTCAAGATGGGAGCTGCACAGAATGATTATTGCTACCCTGGTACAGGCTCTACACTGTTTGTTTTTTTCTCAAGATGGTAGCTAATTCTCTTAGGAAGACACTTCACTCAATCAACACTATTCAGTGTTCATGCTAAGGAGGAATGGAGGGAACAAAAGAAATAGGACAGGTAAAGAGAGATTCAAGTACACTACAAAACCTACATTTTAAGAGGAGGTGAGTTTCACTTATTATAAATTTAGAATGCCCCCAGCCAGGCTCAGGGCTCAAACTCTGCAAAAACTCCATAGTCACACATACTGTTCATACATCAGCTTCCACTTTGGTGCAGCCTGCACAGATGGACCGCCTCATTGGGCAGGGAAGCCTCTCACACCATGGGACTGCCACGCATGTGACTTCTGCCCCAGCAGGCAATGAGAGTGGTGTAAACTGAAGTAATGGGGCTCCAAAAAGCTGAAACCAAGCATAGCTACCAAAAGCTAAGCATCAGTCTTTACTGTGTTTTGATGTACTGTGGAATGCAAGTGCTTAAAGACTTTCATTGCCTCAGGAATATTTTTAATTTTGAATTTAGACAATGCATGTCACAGGGCAGATAAACAGCTGAGAGAGAACAAGTAGAACCGAGCTGATAATTTCCACAAGCCTGCAGGAGACAACTAGCATTTTCCTACTGACTTTGGGTTGTGCCGTAGCTGTTTGTTCTACCCTTGAAGAGCCACGTTTAGCATACCACAGACACAAGAGTCGGAGTTTTTGAATTGCATCAGCAGAGCACATTTTAAGGAGCACATGTTGCGACTTTGAAGAAGTGAGAGAGGACAAAGCCCTTTGGGAATACATGGCTGGCCTGTGCTCATTTAGGAAGTGCAGAGAGAAAGCATCCCTTTAAGCTCCCAGCATGTTTGCTTATCTGGAGGTTTAGAGGTTTTACTAATGTGGAGGTTTTCTGTTTCTGGATGCTGTCTCTACATGAGTTCTCAAAGCATGGGACAGTCTGGAAAGTTATATCCAGTTAGCCCATCTCTGTGCAGCAGGACTCAAAAGTAATAGAAGGGTTGGAATGTATGGAGCTCACAGTTGGCAATGGCATGGTTGAGAGCCTCTGGGTAAGAATCAAGGGGCAAAGAAATAATGTGGATGTCAATGTGGGAATGTTCTACAGACCTCCTAACCAGGACAATAATGCCAACAAATTCTTTGAGAAACTAAGGGACAATTCCAAGCCAACTGCTTTTGTCCTTGCCTGGGGACTTCAACTTGCCAGAAATTAACTGGGAGCATCACACAGTGGGTACAACCCAGGCTAAAAAACCTGGGTGACAACTGTATGGAACAGGTCCTAAGGGAACCAACTCAGAAAGATGCTCTCATGGATCTGCTGCTTGTCTACAGAGAGGATCTCATGAGCAAAGTGGAGATGCGTGGCCATCTCGGCCACAGTGATCACAGAGTGATCGAGTTGTTGTCAGGAGGAAAAGTGCCAGCAAAGCCTCAGCTCTGGACACGAGGAGAACAAACTTCAGGCTGCTCAGGGCACTCATGAGTGAAGTCCCCTGGGAAAATGCCTCTGCAGATGCTGGGGTCTATCAGTGCTGGTCACTTTTCAAACATCACCGCCTAAGGGCAGAGGAGCGGGCAATTCCCAAATGTTGGAGGTCAAGCAGACAGGCCAGCTTGCCTGAACAGGAATCTTCTCTTGGAAATGAGGCAAAAAAAGAATGTATATGCACAGCGGAAGCAGGGTCGGGTGATATGGGAAGAACAGAGAGATGCTGTTTGCCACTGCAGGGAGAAAGTTCGTGTGGCCAAAGCTCAACTGGAGTTGAAGCTGGCCAGAAATGTGGGGGACAATAAAAAGACTTTTATCAAATATATTAATGGCAAAAGGCAGTGTAGAAATAACATTGGCCCATTACAGGATGAGAATAGTCACCTCACCAAGAGGATGTAGACAAGGCAGAGGTGTTAAATGCATTCTCTGCCTCCATCTTCAACACGAGTTATGAATCAAGGGGTCTCAGAGCCTGGAAGACCATGACTGTGAGAATGTTCAACTCCCAGTCAAACCTGAAATTGTGCAGGACCTGCTGCTCCTGCTAGATCCCTACAAATCTATGGGGCCTGAGGGCATTCATCCAAGAATCCTCAGAGTGCTGGCTGATGTAATTTCAAAACCTCTCTTGTTGATTTTTGAGCAATCTTGGGAATCCAGAGAGGTCCCAGCTAACTGGAAGCTGGTGAATGTTGTCCCAATTATCAAGAAGGGCAAGAAGGAGGACCCTGGAAACCACAGGCCTGTCAGTCTCACTTCAGTGCCTGGCAAAGTTGTAGAGAAGATTATTCTGGGAAGTATTGACAAACACTTGAAGAACAACACAGTCACTGGTCACAGCCAACACTGCTTCTTCAGGGGAAATTCCTGCTTGTCAAATCTGGTTTCCTTTCATGACAAGGTAACCCACCTAGCTGAACAATGGAAGCCAGTTGATGTAATCTTTCCATATTTCAGTAAAGCTTTTGATACCATTTCTTACAGGATCCTTCTGGACAAACTGTCCAGCATGTGGCTGGATAAACATGTCCTACAAGGAGTGAGCAACGGTTCAGGGGTCAGGCACAAAGGGTTGCAGTGAATGGGGTGACACCAGACTGGTGACCTGTCACTACGGGGGTTCCACAGGGCTCCATCCTCAGCCCTGTGCTCTTCAGCATCTTCATGAATGGCTTGGACACAGGACTGGAAGAGATACTAAGCAAGTTCACAGATGAGACAAAACTGGGAGGAGCTGTTGACTCCCTCAAAGGGAGGGAGGCCCTGCAGAGAGACCTTGACAAATGAGAGGACTGGGCAGGCACCAACTGTATGAAATTCAAAAAGGGCAAGTCCCAGATTCTGCACCTGGGATGGGGTAACTCTGGATGTACAGACAGACTGGGGAATGAGAGGCTGGAAAGCAGAAATGAGTGCAGGAAAGGGATGTGGGTGTCCTGGTCAGTGACAAGCTGAACATGAGCCAGCAGTGCCCTGGCAGCCAGGAGGGCCGCCCGTGTCCTGGGGGGCATCAGGCACAGCATCACCAGCCAGGCCAGGGAGGGGATTGTCCCGCTCTGCTCTGCACTGGGGCGGCCTCACCTCGAGTGCTGGGGCAGCTCTGGGTGCCACAATAGAGAAAAGACATTGAGCTGTCAGAGAGTGTCCAAAGGAGGGCACCAGGATGGTGAAGGGCCTTGAGGGGAAGCCGTGTGAGGAGTGGCTGAGGGCACTTGGTCTGTTCAGCCTGGAGGAGAGGAGACTGAGGGGAGACCTCACTGCAGTTACAGCTTCCTTGTGAGGGGAAGAGGAGGGGCAGGCACTGATCTCTTCTCTGTGGTGACAGTGACAGGACATGAAGGAATGGCCTGAAGCTGTGTCAGGGGAGGTTTAGGCTGGATATTAGGATAAGATTCATCACCCAGAGGGTGGCTGGGCACTGGAACAGAGTCCCCAGGGAAGTGGTCACAGCACCAAACCTGAGAGAGTTCAAGAAGTTTGGACAGTGCTCTTGGGCACATGGTGTGACTCTTGGGAATGGTGATGTGCAGGGCCAGGATTCAATGATCCTTGTGGATCCCTTCCAACTCAGATTATTCTGTCATTCTGTGAAGTGTTGCTTGTTACACTTCTCATAATGCCCTAAGTATTGTCTGGAAGGTGATGTATATGACATAATTTGACATTGTACATTAACTTATGCTCTGTCCTGAAATACTAAAGCTTTTAGGTGAACAACATAGCCCAATATGATGAAACCAAAATCATAATTTATTTTCTTTTTATTTTGGCTTTTGCTTTTAAAGCAGTTGATCTCTTCCTCTATTAGGGAGCCAAGAAATCCCTTATTGAACTCTCTAAAGCATATGGCTTTAATAAGAAACAGCACTGAAGTTTTGACCAGCAAGTCATGCCTCTTTTGAATGTTGTGGCTGGGAAATGAAACATTTCACTAGCTATTTTAACTGGGAAGTTGATATGTGAATAACTGAGGAGGATATACCATATCTGGGTATTATGTTTGCCTGTGAAAACAAGTAGTACTTTGAAAGCAAACATTATAATTTTTCCTAATTATATATAATTTTCTAAGATTATCCACAGAGGCCAGAGGCTGATGCATCTTCTCTAATTGAGCAGTAACTTACTCTATAAGTACCCCCTCTGAAATGACTGAAACTGATTACCATGCAGCACAGCTAAACTTAGGTGAAGACGTGTATCTTCATCCGTTAATGTCTGGATCTTATCTCTGATGTCCTTTTGTCAAAAGTCGGATTACATTAACATTACATCATCAGTGATTTTACTTTGACTACATATTTACTAACTCTGTTCAGTGCTGTGGATCTCTTCTTGCAGATAGTAGATCTACCCTTAACTTCAGGCAAAGGAATACCTGGCCTAAAGGGTGCACTCTCCTGGATTGCATGGCTTTCCAGCATTGACACGGCTCATGCCATGATGTCACCAATTCACCTGCACCTTCCAACTCTCATGTACCAGTTCTAGCAAGATTTGACTCTGCCATTGCAGAATTTACAGGTTTTGCCCTAATATGTGTGTCTAGTACAAATGTAGGATTGAATGGGATTCTTTCATATCTTGACCACAACAGAAGACAGTGACCAGGCATTAAAAATTTTCTATCAAGCAAAACTGATAGTTTTGACTTTGCCATAAAGTATTGATACAAATTTTTCTGACAGAAAAATTGCACGTTTCTTCAAAGCAACTGACAGTACAATCTTAGCTCAAAAGCATGCAAAACTGGAGATCAAACATTAGACCAGTCCAGATAGTCTGGGCTATGTCTGCCTCATTGCAGTCTGGCCCTTAACCACTACAAAATAATTGGGCACACAAATCCACTACCAGTGTTCTCTGGGGTCTTGCTGCTGCCTTGTCAAGAACTGAAATAGTTCTTCAGGGTTTTATGCTATAAACCTCCTTGTTTTACAAGTTTAACTCATGGATAACTTGTGAAAATCTGGCAATATGACTTTTTTTACCAGCATGGGACAGGGCTGCTCAGAATAAGCCATACCTGTTTATTCCTAAATCCACAGGTGGATGTGTGCAGTTCGATCACTTGTAGTGCACCTTCAGAGAGCCTGACGTTTTTGCAAATGCAAACCAGATTCAAAATGTCACCTCCTAGGAGACCATGAGGTGTGAGAGGAAAATTGATGGTGATAGTTCCTCTCTTATGCAGTCTATTACCTGCAGGTAAATGTCAGCAGACTATGCTTGTCCCACCCCCTCTGCAGTTATAGATAAGGTTTTACCCTCTTGAGTCAAACTGGTTTTTCACAGGAAAAAGCAGATAAGCATAATTGGAAAATCATCTAAAGACATAGTTAGCTGAAAATTGGAGATTGCTTTCCTGCCATTCCCAGGAGGTGCACTGCAAAGGCACAGCCATTTACTTCAGGAGTAGTACCCGGTACTAGTGGGGAATGTCCAGTCTGCTGCTAAATGTCAACAAAGACTAAAGTAGGTTTGACTGTACATGTCACTTTCGACTACTGGAGATGCATCCACAACATCTTCTGCGTATGTATGGAGCATTCCTAACTGTTGGTACATGCAATTGCAGCTCTAATTCAAGTAATATAAAATATAATCACAAAAATATGCCTTGTCTGCATCAGTGTAGGCAAGATCAGCGAGGAAGAGAAGAGATAAACTGTCTGACTTAACAGCTAAGGGAATTTTACATAGCTCTTGCAGTCCTTTCTGTTGGCTATGCTGAGAAGGTTAGAAGCTTGTGTTCGTGATTATTTACACACATGTATTTCTTGGGGCCAAGAAATCCTTTATACAGGTGCAGTGAGATGAGCACCACAAGCTGTCTCCTCCACTGCATTACAGATGAACTTTCAGTGCTGTTCCTGTAAGTGATGGCTTTTCTTTCTTCTCACAGAGAATGGTTATCAGTAGCAGATAATCTTTCTCCTACCTTCTGCTTTCTTTCTGTGGTTAGGCTTAAGGTGTCGTGATTAAAAAGAATTTGCATTATACCACTTGTGCTTCCCTACTTCATATCATTCAAGGAGTTCTCTGCTAATTTTAAACCCTTGTTCAAGGCAATGAACTCATCATTTGGCTGCACTTCTGCCACATACAGGAACTAACTCTAGACAAAGTTAGGAGGCTATCTGTTCTTTTAACAACAGAATGTCCTACTTCTTACCTGGTAATTCCAAATAAGAGAATGTACTCCAAGGAAAATTATTACAAGTGAGAGAAAAAAAATTCACAGGTTTTTCCCTTCCTCATGCCTCCAAACCCACGTCAGAGTTTTAGCTTATTTTTTGCTGACATTTTTCTGTCTAAAATTTTAGTGGTTCTCTCTCGCCTCCATCAAAAGCTCTTCACTGTGATCAAGATTGCTGGGACTGGGAGCTATTTTCTAGGCAACATTGCAATCTTATTCTCTTAGAATAGCTTTAATCTTAGGGCTGGTCTATACTTAAGGTTTCTTTCCAAAATATATGTAGATTATGGTTCTGAGGGCATTTTGATTGCTTCATAGCAGAAATTATGAACTTCATTGCACACTTGTAGCATTTTATGGTACTAGAACTAACTATTAAATGGATTTTTCCCACAGAGCTAAATCTAAGAGAAAATTCACACAAGATCTAAATCAACAGTAGTTCATCCCTGTTGGTCACTAGAAACTATGTTGGTAGGTAGAAATTCCTTGTTAAAACAAGTAAAGGGCAGGTATTGAGACTGGTATTGCATGACCTTGTAGTGATGGCTGAAGATATACCAGTCTTTCAAGCCACCATCACTTCCCCCACAAGTGAAGCATGCAAAAACTATTTGTATTGCTAAGAGTATTGCTAGACTGGACTAGTCCAAATCACTCCTGATGGCCTGAGTTGAAGAGAGCTAATCCATCTCAGTGATGGAAATCTGTGCAATGGCTTTAATTGCTCTACCTGCAACCACCAATGAAAGTCTTCTTAGGTATTTTCTAAAATGCTGCCAGACATCTGCATCTAACAGTGCACCTGAATTTTGGAGATTGAGACTTTGACACTTACTATTAGTACAGATGCAGCACAGTGCTCCTGGCAAGGTCACAAACCAACCAGCACTCTCAGGGCTATCACCAGTGAAGGTTTCTTTTCCTTGGGGCATGATTAAGTGTGACTTCCCTCTTACTGCTACAAGTAGGGACATTTTTGTCTTATTTGTATTTAAGTGCAAAATACATCACAGTGTGAAAGCTGAAAAAAGAGGAACCATTTGGAAAAGAAAAGCAAATCAGCAAAAGAGAATTGTGCCACTAGTTCCACAACCTGTGCATTCACCCCAGCAAATATCAGATGCAGAAACACAGATTATGTGAGCTGGTGTGCTTAAGACAATTGCTATCAGAGAGACACATCACAAAGAAGTGGCACCTACAGCACTCTCTGCAATAGTTTTTCTAAGACTGAAGATTTTATTAAATGGAATATAAAATATTTTCTTAACTCTTAGAGATGAGCCCTCGAAACGTGGTTAAAAGGGTAAGAAAGTTTCCCTACTGGTGTTTCAAAATATAGCAAGCATGCAATGCCTCAACATAGCGTTAATTAAAGAAAAGAGCAAAAAACAGACAAATGAGTGGTATTCTTTGCCACTTAAGTTATGCCTTTTTATTCCTGCTGCTATGTGACCTCTCCCAATCTGAACACCAGGAAGCCACCAAGCCATTTAGTGGTTTAATAAATAAATAAATATGTCAGCACTCTTGCTGGAAGATCTTTGTTCCTAGACTGTGTCTTTTTTTTCTCCCTGTCCTTCTTTGAGGATTTTATTTTTCTGAATGACCTTCTATTAATCACAGGAATCACGGGTGACAAACTCTACTTGGTAGTGTAACATGGCATCTGTCTGCTGGCTCAGCTGGGCACTGCCAAGGTATCAACACAAGGACATACCAGGTCTTTCATTTTAAATGACAAGTCCTGGGTAGCTGAAAGAAAGCAGACTGAGATACAGCAGGATTTCCCGTGATCCAAGTCAAGTGAAAATATTTGCTCTGTTCAAGACTAAGTTAAATGACGATCCAGGATCTATGTAGCGTGGGCTGACCTGTTCCCTTCCAGTCTGAGAAGGGCAGGAGGCACTCTGGTGGACAGCAGACTGGCCAATAAACCTGCGATGAGAGTACCCCACAGCTGGGAGAAAGGACCAATCTGGGAGCAGTAGTTTGTGCTTTTGGGACACATATTCAATGTCCATTGGCTTTGGAAAGGACTAAAAGTGTTCCCACAAGCAACCTGTCTCAGTGAAAGAGAATGAACTGATCCATCTGCATGCAAGCAAACAGATGATTTGGTCAGACAAAAATTACTATCTTGTGAGAAATGAAGAAAGCTTGATTTAGTTTTCCTGGTGAATACCCTTAAATGCTTTATCTGCCTTTGACTCCGAGGAGACAAATATTTGCCCTGAAATTTTTCTCTGATTCAGCTCCTCTTATGCTACAACCTGCTCCTTTACTGTACCAGTTTCTTTGACGAGAGGATATAGGCTGCCAGATTTCGGATGGATAGAGACTGCTCCAGTGCTAATGGCTGTATGGCATAGGTTTGGAGTTGTTTCCTGACAGCTCAACAACACAGCAATGGAGTCCATAGGCTGAAAACACAGGGCACGCTGTTGCTAAAACAAAGATCAAAACTAAGACCCTAAGTCTGTGGTTCCTGGGTTTTCTAAGGGAGTTTGGGGTCACTGCAGAGACTTCACATATTTCAGTAGCTGAATTTCACCTTGTTTCCCTTCCCTGTCTAGCTTCTGTGGAAGTAGAACAGAAACCCAAGGGGTTTGAGAGACTGAGACTGATGGAGTGAGGACCTTTGAGATCAGTGTAGTGCCCCCAGGTCAAAGCTAGCCCAATCAGAGGTGCTTCCCTGTGGTCACAGTGCTGACCATGAAGAGCTGTGATTCAGGAAGAGCTGGTAAAACCTTGTTTGTTAAGAGCAATGAGTGGGTGTGCACAGCAGCTCTCCAGATTCCCCATCGGTACCTTTATTTTTCATCCATATTCTGCACATTCACTGCCAAATACATCACCAGGAGCTAATCTTACTGGACTTTTACTCAAATTTCATCCTTCCTGTCTTGACAACACTTGTTCCTTTCTCTACTGGCTGATGCTGGTGAGAGCCCAAATTCCTTCTAATTGTCTGCACCTTGATTCTCTCCCAAGTCTGCATGGATATGTCTCTTAAGGAAAGACTGTTAGCTCAGCTTCATTCCTGTAGTATTATTCGGTCCTCTTTATTGCAAAACTCCTGTCATCCATCAAACCCTATTCACAGTTGAAATCAACAGCAAATAAAAGGAAACAAAGAAGTCAGCACAGTGCTGCACAGAAGTGGAGCTAGCATGCACAGAGATGGATGAAAAGCCACTGAGCCCCAATAGTGCTGATGGAGCTGCCCTGCAGCTGTTCTGGTTGAGTTACTTCATCACTGCTGTACAGACAATTATAAATGTAAAACTTCAGCTGTGCTAATGGCAGCAGGAACTGGTACTATCTAGGCCTTTAAAACATGTCCAGGGATGTGAACATGCTTGGATATTTATTTTTTTTAACTCAAAGGTGATTATGAAGTCGGCATGTCCCTCATGGAAATCAGGTCTGAGGTCCATGCTATAGTACATATGGCCTCTCACCAAAAACAGTGTGGGAATGAAGTCTACTCATGATATTTATTTTGTGAGATGTGTAGGAAATATATCATTTTCTTATGCATGTTAATTTCTAGGCCTCAGACTTCTGTGATTTTTTTTTCTAATTAGGTACATTTATTACCACTGTAATGTCTCTTCTTAAACCTTCAAGTGCTGCCACATCAGTGGGGAATATGTCTTACAAGTGGACAGCTTAACACCAGTGCCTTCCAAGGTGTATGCAGAACGCTAGTTGTGGCACAAGTGTGAAATTAGGTAACTCACATCTCCACTGAGCATCCTAGTCACCAGCCTACGCTTTCCTGGTGGGCATAGGCTGCACATACATCAGCATTTCATCAGAGAGCAGTAGTATGGTTTTCAGTGAACTCCTCTACCACACTTGCAACTGGTTCAGATGTGGAATGATTCACACTACAGCTGGTACTGTTGAGTCGCGTGCAAGAGTGCTTTTGGAGGAAACCAAACCAGAAACTGCTGCAGGGTCACATGAAACACTTTTCAAACCCTGGTGTAAACATAAATATTCAAATCAAGTATTACTCCTTATGACAGTATGGTAACATTCACTTCAAGGAATTGGACTAAATCTAGCCTGACATTAAACCCTGGAAATTTTTATAATATAATTAATACCGTGGAAGTATTTATAATATAGATTTCGGTATTTCAGCACCACCTACTCCCATCCTCTGATCCAGTCCAACAGCTACTAGGTAATGAAGAGGCATTTATTCAAGGATAACATGCAGAGGCTTCACAATTACAAATACATTGCTGAAAAAGATGCACAGTGGCTTGGGTATGAAGGGAAGTTTTAGTGAAATAAAATAATAAAAAGCCACATAGCTTTATTTCATATCTGGTTTTGGATAGCAGGAGAGCATATAGATACCAGTAGACAGTCAAAGACCCATTATGCTGAAATGTTATATATAGATATACAAACAAGAAGGATCCTTTTGGCCTGAGATTCGCATGAATAAAACTACCAAAGAGAGCTGGAAGGAAAAAAAATCAGAAAAAAAGAACTCAGGGCAGAATTAACTAGTTGTTTTTTCTGCAGCATCACTTCATAGCAGCAATGCTCTATGGGAACCCCATAGAGCATAGAGATGAATGCAAAAAAGGGATCAATCCTGTAGTAAAGTCACAGGATTAGAGCTCTGACTTCATGGATTTTTCAGAGTGTGGAGAACACAAGAAAAAAGGTCTCAATTCCATTACTACTCACATTGGTTTTTATCCAGTACTCAAAGCTGCCTGAGGGCTACCTATTGGCTCTGTGGACTACACGGACACCATAGCTCAGCAGGTAGCAAGAGGAAGGGCCAGCTCCAAAGAACCTGTGCTGGAAAAAGTTAAAAGCATTTTCAGGATTTTTATAGGCATGTAAGTTCCATGAGCACTTTTTAATACTCTTCTCCCAGAGCAAAAGAAGTCTAACTGAAGCTGCAACCAGCCAATATTGTTAGAAGGAAAGGTGCAGGTCTGTAGTGAAAGTCTCTTAACTACAGCTCAAGATAACACTGTTAGCATGTGCCACTGTCTGCTGGAGCAACAAATATGCGAAGGGCATCTCTGAAGCACAGTTCCTTTTTGCATAAGTAATCATAATACAACTGTGGTGCATACACAAACAGTAGTGGGTTGAAGAGACACACTCAAGATCATAGACTCAAGTAACAGCAGAGGGTATTAATAACTATCCTTGTATTGACCAAGGGCTTCAGAGCCATTTCAAGATGTATTATTACATGAGAGACCTATTTCAAACTTAATAGGCAGGCACTGTGCTGTGGTAGCATAAGGAACATTATTCAGTGTACTTCCAGTGTACCTTCAGCAGAGCTATTGGAGATGATATACAAATCCTTATACATCTTGCTCCTCTACAGAGGAGATTATGTAACCCCTATAATTTAATTTCACACCTTAGAAAATATTCACTGATTTAATCTAACTCTAACCCAACATTATTTAATTATTGCCACTGCTACGGAAATTCCAAAAGCAACCAAGCAGCTCTCTGTGGCTAGCTACGGTTAAGCAAGATTGTCCCTGAAGGTGAAATCAGCAGATATGTTCTTACCTTCTTCAAGGCCTAAGCCTGATGTAGAAATAAAAGTGCAGAGGTTCTCCCAGACAGGCAGCCCACACCATGCCCTGCGAGCTGTGCTTGTGACCTGACATGACCCAATAAGCAGCGGTAACTGCGCCTGCACGACAAGCAGCGTTCTCGAATGACATACTCTTAGTTAGGGGTCTAGATGCTCTCAGTTACCCTGCCCTTTGGACACACAGAAGTGATGAAGAGTCCTCTGGCTTCTCCCCAGGACAGGACAAACTCATGCAGGGAATGGTGCGAGCGCAGGCGCACCTTCAGCACAGCAAGACAGGTGAGCACGGAGCAAGCAGTGTCTAGGGAGCTGCCTGGGGGTGACAAGGCTGGACCTGGCAGTCAGGGCCATCCCACCACGCCATCAGGAACCAGGGCAGCTCTGGCACTGGGAACCACCCTAGGGACAGGGATGGCCACTGAGTAGTCTGAAATGGAGTGTGTTCTTCCTGAGCCATGGCACGCTGTGTCAACACTAAGCACCCGGTGCATCTTCCCCCAGAGATAGCTGCCTCTCTGCAGCACACAGAGCTGTCTCCAGCTGGCAAAGATATTTGTCAGTCATAGATTTTGTAGCCTTTCTGCTTTCTTTAACAACACTGACAAAACACCAGGCTGGTGATAGAGCGTGGTGGGTAGAAATGGATCCAATCCAAGCAAAGCAACCTCTCAACCATGCATATTCTCCCATGGGCAATAAATGTCTTTGGTTTTGTAGGTGCAGGAGGATTGGCTATGCTGCTGAGGGACCCACCGGGACCATGCTCCTGTGAAAGTTCTGAAGCCAAGGAGGGTGCAGGGGTAAGTCTCCTCTCACCATGTCCTTGCGGGAGGCACAGGGATCTGCACTGTGCTCAAACGTAATTCTTGATGGACCCCACGCTCAGTGGAGTGCATCGCATCGCATCTTCAGCTGCAAGGAGGCTGTCATGCTGGGAGTAGTTTTGCACCCATTGGTGTAAAATGCATTCATTTGGCTAGCACAGGGCCTCTTTCTAAATATCCAGAAGTCCAATGCAACAGTTAGGATTAGGAGGATTTTCAACCAAAGTGAATCTCTTGAAAAGTTTGGTTAAATAATCCTGGCAGTTCATGGAAGATGGTGTCAAACCAATGCTTTATCCTTCCTCACTGTCAGTCAATCTACCACACATCTTCCCTTGCATGTTCTATTCTCTTTTTCTCAGGCCCCCCTGCAAATACTGCTACCCCACCTTCTCCCATCTGCTGGGCAGCTTCCTGTGAGCAGCCTGTCAGCATGAGGAGGGCAAGTGTGTGAGAAGCACTGCACTCACCTGGTAGCCTGGTGTAGGGGGGTGGCATGTGGAAACATGCTGTTTTGCTGGAAAAGCCGTGACAGGAATACTCCTTTTTCTTTGTCGTTCTCATTGTGATCATGTGCAGCCATTTGTTTTTAACAGCAGCAAAGGAAATTGTCAGTAAGATACAGAGAGTGGAAAGGCAGTGAATGGGCAAGTGAATTCCTGCAGGGCCAAGACATTCATCTTCACGGTCACTGACATTGCTGAGCCTGAAGAAGTTTTTTGTCTGTTTTTAACCATGTTAAAAACTAGAGGTGTCTCCAAAAATTTTACACTATAGACAAGACATTTTTAAATAAAGATGCAAACTTGAGTATATATAGCCCATACATAGCCTGAATTAATTTTAATATTTCACACTTCTTTAAATTAAATTAAAACAGCAATCAAGGCTCTTAAATCGGTTCATATGAAACTGATGAAGCATGTTTCATACATCTGCTACAAAAGCAGAGTTGTTGTTCGGGCTTTTTTAATTACAGTTAGTTAAAGATCACCCAATAATTAACCCTTTCTTTAGAGAAGCATTTAAAGATAAAATGCAGCAAATTTGTGTCTTCTTCTGGTCTATGAGTAAAAACTAGTGTGAGAAGCTCACATCAGCTACCTTTAAGATTTTAAAGGCCATGGTGAATAATCAGCTAAAGCCAGCACCAGCATAATTTCTTTTTTTGAATGAGGAAAATGGAAACACAAAACACATTTTGATTTTTCTTAATATTTACTTCTTTCTTTTACTAGCTAAAAAAAAAATTTTTTCCTAAAATCCAGATTTCCTACAGGCTTTATTTTTTGCTTTCCTACAGTGCTGATAAAATCCAAATGGTGCTGGAAAAAGATGATGCTTAAAAAATACCAAAACAAAACAGATCTGCTAACAAAAAATACAAATCTGACTACATGTAGTTAACAATTTAGAATGGACAACATAACACTGAATTTCACACTCTTGGGTATCAAAAATGATGACCAAATTTAAGGTTGAATCTATATAAAGCAGCAAGTCAACACATCCTCAGAGATACCGGTCAATAAGAAATTACTTCTCATTAGGAAAATAATTTATAATACAAGCAATAAAATTAAGGTTCAAATTGATAGTGCAAAGAAGTCAAAATGAAACCTTCGTGTTATGGTTAAATCAGATACTTAAATCATTCTGACTGCGGCTGGAGCATGGACTTGGGCAGGCATTCCCCGACATCGTGCCCTGGTTGCTATCAGTGCTCTGCTCAATGCAGTCACTTCGTGGCAGCTGTAATGTCACAAGCAGGACCTGTAGGGCTGCTGGGAAAGCTCTCAGCTGGAGTTTAATCAGCCCGTAACTTTCTCTAGCTTAAGTTAAGGTCATACTTAAGGAAGAGGGGAAAAATGTTCAATGACTGTGGAATGCAATTTGTTTTAGTAGCACAGTACTTCCAATGCTTGGGAGCATAACATCACACAGAACAAAATCTGACTTACTGTTGTTTATTCCTTGGTTTTAAAAAAGAGGTCTCGTTTTTTTAATAAAGACCCTCCCCACTGAAGGAGGAGGTTTAATGACATAATTTTGGAAGAGGGAGGCTGACTCAGTGTTGCCACTAATGTAGCGTGAGCAGAATCAGCAAAATGCCGGCACGGGAAAGTCAATAAAGTCCGTGAGAGTATCCTAACCCACATGGAAAAAAGATTAATTTAGTCATAGCAAATGACAAAGAGCTGAAATTTTCTTTAATAAAGTGCTAACAATTTGTGGAAGGGACGATCCTGGTGTTTGAGGCAAGGATTATATGGAGCAGTTGTTCATAAACTCTTCCAAGTTCGCATTTGCTGAGAGAGACATCCAAAATGACTGTCCTTTCTATTGTCAATATGTCAAATGGGCAATGCTATTTTCATATAAGAAAACTATCAGTTCAAGATCAACTCCAAAAATAATCTATGCAGACCTAGTTGCAGTATCGTTTCAATAATATTTTCAAATAATAGAAACAGGAAAGAGAAATCCTCATATCTTTATTTTCAACAACCAACTTACTCCAAGGGGAGACCTGGGCCATCATAAAAGGGCCATCCCTTCCCTTTAATGAATTATTAACAAAGAAGAAACAAGCTACCCTTAGGTCCTGACAGTGCTATTGACTGTTTGGTTCAAGCCAATGGCAATTTGTGTAGCTTTCAATAAAGTGTAGAAAATTCTTGCATCAAATAGGCAATGACATTCATAACCAGTGAAGACAGGATATGGATCAAAATGCTACACTTGGAATACTCTCCCTGACCAGAGGGGAAATTTGTAGTCCACCCTAAGAGCCACTCCATGTAACATGCTCTGAACTAGCCAAATTGGACCTATTGTTGAACAAGCCAAAGTTTGTGCGTAATCTTGGAGGGTTTTTTATGTTTCTTCCTTCTTTTCTGAGTAGCAAAATGCTGCCTCTTCATTGTTGCATTTAAAACACATCCTGTTATGCCTGCAGCTCTCTTTAGAGCGCACATTCAGAATACCACATACTTTATTACTGAGCCATTCTTGCAGCTTTTGCTCAAAAAGTGTATATGTATGGGAGTAGCACAAACTGCAGCTGGTTGTCTTTATTTTTCCACCATCATTTCTGCTAACAAGGAATGTTAGGAATTGACTGGCAACAATGAAGAAGATGTACTTACACAACATTTGGTTTTTCTGCAATACTCCTGTACAGGAGATTGAGAGATCATCTTGGTGAACACCTTCTAATTCCAACAAAACATTTAGGACTATAAAAAAGATCAGCAGTAGGCTGAAAGTATTTGTCTTGCAGTGAAAAGAATGCTAATATTTTGGTGTCATATATTTTAACAGAAATATAGAACATTAATTTGCTTTTTCATTGGTGTTATGAAATATTACATCACCAAAGAACCTAAGTGAGTCCAGAAATTTATGGAAAAAAATAACTGATTTCACTATGCAGCTGCTCAAAAACAAACAAACAAAAATACAAGCAGATCTAGGATATGCCCCTTCCCCTCATCCTCCCTCTTGCCCTGCTGCCATAAATTTGTTGTGGATGAAAACCTTCCAGATAACTCAAAATGACAGGGGCTTTGATATTTTCATCACTCTGGATCCGTTTGTAATGGAAGTGCTTTTTCTGCACAGTACAAGTATCTGAAGATTGTGAGGCTGGACAGCAAAAATACCTGGTCATCTTTCAAAGTGTAAGCCTGCATGGCCTCACATCCCCTTCTTCCTGGCTCTTCAAGCAGTTTCAGATAGATCTGGCTGCTATGCCCACCATGAACAGGTACTGCTGAAACTCAGACGCAGTGTGCAGCAAAACACCAAGGCAAGGTACAAGCCAACTTCAAAGAGCAAAATAGTTTATTTCCTGCAGCTGATGCTTCCCCCAGCTGGCTCCCGCCCGCTCTCATCACTGCTTTCCCAGGCTGCGCTCCCCATCCCTGGTCCAGTCCGGAGCTCACCTCATGCTGAAGTCAGCAGAGCTGGGCTGGGGGATGGAGAGGAGGATTCATCTGAGTTACTGAACCGCATGTCACAGCACACAGCTAAGAGTTCCTTTCCAGTTACTTCTGCTAATTGCTCCCGAGAGCATCTTTGTACCATCATGGAGGCAGGCAACATTGGTCAGGGAAACCAGAGATTCATCAGTCATTCAAAGTGATCAGACATTATGTTTGACCCTGGCATTGTAATTTTATTCTTGTGACTCTGCACGGAAACTGTCTAAGCAGAGTAAAAACACTGTCAAGTGGCACCCGTGCAAAACATGCCCCCCCACCTCCATATCCAAGACAAATAAGATAGCCAGCTCCAACAGTGAGTTAGACATTAAAATGCACATCAGTTTTGTAGTGCAGAGCTGGATTTCCACACAGAATGCTGTGTATATTTAATCAGCAGACCTATTATCAGGTTCTCGTATAGTCTTATTATAGCTTCATTTTGCCTGATTGCACTTCTGATGATCAGAAAACACAGTGAAGCTAAGACTTCAGCTTGTTGCAGGGACAGCCAGTCCTTCAGCTGGCCATAGGTTTGGTCATTGGGCCTGTTCCCTTTCTAAATCAAGAAAAGGACACATCTTTAGGAAACCGTGATACTGTTATTTGAGGGGAAAAAACACATTCTTGGTCATGATAATTTCTTCTTTGAAACTATTATCCACTTCTTTGAAATATTATCCACTTGTCTCTGACTTTCTGAGAACCTTCAGGTAGTCTTGGTTTTCTCAGCCACTTCTATTGTTGCCATCCACTCTGCAGCAGACGACACATTCCAGTTGGAGGCATTTAACACCATTGCAACAGTGCTAGAAGGAATAAGCATTCAGTGTTTTGTCTTTCCAGGGCTTGGTAAAGTGTGTTGAGAAGGTAGTTTAAGGCTGAAGATTAGCACTTCAACGTGCAAAACTCAGAAGATTGAAAGGTACCGAGAATTTGCAGGACCATTCACCAAGACTGTAGCAACATAAAGGTGAGAATGTTAGGAGTATGACAAGAGGGTCCTGATATTCTGTGTAGTAGGGATTTCAGTTCACTGGAGGCTGACACAGTTCCCCATGCAGGAGTAAAAGCAAAGGCAGAAGGATTTCTCTTCTCCATCATTGTCAGAGGACATCCATGGTAATGCTCCAGGAAAAGATGTCATGACAAAATGTGCCTTTCTGCATTTAGTTAATGTTTGGAACAGAAGTAACCACTGTGTTGGCTTTGCCTAGTAACTAGATGTACGGAATTTAAGAAAACTGACCTGTTTTGGAGGCTGCTACCTGTGAGATGAAAAAGCTAGGAACATTTCAATATGAGCAGGTAAAGTTTAAATGTTATTATTTTTAATAATTATAGAAGTAGCTTAGTTGTCAGCTTTTGATTATCTTTTTTCTTTCCTGCTTAAAGTTTTGTGTAACGTCCTTTTCTGCTCATCACACTTTCTTGCCCCAGACACTAACAGTTCCTCAGTTCTTTCAAAATCCATCTGTCTTTCTCCGCATATTCATTATGAAGGTCTTTTTTTGCTAGGACTGCAATCTATTCTAATCAGGCTTCTTTTCCAGTTTCTACTTTCTACATAAATTCATGCAGGTGTTTCAAAAACATACATTTCACTCTTTCTCTACCACTATATTTCTTCACAAGACCTACACAGGCCTATTGAAAGCCTCTGATTACATTCTCTTCATATTTTTTCTCTGCTGCAAGTCCCAGGTTCCCACCCTGCTTAGTTTCTGCTGAAGCTTAGTTCCCGCTAAAGCTTAGTTTCTGCTAATTGTTCCTCTTGTTTGCTGTCACTTTTACTTTACTCCACTCTCCTGTATCTCCCACAGTAGCTTATCTCCCTTATCAGACCTTTTTCCTGGGGTGACTCTGGCCCCAGATTTTCCTGCAGGGGCAGGAGAGGTCTCTGCACATCAGCACCCATTATCGCTTGCATTTTGATAACATCATGGCCCAGATAAGAAATCACTATGTTGAATGAGATAAACTTACTAAAAGAAAGCCAGTCTCTAGTCCAGGTCTCAGTAAACACTTTGGATCCCTCTAAGAGCTATGGCATAAAAAAAACCCCAGCTCCTTCTTCCATGACAGATCTGATCATTAATGGCGACAAATTATTTCTGTGTTGTCTTTGCTTGAACTACTGGAATTTATAGTTATAGTTATAACTCAGTTTTTGCAAATGCTACAAAGATGAATAATCAATGAAATACACTATATATAGGTGTTTATGTGTAGATAGTTAAACATTTCTGGACTGTACATTTTGTGAATTGCCTACACAAACAATTTGACCAACTCTACGGGACTTTCTTTTAACTATAGAGCCTAATGTATTTAAGCTGTTGCAGGACAACACTGCTTTATTCTCTGCAGACAACTTTATTCTTTGTCTTGTCATTTTTATTGTTCCACTGGTAGTGAATAAAAGCCTGCATCTGTTCCTCAGGAAGGACTTAATCCAAAGCTTATTGAAAGCATTGGAAGAGTCTCCACCAGGCTTTGGACCAAGCTCTTTAGTTCACAAACAAATGCTTTTTGTGAGAATATGCTATTCAAGTATTGTATAGAAGAGTAACAGAGGTTCCCTATTTCTAAAATAATGAGTGCTCTTTAAATCTTTTTTGCTCTTCCTGTTCTGTTGCAGGAGCAATATGCAACTGTACACAATTGTTGAAGTACTGTAGTCGATGTTCATCATGCCCCACCAGTTGGTATAAAAGTGGAATATGTAATGCTGTGGTAACAAGTAGTGCTATATTTATATGGCTCTTCCTATGCAGACAGTAATTTGAAAATTATATAGAGATACACTTCCTGCCCCTGAGGATGATCAGGCTCAATCAGGCAAGCTGGACACAGGCAAGACATCTTTCAGGACTGCCTTGTGTTGGTGTTATTGATGAAGCAGACTTGAAAGAGGGATTTGTAGAATAAAAGAGGGTTACTACTGAATGAGACTTTTTTTCTACCCTTAGGAAAATGAGCAGACTGAAAGGAGTCACAATAGGGGAAAGAAACAGGGGCTATGGTGGAAGAGAGTACAATGAGACAAAGATAAGGCAGGAGTAATCAAAGCAGAAACATTAGCTGGAGCAAGACTGTAAAGAACTTTAAGTGCAACTTTACAGCTCCAGATTCCCAATGACTGCATTTTCCGCAAGGAGGGAGATCCATGAGTTGGTTATGCAGCAGCATCCCTGCAAGCTGCAACAAAATAGATTTTTTCCTTACAATATCACAGGTACTGAATACTTCTTTGGATTTCTTGTGAAGGGAAACTAACAGTTCCCGTGAATCAAAAAGAACATGATGCCAATGAAACTTGGCTGGTTTTTCAACTGCAGAACAGAGTAACCTCTTCACGTGGGTGTAGATGACACAAACAGCTACTACTGGGTATTACCCCTGTGACAGAATCTCTTGCAGTAAAACACACTATACTGTGTGGTAAGTGCTTGCAGGGTTGCACACGTAGTTTGTAAGCTGATGGTGACTCAAACAGTTTATGGAGCCAGTACTAAAACATTACTCACTCACTCAAGGAGTCACATTTAAGCCAATGAGATTACTCATGTAGTGAGTGGCTGATAGAGATCTTGCCAAGCTATTCCACCGCATAATAGATGTGTGTAAATGAGCCTGTTAGTCAGGTGAATAAATTCAGAAAGGAATTTTTAAGTTCATTCTATGTATTAACTTTTTCTACTTGAACTCCCTAACCACAGCTGAGGTCCTACTACGTTTTGCCAACTCCCACTAACAGGCAGCCCCCCTCCTAAAATTCATCAATTCATACAGACAAATAAGGGAAAGTGACTTGCTTTCAGTCACATCACAAGTCAACAGCAAGGCCAGGAATAGAACAGGGATCTCCAGTTAGTTTTCTACCAGCAGCTCCCTGCCTCTGTAATTCACAACATTCCATCCCTGCACTGAATATAAAGCATTTATGAATGTGACCTCCAAACTTCCTACAGCTCTTCTGCTGATTGACTGATGGATCTCTGCATTCATTAGCTTTATAAATGCACAGAGAATACACTGAAGTACCATTTTAATCTCATAAACATTATTAAAAGCTGGTGCATTCCCTCATCCAGCTCATCTTCATGTTTTTCTGCAGTCAGAGAAATAACCAGAACCACAACAAAAGGAAAATTAATCTAATCACAAAATTTCTGACAGCGAGTCTAAGACACTTAAAAATCTGCATCCCAAGCAAAACTCATTTTTCATATTCAGTAGAATTCAGTGTGGAGGCTACCATATCAAGCATCATCTTTCAGGACTGCATTTCATCTAATACATGTTATAAAAGTGCCTGGCAGATTCAGCATCATTATCACAGTATTTTTCTTCCCTTCTCTATTCTGCATTGGTTTCAGGATCTTTTAGAGTTCATAGAGAACAGAATAGTGTGCTAGGCTGTAAACAGCAGCCTGAAAAAAATTCTAACAGGAAGAGGTATCCTCTTCGAATTATTCTCCATTTGAAGGTTCACTGCATAACAATAAAAAAATGTGCCTCACTGAAGCCAGGCTCCCATATACTTAAAGGGTCCCAAAGCAAAGACTCTGAGTAACTCCTCTGTCTCCTGGATAAAGCAGGAGCAGCAGATACTCATACAGCTTCACTCTTTTCTCTCCCTATTTCTCTCTCCTTTCCTCCAAGCATCTTTGTCTTTCGTTCCCTTCTCTTTAACTCCCCATCCTGAGCCGCCCTGTGTCTCTTCCCCTTTCTAACTCCAGGCACTCTGTGTTGGCAATGGCTCCACCCTCTTTCTGCCCATGGAAGAGCACAACTCTCTACAGAGGCCGATTGTAAACTAGGTCAGCTTATATGGCAGAGATAAAAAGAGTAGGAATAAGAGCCTTTTTGTATAATAATGAGGTCTCACATAAGCACATGGCCCAGTTGTCAGAGATGCTGAGCATCTGCTGTTACTACTGACTTCAGTGGCAGTAGTCCTCATGTCCAGAGGTGGCACACATAGAAAAACATCTCCAGTTTTGCAGTCCCCTGCAAGAAGAAGTTCAGATACACAGTTGCAGTTCCTTGATGTTCTCCAAGACTCCTCACTAATCTCAGGATCTGCTTTTGTCAATTTTTCCAACATGCTCAGCACAGTCTTGGGATGTAAATTGGTCACTCACTGGAGGAAGAATGAGGTGATACTTGGGATAATACCTTTTCAGTTCACAAGCACACAAAGCAGGCCTGAAATAGAATGACAAGTGAGGAACTGTCATGTGAGTGTTAAAAATAACTATTTTTCTTGACAAATATTTGGTTAATGCAGCTATCTTTATATTCTTCCCCCTTTCAGAGTTTTTAGGACAATACCAACTAATCTCGCAATTCATTATTTAAGTAAAGGTATTTTAACGTTACAGTGAAAATAAGGGAAGGATGCGCTCTGGCAAAGATTAATTGCTCCTTCTCCCTACCTGAAGCTCTCTGTAATGCTGTAAAAAAATTACAGAGCATTCTCAAACTGCATCAGTCTCATTTGTGATACTGCTTTACCTAACAGAAAAAGCTGTGCTGCAGTCACATGCATCAGTCCAATCTTGTATGAGTCCAGAAAGCAGGAAGGGGACAGAAGCTAGTTGTTGGAACAAAAACATAGAGGGGTGTGAACCCAGGAAGAGGAGCTCTGAAATTCCCCCTTTGGCAGTGTAACATTGTTGGTTTCCACAGATTTTTCTCCACAGTCCAGTACTCCCAGGCTCCAAAACCTAGGGCCTTTAGAAAGCAGGAGACTTGACAATGCTTATTTTATTTATGATTCTGAGGCCTGAAGGGGACCTTTCTGCATGGTTGTGAAGGTTTCCACAAGTAAAAAACACTAACTTATTTCCTTTCCTCCCTTCTGATAACTGCCTTATTCCGTTTTTAGTAGCTGAGGTTCCTAAAAACCAAATAAACATGGTCAGACCTGTGAAACATACAAAAAGGATGCAACCCCCATGCCCCTTTTCCTCTTTCCTCCACTTCCCCATATTGCCATTTGGGTGGCATGCCTATCTATGGGAGTACAGACTCTTACACCTGCAGGGCAGCATCATGGGCATGATCAGCAGTGCATGTCCATGCACAGGTGCAGCTTTCCTTTGCTCCCTGCCTGCTCTCTGCAAATAGGCTGAATGAGGATGTACTGCGGTTCTAGCACCTTATCCTAGAAGGACAAAGGCTAGGAGTCCTGTCTTTGGGCAGATAACTGCATTGCAGACATTCCTGGGGACATTCCTAGATGGTGCAGTTGAAACATCCCTGTTCAGAGCTGATCTCTCTTCCTCCTTCCTGTGCCCCATGCTAGTGTCAAGTAAAACAATGTTCATTAAAAAGCCCATCCTTGGTCCAGGGAATTTACAACAAAGTCTGAAAGAGAGAAAACAGATGACTACCAGTAGGAAGAATGGCAGACAGCTCCCTGAGTCAAAGACCTTGGTGGGGTTTTGTCTGTACCATACTTCTGTGCGCTTTCAGACACATATATTTGCAAAGAGGGTTGTGGCCACATGTAGTTGATTATTAGGATAGCTTCTTACTTACATTAATAGCACCAGCCTACCAGTCTGCAATTATATATGTACGCCTTAGTTACGCATACCATTAGCTTTTACTATGAACCATTTTCATTATCACACAGCATTCAGGTAGCAACCATGCCTCCGTGTGAGCATCTGTGTCCTTGAATTCTCAACAGAGAACGCAGCAGCTGAATTATCAATAGCAGCATGTAACCTCCCATTTAAAACACTAGCGACTGAAGAGTGGAGGGTGGAAAATGTGACACTAAACTTCAGTACAGACTGGAGAGCTAGAGGTTTGCAAACCTCCTGCCTGTACTGTCCAAATACAGAGATGCTAGTTGGGTTAGAACTAAAGGACACCTAATGCAATCTATCTGAGAAGAGTCAACATTGCTGCCTTTAAACAAACCCTTTGGTGGTCTCTGAAAAGGTCAACAAAAACGTGGATAAGGGTGATCTAATTTCTGTATCGGACTGGGTGTCTAAAAGGTTCTTGACAAAGGCTTTTAAGGAGACTAAGCAGAGAAAACAACAAGAGGGAAAGCCTTGGTTTAGCTCAGTAATTGCTTTGAAGATAAAATTCAAAGAACAGGAATAAATCACCAGTTCTCACAATGGAGGGAGGTGCTGGATGGTGTAGAGTTCTGCAAGAGTCAATGTTGCAATGTGTGCTGTTCAGTGTGCTCATGCCTTACCTGGGAATGGAGTCAAAGAGAAAAGTTCATCAGTGGTACTCCTTTGGCAGTAATAAGAGGAAAGATTGTGAAGAACTATACCTGGACATTATGAGACTGAATGTGCAATATAGGAAATCCAGTATAGGTGAATATAAAATGACACACATGGGTAAACAGCCATTAAAAATGGTGGGCTCTGAGCTGGCATGAGTAAAATCTCAGGGTTGTGACAGGCTGTTCCATAGAAACATCACCTCCTGTGCTCAAAAGATCCTCATGAAATATTGTCAAGACAAAACATCATTCTGCCACTGTATGAATCCATATTTTGATCACATCTTAAATCCTGTGAATTTCTTCGACACAAATTTAGATCTATTAGATCAGGGTCACGCTCAAGAGTGCATCAAGGATGGTAACAAGTACAGAACAGTCTGTGGACAAAGGTCCCCATGAGCAACCTACAGCTCTTCAGCCAGGAAATGTAATGATGTACAGTGATTACAGGGGAGACCTACAAACCCATGAGCAGCTCTAAGAGAGGGTTAACTGTTCCCCATCTCGAGCTCAAAGAAAGAGTTAGTTGTTCCTCATCTCCAGCACAGGAGCTGAGAGGATAATTAAGTTTGTATTGAAACCAAAAATAAAAGGCAGAACTTCTTCACAGGAAGGATAGCAGACCAATGGGAATCTTTGCAAGCATATTTGGGTTCAAGGCGACATTAAACAAGCACAGGACAGCCATACCGCTTATTAGGAAAAAAAAAAAAAAAAAAGAAAATAAAAGATGCCAAACCTCACCAATAAAGCGGGAAAAGAAAGAAAATCAAACCAAAACCGAACAAAAAAAAGAAAACAGCCCGAAACCCGCGGTTTGGAAACCCCCNTCTTTCGGCGTCGGCGAAGGGGGCGGGCGGGGAGGGAAGTGGGGGGAGGAGGAAGAGGAGGAGGAAGAGGAGGAGGAGGAAGGGGGATCCGACGTGCCGGAGCTGCGCGCGGAGCTGGCAGCGCACGCTGCGAGCCGGAGGAGCGGGAGCGGCTTGGATGAGGTNAAAAAAAAAAAAGAAAATAAAAGATGCCAAACCTCACCAATAAAGCGGGAAAAGAAAGAAAATCAAACCAAAACCGAACAAAAAAAAGAAAACAGCCCGAAACCCGCGGTTTGGAAACCCCCGGAGCTGCCGGCGGAGTGGAGCTCCCACCCTGCGCGCTCCCCGGAGGCGAGCCGCGGGGCCGCGTTCCTTCCCTTCTCGACGGGGCTCGGCCCCCCCGGACCCGGCTCCCTCCCCTCCCGCCCGCCGCGGGCATCGTAACAGGAGAGGCTCGCAGGCGGAGGGTAACCCGAGCGCGGCAGGGCGGGGGCCGCGGGGGCGGTCGCGGAGCCTCCGCACGGAGCGCT
>VXAD01013873.1:0-155927 GCA_013399195.1 Dicrurus megarhynchus | reverse complement strand
GCGGGAGAGGGGAGAGCGGGCTTGACAGGGCGACGCGGGGGAGGCAAGGGGGTGTCGGTAGAGGTGCGAGGAAGGGCAGCGGAAAAGCGAGGAGGGAAGATGGAATCGCGGGGAGGGAGAGAGGAGGAGAGGAAGGGAGAATGCAGATGCGCGGAGGGCAAGGGAAGAGGCCAGGAGGAAAGAGGGGATGCCGAAGGGGGACATTCCTGCCCTTGCCATTGGCAGCCCCGCGCGGTGTGCCCGCCAGCCCGGCGGGAGCCCCCGGCATGCACAGCCCGGGCGGGGGGCGGCGCGGACCGCCGGGAGCTGCTGGACGGAGCGGGGGGCGGGTACAGAAAGCCGGGTCTGTGCGCGCATCCCCCCGGTGTCCGCAGGTTGGGGCCGGCTCTGCCCCCGCCCCGGCCGCGGCCGTGGTTCTCCGCTGCCCTCCCTGGGGGCGGCCGCCGTGCACGGGAGACGGCCAGGTTGTGGGGACGGAGGGGGCGTGTGGAGGGGGTTCAGCAAGATCCTGAGAAACCTGTGACGTAATTATTTTTTAATCAGCATGTTTTTTTCATGGCGATCTCAGTTTTTCCTGGACTCCCCTTTTTGAACAGAAAATCCCCTGCATCTTTGTTCCAAGTATTTCTGTTTTTAGATTCCTCTGTAACAGCAAAGCATGAGTTTTAAATATTTTATTTCTTTTTTATTTGGCCTCTGCTGAAGACCACTGCAGTGTAAACTTTTGAAACACTGGTGTCTCTTTCAAAAAAGTTATTGAAATTATTACTGAGGTGAGCGGGCCGGCAGCTATTGTGGGTATACCGGCGTGTTTGAGTTCCTGATAACATTAATCATTAGCCGTAAAGAGCAGTCATCATACTGAAGTTAGGTTTTTATCTTAAGATGAATTGCCTGTCAGGTCCCAGAAGATGTACATTAGGGCAATAAGTACCAGCCTAATGTTGGAAGAGATAGAGCATATTCTCCTAGTTGTGATTTTACCAATGAAATAAACATGTTGTTTTATTATGAGGGGTGATTAACAGTTCAACGTTGTAATGATATTCTCTGATTCTAGCATTGTCTCATAGCTCTGGTATGTCAATTTGTATTCATGCTGTGTAAGTATTTTGCAGAGGTTTTGCCTATCTGGCAGGGATTTATTTCAATTTCACAATTACGTTTTCTGATCTCAGCAGCCTCAGGAGCCCAAAGAAGTTGTATATATTCATCAGTATCTGTTAAAGCGTGTGACTTTTTTTTTTCCTAAGAAATACAAGTTATTTCATGTCTCTGCTTTTATGTCTCTGCACACAGCAGAAGTTACGGCTGAAATTGTGTTCATTTAAGTGTATTCAATGCAAGCATTTCTGACCACTCAGTATTGAGTGTTTTTTATCGATTTATCTTCATTTTATATTTGAATGCCAGTCCGTTTGCTGCCCTGACATAGCTTCTGCCAAAGTAAGTTTTCAGAAATTTAAAATGTTAAATACAGATATTGGCTTTTGACAACTGATACCTTGGTTTTTGTGTTAGTTTTCCTAGCTGTCCGAAGAGTACAGGTCCCAGGTGAGCTCTTAAGTAAATTAAGCCACATTTATAGATACCTTGTAATAGTGCCGGTAAAAAATAGCTTTTGTGGCAACTGATGGTTATTTCTCTTCACTGTGGATGTGCAGCTTCTGTAGGAAGGGGTGTGTGCAGTTCTTTTAAATTGCTCAAAAGTCGTGTTGACTTCAGCCAGAGTTTTGGCTAAGTTAAGAACACAGGATTGTATGACTTACAGCATGAAAAGTACAGCTAGCAGAATCCTGAGCAGTTTGATGTGTACTTTGATCATAAGATAATTTGATTCCTGCCTGGTTTGTCTTGTCTAAACTGCAAAATTCACTTTTGCTACTGAAAACACCTGCTGATTTAGCAACTGCTATTGATACCCCATTTATAGCAAGACAAGAAGAGCTACATAAAGCAACATCTAGAACTGTCCCTATTATTACTATTCACTGTGTGATTTTTCTCTCACTGACGTGCTGCTGTACTGATTCTCAGGCAGTTCTGACTTCAACTGACCAGCAGTTCATTTATGGTTGTGGGATAAAGCGGATTGTTCAAGCTGCCAAAATGGTATCTCTCTCTTCCTCCCTCCCCCCTTTAAAAAATGAAAAGCCATGGCAGCTGTCTCGTCTAGCAGGCTGTGCTGAAGGGGCATATCTTTGTTCTCATATGCACCCTGTTTCTTGGAGAAACTTAAGTTAAATAGAGTTCAACTTAATTTTGTGTTATTTTCATACAATTTTCATTGCTTGCCTCCCATTTTTAGGCTGGTGGTTTTTTTTTTGTATTTGTTTCAATGCCAAAACTTAGTGAACGCTCCCTAGGGAATTCTGGACTCATTGAGGAAAAGTCTTTTCCAATACTCCCACCCACTAGGAGCAAGTCCATTGAAGTTGATGTGGATAGGCTTGGCATTGAAGTTATGGGGGAAAAAAAAAAAGTTGGCCTGTTTATTTATGATGATGCTGGCTTACCTAAGTATTGCATTAGTCCTGTAGAGGGATGTTCTTTAATTGACTGCTGACCTAGACCACTAGAGTACAGTTCTATAAAATTAAGTTTAATTTTGAAATACAGCAGCAGCACTGAATGAATGCCAGCAGATGCAGTTATATCTATAATTTATGTATTTTCTTTGAGCCATATGCCAAAATGGGGCTCTTTCTCTTCTACATCTCCAAAATTTTAAGTCATATCTGCTTAAATAATTGTAAGACTTTGGTGTGCATTGCTCCAGTAAATTAGTATTTGAAGTTGAGCAGAGTCCATACTCTGTGAATTGTCCTCTCTGGGATTCTTCTGCTGCTAAGAATGTATTTCACAGTACAGCTTGATGGGTAGGGACCTGGAGAATGATTCTGCTGGTTAGTCTTTAGCGAGGAAGCAAACCTTGCAGTCTTCCTCTTGGGGTAAGTCAATTAGGGATAGTTTCCATCTCAGCCATCTGAAAATGGCAGATGTGCAGTTGTAATTGGTAACTGACTATCCCCATATTACAACAAATGTGAAAGGTTTTTACAGAGAGTCAGATTGGGAATTTTGGGGTTTTTTTAAGACCTAGTGGTAACCTGTCATAGTCATTGTAGTCGACTGCAGGAATCTAGATGTTGACTAAGATGGCATCTCAAGGCCCTTCCAGTATTTTCTGTCATCAAGTTAGAGTCATGGTTATTCAGTACTGAAGTGTGTACAAAGCTTTCAAAAATACACATTGCACACAATAACTTCAGGAGACCACAGGTGTATCTCACTCCATCCAGAAAAACAAGTGTGAATCCTCAGTGCTGAAGTTTTTCACTTGTAAAACAGAATTCTTGTTTCTTCTTTTTTCTGGTCTACATTGGACAGTCTTTTTTTACAATTTTCACTCAAACACAGTATGTTGAAACTGTAATTTCAGCTGCTACTGCAGGCTTGTTTCCCAAGTAATTACATTCACGGTGCTTGGCTTTTATGGCATTATGATAAAATTAACAAAAAAGAGGATACTTTTTTCATGTTAAAATTCTGCATTGTCAGCTCAAATTGGTTTTTTTGGTGGTGAATAACCTTCATTAATCCGTTACAACTGTAAATCATGCCATCCTTAAGTTTAAAAATAGATAATTTTATTTAGGTTTATAATTAATGAGAGTTCAGAGTTCACTTCATGTTTACTTGATACTGGATTTACAGGAGAAAAGAGAGCTGTATTTTCAGAATAATTCCTCAGAAATGTTATTAAACTACTAAAGTGTAACGGGACTCAAGCGCTGCATTGCTTAATGTGAGACTAACATGCAATGTAGTGTGAAAGTGAAAGTTTTCCCTAGATATTGTACTGGCAGAGAACGATTTATTTAATCCCTTATTAATAACAGAGAAAAACAATATTGTATTTAAAATAAATCAGATTTCCTCCAAAACACATCTACATCTTTAGAAAGGTTAGGAATATTTCTTTAAAAGACGTATGCAAGCTCTAGGGAAAACTTTGGTATGTGCTACTGAATCAGGAAAGTGTATCCTGTTCATTTTGGAATTTTCTTTCCGTCTTTATCTAATTGACTAAAGAGATGAATCATGATCCAGGGGGAAAGAATGCTTCCAAAGCTCTGGATTTTTTTTACCCCAGAATCTGTTGATTCCACTGTTTTCTTTCGAGGCTCTGGGCATCATAATTTTCCTATTCTCCTGTGTTTCTGGGTTTAAAAGGGAAAAGGAGCAGAAAGGTTTGTGTGTAAGTTACTAAGTTCACATCACTGTATGTACTTCGGAAGGTAAGGGTTCTCCATGTTTTACCACCTATATTCTACATGGTTTTGTGTTCCTTTATGTAACATCTGTTTGTATAATTTATGCATGAATCAGGAAAAGTTTTTAAGGGTGTAGTGGGTGTAGTACTGGCAGGGAAGGGTGGCTTATATCCGTCTCATTTATTCCCTTTCTAGCTGCTAAAGCTGACCACTTTAACAAAATAGCAAATAAAAAAATGCCTCCTGCCGTGGTAATTCTAATTTATCTTTAAACTGGCAACTTCTTAGGGTTAGACTCACTTACACACGCAGACACGCACACCCCCCCAAAACAAACAAGCAAACAAAACCAACCAAGCCAATAAATAAACACCACCAGAACCACAAACACCACTGCTTCAATCACTGAGTAACTAAGTAGGTATGACTGTTGACTGGGCCTGGATGCAAATGTACCTGAGGACATATGCAGCTTCCTTCCTAACAGTTCTTCTCAGGGACTGATACTTGACAAGAGAGATGTTATTTTTTTATCCATTAAACCCAAGAATTTAAGTGGACATCTTGTGCCTCGTTGTCTGGGACAGCTACAACAGCATTGTCTGAGTTGAGCTTAGTAACAGCCATTTTTTCCCCAGCGCTCCAGGGAAAAATACAACTCCATCTGTATACATGCTTGGAGTGCCCTATTTCTGTGTCTCGTTAAATGTGGAGCAAGTTTAGTAGTGCCAGTTGAGAAGAATTCCCTAACAGAACTGCTAGTATACAAACCAGATCTACCCATCTTTGAAAAAGCTTCACTTTTAAGAAGTTCCCTTTTTTTTTAAAATTGCTCTTCTAGGGCAGGCTTCAGGAAGATGACAGACCAGACATAGGAATCAGGTGAAATGTACACCTGTATTAGCATCCTGCACCAAACTCTACTGGCATACTAATTAATTAGATGTACACATACTAATAAAGCTAGCAGTTTTCACACAAGTAGAGAAGGAAAGACTGCTTTTGTTAAAATCGGTCTGTCGGTTTGTACAGACCTTTTGTCTCTCTAATTCCGTTCTGTTAGGAGTGTATCACAGTACTCCTGTAGCCTTGTAAGAAAGACAGTGTGAAGCCAATATCAAACCTTTAAATATTATTCTATCAGCTTTCCTCAGAAATAGGTCATTTATTTCCAATTTTAGAGTTCCCTATTAGCTGCTACCCTGCCCCAAGAGTGAGCGCAAGAGAGGTTTTTGCTGGCAATGCTCTTGAGAACCCACATGCTGGTGGGGGAACTACTATCAATAAACCCACAGAGTCATTTAACCTGATTTTAAAACAAAGTATGTGCAAGGTGAACAAACCGTTGTGGTTTATGCCGTGGTTTGATGTTCTGACTGTCCCTATGTTTTCAAGACATCTTTTAGTGGCTCAGCTTGCTCGCACTGAGGAGAGGAGGACTATGGCCAAAATAGCAAGGAAGGTCTGGAGGACCAGGTGCGTGAGTAGGAAATGCAGCCACGAGAGTTCAGACACATTCAGGCCTCAACACCATGTTGTTTCAACTGTTCACAATGTGTGGCCGAGACAGGGATACACCAGGGCATGTTCCCAGCGGCATTGTTCTGGCATGGCTTGGCTGAGCAGAGACGGATCCAGTTCTTCATTGTTCCTTGCTCCTGCTGCTGGTTGTGATCATTAAAAAGAGAAATTGAGCCAAAGTCATGGTCTGACCTTTCCACCTACTTGCGTATTTTCAGCATTTTCATAGAGTCATATATTCGTGTAGGTTGGAAAAGGCCCTTAAGACCAAAAATGGTGAAACTGTTTATGACAATTCCATATTTTTCTGTTGTGAAAGCAGTGAATATACTGAACACACTGGTCAGTGTATCACTGGAAAGTAGCGTAATCAAACCAACCATTTGGATCATTTAGTTAGATCTAAAGAGTAGCCCTAAAGAACCTGTTTTCCTCTAAGGGTGATCCTCCTAGAAATTTCAAAATTACCTGAGCTATCTCTGAATTAATTAGATGGAAAAAGATTTTTCAAGAAGTTTAAGGGCTTAAAATATATCGCAAAATGCCAAAAATGTCAACTAATTAAAAGATATTTTAAATTTAAAGTGGGAACTATTTAGATGCTGTTCTTTCATTTGATAGGTGCCTGACCCTGTCCTGCATCCATTTGATGTTCGCAGTCTCCACGATGCTTCCCATCACTATCTTACAACCTGTACTTTCACTTGCACTCTTTTGTTTCAACTCCTGGCTTTGTTTAATTTAAAAATGTCTAACAGAGACATATTAGCTTCCTCTTACGTATGTTACTGCCAGTGAAAGCTTGTTCTTCCTCTCTGATTCTCAAATCCATGAGTCCCCTCTGAATCTCTGGTGAACAGTGGCTCTGAGGACGCAGAGCAGCAGCCACACTTTTGGGGAGTTCTTTGAAATTTGAAATGCATTAAAAGAGGAACCAGCCTAGACTGAGGAAGTGCCCTTTCACTTTCTGAAAATGAGACCTTTTAACAGCATTTTTGATGGGTGCTCTGAACACCCCTATCCTGCTGCCTGTTTGGTTTTCTGGAGTGATACATTTGTAAGGCCCCCGTTTCTGTTCATTTTGATGTATAAAACGTGCTTATCAACTTGGTTAATGAGAACAGAAGTGGCATGGCACAGCGGCTCGGAGTGCATATTGACAGACTTCTAGCGAATAGTTTCCACTTTAAATTAAAAATATCTTTTAATTAGTTGACATTTTGGGCATTTTGGGATGTATTTTAAGCTCTTCAGCTTCTTGAAAAATCTTTTTCCATCTAATTAACTTAGAGATAGCCCAGGTAATTTTGAAAATTCTAGGAGGATCACCCTTAGGGGAAAAATTTGGTGTTGTCACTGGAAAGCTGACAACAGCTACTGGCATATTTCGACAGTCTTGAAGCCAGTTCGTGGTAAGATCAGCACATAAGCAGGACTCCCCAGAATTTAGCTTTGAGTGGTAGTTAATTCCACAGACTTTTTGCTTAATTTTTCGGTCTGGGTGCTGGTGGTAAGCAGTACAGTTGGATTCCAAATAATATTTGGTGACTGAGCCGAACTAGCCCAGTCTTTCAGAATCAAGTGTGCTGAAAAGAAGAGACTGCGGTAGAATTAGTGTTTCTTGTAGGGAAGTTCCTTGCTCTTCTCTTTTTGTCAGATGTCATCAAATGCCTTCTGCTCTGAATAAAATGGTTTTAGACTATTCTGCCTGTCACTCATTCTTCAGGCCTCTCCGTTGTTCAGGGGATTCATCTGTACAGTAGCAACAGTTCAACAGCAAAATTGCCTTGTCCTTCTCTGGTTCTTGTGGGGTATGTGGAAAACTCAGAAATTCAGCTGTCAGGCATGTCTTGCCTACTGTTCATGTTGACTCTGGCAAATCAGTGTATCCTGCTGGCCTGGGTGAGGGATATGACTTTGCTGTGGTGAGCTGGATAGGGTTTGTATTAAACTGTCTCTTGCTGGAAACCTGTTTTCTTTCTGGAAGAAAAGGACGATAGGACTGTTCTCTTGCATGCTCCAAGACTCTGTATTATCCAAGACTGCTGAAGAGAAATCAAGCCAACTCCCTAAGTTCTTGGCAGTGTGAACTGTCAAAAAAGGGACTTTCCAAGGGGATATTACCAACTGATCACCAGCTGCCTGGGATGTAGGTCCTTGGAGGCAGAGGAGCACGTACATGGTATTTTTAAGCATTTCCCTTCCCATGCCTTTGGGACGTGTTTCTGCAGAAATGAAAATAGAACTGGAATCCTGCAGGTGCAGATGGTAACACGGGTGAATGTATCTGTTGTTAGGTACTGGTAAGAAACCCAGAGACGAAAGAGAGTACATAAGTATTGTCACATCAACTGCTCAGTTTCTATTAAAAACAGTGGTGAGTGTGGAAGAAAGAGAGTGAGAGGAGGTTACTTACGCCAGTATTCAGTAAATTGAGAGAAAGATGGCATTTGAAGTTGTGGCAAAGTTGCATTGGCCAGAAGTTTTCATCTTCAGATGCAGTGGATCTGAGATAATTAAAGACTAAAGCACTTCTACCAGTGTAACCTATGCCATCTTCTCCTCTGTGTCAGTCTGTGACACATGGACAGCACTCATGCTACAGTGCATGATCTTGAGGACATCAGGGTTGGGCTCAGGTTGAGCCCCACTCAGTTTTGTGTGAAGAAACTGGTTCTTGAATGTTTCACTCACTGCGGATGCTGACACTTCTGCAGAAAAAGTGTGAAACATCAGACCAGGCTTCACTGCTCACACCTTCTTTTTGAGGGTTTGTGTCTTCCAGGCACAGATGCAACTGCTGGTCCAGACTGGGAGAGTCAAGAGTAAACATCTGAACACCAAAATGCCAAGTTACCTCTGCAGGTGCTTGCCAGCTCTTTGGCTATGCATTCTTAAGTGGCAAGGACTTGTAAGTTTAGTAGGAGTGTAACAGCAGGACACAGTGGGATAGCTGTATTTTATGGATGGGGACTGACTCTGTAGTTAAAAGGCATGTATGTACATGGGTGCTTTGCCCAGTATCCCACTGGCATCAGTCATCTGTCAGAGTGCAGCTGCATTGGGAAATGCATCATGCCATTTAAATTATCCTTCTAGCTGCTGGATCTAATGAATAATTTCCTTTGGAGGCAAAAGGGAGGGGAAGAAATAAAAAAAGGAGACACTGAAGGGTTTGCAGTTTTTATTGTGGCAAATGTGAGTTTGAGATAGCGTACCTGAATTTTTTAAAGAAGAAAAGGGGACGCAGTTTCACTGCAGGAGAACTTCACTTTGCTAGGCATGATGCCCAGATTTTATAGTGACTCAATGGTTTCACTCCTCAAGAACATGGCGGTGGGCTCCAGCAACAGTGGAACTCCATTGTGGAGGGTCACGCTGACAAAATTTCTCATGTTCTTCCTAGTCAGGCAGGAACTCAGGCATTTTAAAGTATCTGGGCAGTACAGAAACAGGCCTCTGCTGCTCTGTTGCATTTCACATTTGGGACTAGAGGCTGGGTGATTCAGTTTGCATTGGCTTGGTGAAACAGATTTTGTGTGTGTATTCTGTTGCTGGACTTAAGTTAGTTTATGCTGTAGAACAATATTTGAAATTTTCTAGTAAGTTCATATTTATTTTGATTATGATAGGAAAAAAGTCACAAGATACTAAACCCAAATTTTTCTCTCCTTCAGCTTTCAGGAAGCCCTAAGGAATGAATAAAATCCTCTCTTACTTAACTATAGAGCAGCTTCACTGATAACAAGTTTTGGCTTGTTAACTGTAATTTTTTTTTTTAAGCTTTAAAGTTTTAGAACATTTCCTGGGCTGCAGAGTTAAAAACTAATAACAAAAGTATTTTGATTCAGAGCGTATTGTAAAGATCAGAAGAGTCAGAAAGAATGACTTCTCCGGGGCTTTTGTTGTTCTTGTTCAGATGCTGAGGCTTATACCCTTCTCTGAAAAGCTCAGGATATGTGTTAGCCTTCCTCCAAATCCTTCAAACCCGAGGCCCAAGCTTCCAGTAATGCAAATGGGTATGGATTGGCAGGAGAAGACCCTGTGATTTTCCTCTGTGCTAACAAACACAAATAACAGAAATATCTTATTAGTCTCTCTCAGTATTTCCCACAGTCTGTGACAGTGTTGCCAGAGTTTCTTTGCTTTGGCTATTAAAAGGATTACAGCAAAAAATAACTGTTCTGGGAGTGGCAGGGCAGGATCCTGGTTCTCCTGAAATGTGTGATGGGAAGGAGATGGTGGGTAACATCATTGCCCTGGAGCAGCTCTGCTCAGGGGACTGACCAAGCAAGTCAGCTTGGCCAGGGCAATGGTGTTGGCTCAAAGCCTTGTTCAGCAGGAGGAGGCAACTCTTGTGTTTTCCAGTCTGGGTTGCCTTTGCAATGTCTGGCTCACTTCTGCATTTCTGGCCTCTCATTCTGCGGGGCAAGCTGTGTCCTCCCTCCACCTTTAACCTGTTTCTTGTCTTGCTTCTCTTCTTCTGGTGTTACGTGGGGGTTTTTTTTAAGTGTTTGCTGGCACTGAGTGTCGAGGGCCTAAATAAGAATAAGGCATACGTATCCTAACTCCTTCCCAGCTCTGGTCACTCTTTGATTTGTGTGAGGTTGAGAGGAAGGTTGAGTCATTTTCTTCAGAGAAGAGGTCTGAGTGTTCAACTGATACTGTCAGTTTCTTGCTCACATAAAGCTGTGTGTCTGAAAAGAACCGTGATGTATGACAGGAGTGGTGGGAGCACCCACAAGAACCTTGTCAGCTGAACCAAGTTCTGCTGCCAGCTGTGCACCAGCGAGTGTCCATAACTGCCTGAGCTGCTGGAGAGTTAATACAGATCTGGTGGTGTGATAGAGTAAAAGATTTTGATCCTTGTCACCATGACAGTCCTTCAGTCTGATTCACTGTTCACACTGTACCTTGGGCGGCTTGACTGAGGTGTATTTTTGCTCCTAAGATATTGCCTACATTTACAAGGGCTCTCCTGGAATGCAGTTATCAGGCAAGCCTTTTCACTTTGCTGATACTCTCCTGTATCTGCATTTTCAGCCTCAGATAGGTATACATGGCATGCATAACCCACCTGCAGAACGGGAAGCCAGGAGGAGACCTTGAAGGCTAGATCTTACTGCTGGTCTCCCGGAGTGCTGCTTCCCCTTTCCAAAGGGTAGACCAGGAGCTGTGCCCTGCTTTGGGGGAGTAAAGCCCCAGGGTGCCACCTGACACAAGCTTATACAGGAGCTGATTTAAGCAGCCAAAAAGCACAGTTCATCCATGCCTTTCTGTTTCCTTCTTGAACATAGCCTTCTCAAACAGCTGTGTGTTACTGCATTACTGTTGGTTCTTTCAAAGAAAGATCAGAGATTAGAGCTTTCCAAGGAAGAGCAGCAGTTGGCTTTTACTCCATCAGTGGAAATTACCAGGAGAAGCTGCATCAGAAATAACTTTTCACTAGAGAAAACCTCTTAAAGAAATTAGTGACTGAGTAAAGGTTTAATTTTTGCTCTTAAATTCTTGCTCTTGCCAGTTGCAGTATTGTTGCTGCAGACCAAGCAGTTTTTTCACAGGACCTTTTAATAACCAAAACTGAAAAGGTATTTACAAACACCTGTTAGTCCCACCATAAATTGGGAATGCTGCCCATGTGCTGTCATTTTCTTCTTCCTTGTGGTGGTAAATTTGTCATTCTTTCAGAATGGAGTATCTTGCTACTCGCTGCTTTTGTTGTTCTTTGGTGAAGTCACATATGTGTTTTCTCACTTTTAAATCCAAGTTGCTCTGGTCTTGTGTTTATGCATTGCTAGGATCTTCTTTGAGCATTGTGTGGGTGCTTTTACTGAGATCGCTGGGATTTCTGATTTCTTATGTGATCATAGCTTTTGCCTTTCTTTTGCCTTGTTTTCTTTATGAATTAAGTCAACCTTCTGTGATTAAACTCATTGCATAGAAGGAAAAAATGTGAGATGTTTCCTGCAAACAATTGATGACAAACTCATTGTACTAAGCTTGCTGAAAAGGAACTTTTTTTTGGAAGGTGAGAATAAAGGAATTTCCTTCTCCACCCTTCTGTTTTTGAGCTGTAAACTCATATTGTTGAGAGGGAAAAAAAGTTGCTCTAGTTTTCCTCAGGATATTATCGTGTGATTTTAGTGAAAACTTTTAGAGATACAACTGTCACTCTAAAGGTTTCAGTTTCATGCAGAATTGAAAAATTAGTTCCAGGTTTACTTTTAATTTAAAGCATAGTCAGTTCAGTTAATTTCCACAAAAGACAGCCCCTTCTGAAGGTTCAGAGATTCCCCGGGTTAACTTTATAGTTCAGTGAGATTCAAATCTCTTTCATGGCACTTTTCATGAAACAGTTTCATAATTATTCCAGCAGATGGGTTTGTGCTGGCGAAATAGTGAAGCCACACACAGCAAAGTCGTACTCAGAAGAGCATGGCTACAACTTGGCTTTGTTAGTCAGTAGCAATTACACATTGAGCACTTTGACTTTTTATTAGGGGCTTCTTAACCAAGTCACGTATCATTGGCATCTGACACCTGGTGCAAGAAGTTCGCTTCGGATCCAGCCTGATTGCCACAGAGGTGATGGGAAAATGCTTTCTAAGGGTGGTAGTGGGCTAGGGTATATTCCATTTTTGTATTTATCAGGCAAGATGCCTAAACTAGGGCTTGACATTACCCTTTTTTAGTTTGTGTTTAAGTCACTTTTACTGAAACACTTGCTCAGCATCAGGGTCTGAGTCCTCTGATGTCCTGTGCATGTATTTTTACTTTATCAGACTGTGAGTAGACCCACCATCCCACCTTTTCCTGTTTTCCCAGTACCCATGGGATCTCCCATAGACACAAGCTGTTGCAGCAATGTAGATCCCAAGCTCTTGTTCTGACATTTCTCTCAAAACTCAAATTGTCTTTAATTTATTTCCCTGATGGTCTAGTTCCTGTGACCATTCAAGTGGAAGAGCAGGGATAGATTAATGCTGCTCTGAATATTATTAATAGTTCATCGTTACATCCCTAATTAAGATTGGAAATTGGATTTAAGTAATTATATAAACCCGTTATAAGATACAGTTTCTGTCCCAAAATCTAAAGTAGACAAAATAGAGAATAAAGACAGCAGGTAGAGCTTATTGCTCAGTAGACAGCACTGCTACTGATAAACTCCACAGAGCTCCCAAGTACTAGCAAAGAACAAAATTACCTTGTCTCTGCATACTAGTTCCTGTAAAATTCAAACCTAAAACATTTTTCATGGTTGTGATTGACAGGCTGAAGTTTCTACAAGTCTTGGTTTAGGTAACAAGTCGTCTCCTCCACTGTGCATGAAGAGCAGAAAGATGTAAAATGCAGGGTAGATCCTCAATTGCAGCCTCCTAGGTTAACTCTTACTTTTTTTTGGCTATACTTTTAAAAGTCAGCTGTATCCCTGCTTGCAGGACCAGCCAGTCCCAGAAGATAAAAGAAGCCTTCAAAGGTTTGCAGCATTTTTTTTCCTATTGCAGCATGGGAAGATCATGCTTATGCTTATGCTTATTGCTTTTTCAGACTTTTACACTGCTAGAATTAGGTATTCCTTGGCTCCTGGTGGAACAGGTATTCATAGTTTAAAACATCTAGCCTTTTTTGTGGTTCTGGACTTGTATTATTGTACCCTGAAACTGTCACAAGATGAAGCTTGGGAAATGGTTGGAGGAAAACAGCGAGGCAGAGGCAGGGTGAAAGGAAGCTCTTATGGTTTGAGGCTGGGATGATGTCAGGAAGAATAATTGTTTTGTACTCTTAATTGCTAGCTTTACTCATGCAGCCTGAGCTGACATGGGTGGGGAGAATGTGGTACGCCACATCTACACTGACTCATGGGGCAGTAGTCACCTGCCCCCTCAATTATTTTTAGCTTACTGTGAAAGGTCCAAGGATGACATAAGCAGGGAGAGTGAGATCCAAAGCCCTTCATTTTGTTAGCTTGGACAGTGGCTCAGTCACCAAATGTAGTGATAATCGAAGCGAAACGGGAGTTGAAGGTTTTTTCTAGTTTATGGGGAACAGTGGTAGGACAAGCTTTCAAATAGCCTCTCTAGAGGCACATGGATAGCAAACTACTTAACACCACCTTGTACTTGCTTCTTAGGTTTTTCTAAATCCTGTCTGTTGTCTACCAGATGCTTTGATCTGTTGAAGAGGAGTTTAAAGAAATATGGCACATTAAGTTCAAGGCGTTGGCTTTAGTATAGAAGTTGTAGGACATCACCTATATATTGCAAAAATATGAACATGTGCAAGTAGAAACAAACAAAAGTTAGCCTTTTTTATATATGCTATTTTCTCAAATTGGTGTGTTTGCGTTACCTTGTTTGCGTGTGTCGTGGTTTAACCTCAGCCAGCAATCAGGCACCATGCAGCCGCTCACTCATGCCCCCACCCACAGGCCTGGGGAGGGAATTTAAAGGGTGACAGCTGGAAAACTCATGGGCTGAGGTCAAAACAGTTCAGTAAAGAAAGTAAAAACCACACACACACACAAGTGAAACAAAACAAGGAATTATTTCGCTTCTTCCCATGGCCAGCAAGTGCTCAGCCATCTCCAGGAGAGCAGGGCCCCATCATACATAACGCCATCACTCCAAATGCTCCCCCCTTCCTCCTTCTTCCCCCCAGCTTTATGTACTGGGCACGGTGCCATATGGTCTGGATGATCTGCAATATCGCTTTGGTAACGTGGGGTCACCTGTCCCAGCTGTGTCTCCTCCCAACCTCCCATGCACCCCCAACTTCCTCACCAGCATGGCAGCACAAATGACAGAGAAGGCCTTGGCTGTGTGTAAATCCTGCTCAGCAATAACAAATACAACTCTGTATTATCAATCCTGTGTTTAGCACAAATCCAAAACACAGCCCCTGTGAAGAAACCCCAGCCAAAAGCACCACAGCATGTATCAACAGTTCAACTAAAATAGACTCAGTACTGAAGCAAGCGGATTTTGAGGCTGAATCAGACTCAGGAGATTTAGCCAGAACAATTTGGAAGGGGTTCCTGTAGATGGAGAGTTATTTAATTTCAAAGTAAGTTCCCTGTAATTTCCTTGTTAGGGGCTAACTATCACAAAATGTGAAGGGCTTCTGGCTCCTTCCCACACATATGATTTCCATGTCAACTCATCATCTTGATAAAGCAGACCACGTGAAGCAGATTTGTAAAGGGGTTTCCGTGTCAATGCAAGTGTCTTCATACAGCTGTGGGTATACAACTCAGTTAATATTTTAGTGCCTGCTGTTGAGTACCAGTGGTTCTTTTTAGTTGAAGGAATGCAGATGAGAATTTTATATTTGAAAGCATGTGTGCATGTTACACCATTTTGCTGGGTCTTCAGAACACTCATGTAATTGGAAAAGGTTGTATATGCCAAATATTGGGTTATCAGCATTTATAGTTTCCTTGATTTAATACTCATTTCAATGTATTCTTTAAAGCCTGTTTCATACTTAAGAAGAGCTGCTTAGCTAACTGTGTCCATGGTATGTCATACTTTGGAATAGTTCCCAACAGCCTTGACAGGCAGTGAAGGCTGTGCAGGAGCAGTGAGGCCAACAAGAAGTTTTCTGTTGATTTCAGGTTGATTTAATTGCCATTTCCCTACAGATGGTATGACTGATTTAAGATAAGAAGCTGAAATTGGTGAGGGAGGACAGAGATCTAACATCTGATTAGGGCCACTCTGCTTTTGATCAATCTGCTGGTACTCTAGATCAAAAATAAGGCTGATCAAGTTTATAGGAAGAATCTAAAGCCAGGAGAAAAGTGTTGTGTCATACGACCCTTATGTTTTTTAGTCAGTTAAGACACCTCACTGGAAAATTTTTGAAATTTCCCTGGTGATGCATAACTGGGACACTATTGAACATGCAGGGGAAAAAAATCTTAAAGGTTGACATCTGTCAACAGAAATTAAATGGAAAATATGTGGGACAGCACTGCACGAGTGACTGAAAATCCCTGGGGCACAGCAGTGAACAATACAAGTTTGAATCAGTAAGGGGTTGTAAACATGTAGCTTTAGCACTTAGCTTGATTAGGGGAATAAGGCAGTGATGGAGAGGATTCTACTCAAACACAGTTTCACTTGCCTTGAAACTTAAGGCTTTTTATCTGCAACTTCAAATCCTATTAGATTTAATCCTCAGCTGTTTGGAAATTTCACAATTGTCATGCACACATTTTCCAGCTCACAATCTTACTAGCCCTTGATACCTCCATTACTTGTCAGTAGTTCTTCACAGTTTTTCCAGGTGGAAATTCTCCTTGAAATCAGATCTGAGTTTGTGTTCACTTGAATTTCAAATTATTCTTTCTAGTTCAGTTAGTAAAGAATATCATGGTCAGAATCCATATGTAATAAAACCTCAATTTGATCCAGTCACCATTAACTCGGAATGTATCTAATGATGTAATTATCTTCTGGTGGTCATTTCTACACCAATTTCTTACCGTGTATGCCCTACAGCTTCATGTGGCAACATTTTTGTTATTGATATAAGTCAAATCTGTCAGTGCTGCTGTAAAGCTAATAAACTCCTTGCTTAGACGGCTAATTAGCATCACTGGCAAGCTGCCTGAGGTCTTTGAGTCTGAATTAACTCACCTATACACACTGCTTAAAACTAGAGCATCACTAAAATAGCAGTGTAGGGGGTAAACATGAACGACTGGGTGACAGAAGGGAAGAGAAGGTCTAGGGGAAAGGCATTAGCAGAAAATAAGCACTTTCTTGTTCAAGTCCCTTTTGAAAGAGAGCAATGACTTATTAGCTCTTCTCAAAACATGCTTTGCTACTGTTGGTTCTTCGTCTGCAGAAGGCAGGAAATAACATCTTGGCAGAGGTCATTCTTCCCTAGGCTTCTGTACACATTGAAAGCTTACCCCTCACATCCAACATTGCCCAGTTTTAATCCTTGGGATTGAGGATCACACTTTCTCCCACAAGCAGCTTTTGTCACTTCAGGCAGCCAAGGGATAGCTGATAGCAATGAAAAATGACTTGCACAGGATGGGAGGGAATGTCACACACCCCAGATGAACTGTGTCTCCATAGGGATAAAGGCGGTCAAGGAATGCAGCCTGAGCACACTGTCCAGCTTTACACCCATCAGAAATGCTCACATATGCTTCCCAGGGTGAAATGGATCAACAGATGGTCCATAATCCATTCTCTACAGAAACTATCATATACATCTCTTCATCTGTTCATGAGTGATAGTAACATGTTTCATTTGCTGTTTGTAGGTCTCTGATTGTGCCTTCTGGCAAGCAGGAGCAGACCCCCTGTTCATTCCTCTCTCCCTATGTAATACTGCCTTTATGCAAGGTCAGAAAGGAAAGAGCCATGGTGTTCATAAAGAGACACTGCTCCAAGAACCAACTGAAATCCGTTCTGTTGCTTTGTCAAACTTTTGTAAGTTCGCAAGCATGCCGCTTCTGACTTCAAGCACTCTCTGGGTCTTGTGGAGCAGACAGGATTCTTTATAATTTATAATGAAGGTTAATTTGTGTTAAATTTTGCTGCTGGTTGTGCTGCCATGACTTCAGTCAGCATCCAGCCCTATCACTGAAATTCAAGCAGCAGCCTTGCTAGGGAGGCACTGAGAGAAGCAGATGTAACATAAACATCATATTTTGTCATGAATCCAGCTGCAACAGCAATCATCCACATGGAAAACCACTGTTCTGCCAGAATTTCGGTTTTTATCCTCTGTGCTCTATAAGGGAGGCACTCACAAGTCTGTTTCACCTGGTTTTGACCATGAATAAGTTTAGGAATAAGAATGTAAAACTAGAAATGCCAAGGAGGTTGAGAGCAGGTGATTCATATTTTATGGGGTTTTTTTCCTAAGTGGTTGGGAGTTTTCCTAAAATGTGTGAGGTTTCAGAGTACATGGATAGGAGCAGGAGAGGTAGAGTGAGAGGTCTGCAGCCTGCTGCTTCCCAAAGTGAGTTGGTAGCAAGGCTTACTGCCAGCATTTGCTCATTTTCAGTGGTGCGTTAAGGAACAATGGTTTGCACAGGTTTTGAAAAAAAGAGGTGAAAGAAGTTTTGCATCCTTCAAAAATTGAAGATAGCACCCTCTCCTACTTGGCTTTTTTTTCTGTGTTCCCAAATCACGCCCTACTTATATACTGCATGGTGTGGGGTTTTTTAACTCCTTTTGGTGTGCTCATCTTTTTAAGGATGGTGTCAGGTTCACCCTGGAAGTCACCTGTTCTGTCTGCAGGAAAGTCTGGCACAAAGAGTGGCCACAATAGCTAACTGAATGTAGACCATCATCTAGGAAGGAGTGTCTGTGAGGAAGCCTGACAGCTGGAGGAGGCATGGTTGTGTTATGGCAGCACGAGTGCTCACATGGTGCCTTTTTCCTCACTGGAAGAAACCAACAAACTTTGGAAATAAGTGCTAGCTGTCAATTACTTGGTTACATGAGCAGAGTGGGGTGAGATGAAACCATGGTCATGGTGTGTAAGAGTTTCAAGAAGGGTGTAGAAACATAAATAGGATTGACATTTGAGCTGGCGAAATCCAGAGCCAAGTCAAAAACCACAGCCAGAGGCTTTTGTCTCGCCATGGTGCAAGCAGCATCTTCCCACTCCAAACAGCCACTTCCATGAATGCACAGGAAGAGGTTATTCCCACAACCTCCACCCCTACTATGTTTTCTCTCCCCCATGACAAAAGTTAGGGGGAAGCTTATTCAGCTGCCTGATAATGCAACAGAGTTTGGACGGCTGTCATAGCCTTCATCTGGTTTAGTAATTTGTTGCTTAATGAAGTTAATACTGTGTTCTGCACTGAAGATATGGCTCAATTAAGTCATTGCTCAATTAAGTTAACATCTTGTCCTGCACCGAGGCCGTGGCTGTCGTGGCACAACCAGCACCACAGCTGATGGAATGAGCATCAAAGGTGGCCAAAGGGTTGAAACGCTGTGCAGACATGCCCACATCAGTGTGAGTTTGCCCTCAGACCTGGGAGACAGCTTCTTCCCAGCCTGTCACGACCTCATGCTGGGCTGTGCTCCCTGGGAACCCAGTGAGTCTTCTCCCACATCCCTGACGGCCTCTGGGGATGGGCTGGAGTGGGCTGACCGGGAAGTGAGCTTTCCTCCCCCGGGACACATCTGAGATGTCCATTTCACTTACTGGAATAGTTCACACCCTTGCCCCGGACAGTGCAGAGGTTTTACACCCCACAGGACACTGCTGCTGTGTTGCTTGTGCAATGTCCTCCTTCCCGGCCTAATGCATTTACCAGCTGAAGCAGGGCCTGGCCGTCCATTTATCCTTTTGTTCTCCCTCTCTCTGCAATCTCTTTGGCCCTTCAGCCGCAGGTGAAGCAAAGACTGAGCAATCAGCAAAGCCATCAAGAACCTAATCTGTGTCTAATCGTCTGCCATCATTCACCTAGTTCAGCCGTATACCCTTGCAAAGTTCATCTACAGCAGTAGGTCAGGCCCATATTCCTCAGTAAGTAGGAAACTGAAAGCAAACACAGCTTGCCTCAGTTACTGGTAGCTTTAAAACAAAGATGCCCCAAATGTGATTTCATTTGTAAGTAGAGCAATTTCATTCTGCTTTTGGGTTTGTTGCCATGTTTGGGGTTTGATTTTTTTTTTTTCCCAAGAAGGTAAATATTTAAACAGTTTCTGCATCCGAGGTAAAAATTTTATGACCGTTATTAGCATGTGTGCAGTTCTGAGTAAACTGTACGTAAAAATAATCAGCATTTCTTTCCCTGAGGTAGATTTAGTGGGCACAGTGTTACTAAAGGTTACACCACTTCAGTGGATTTCCTGAGACTCAAGGAAAATACTTCTAAGCCCTAAGTTTTAATTTGTGCTATTAAAAGTATACAGATTTAAGCTGCAATTGTTGCCTCATAAAAACCAGTTTTGTTCCCATCTTCTAATTTTTTTAAATTAATTTGATTCACTTGGGGGAGTGGCAAATTTTAATGGGATTTCTTTTTAATTAAAGTGAGAACATGTGAATCCCAGAGGGTAGATCCTGCTTTTGTTGCAAACTTCCCTCATACAAATAGGATGCTGTTCCATTAACAGTGCTGCAAGAAAATAGATTTGAGGATTATAAGCAAGGCACAATGATAGCACAGTTCTGCTCTAAAAATGTCTGCGATTGAGAGAGGCCCTTCTCCGTATTGATGTGCCTTTTATGAGAGAAGATAAAGGCAACTAAATATAGTGAGGACTGTAGCTATAGCCATTGATGAAGGAAGAAACTAAAATTAAAGCTAATGATCTTTGCTATGTGGGAGAACTTAAATGTTAGGGTATCTTCTCAGTCCCAGACTAAAGGCAAACCTGGGTCACGCCAGAGCCTCTCGTTCCTGTCCCCTGAACTTACTTAAATGTCTATTTGTGTGAAGCTGTGAGTGTGAACTTCAGCACTGAGTGCTTAGAAGGCAGGTTTTAAAAGCAAAATACTGTGTCAGGGATTTTTTCCCTCCCCTTCTGCCCCCCCCCCGCCCATTAAAAATATAATCACTTCATTTTGAAGAGGAAGAGAGGCAAGAAATAGGTGAGTTTAGAGCTGGAGGAACCTTCCCAGCTTCCCTGCTTACTGGCTCTTGTGTCTCTGCCCTGCTGCACAGCTGTGGAGACCAACAGAAACACTAGGCAAAGCCCTCACTCTGATTAATTATCACTTAATGGCAGATACCCCATCAACTGCACGGTGACCACAGTATCACCTGTTACTTTTCTCTGGGTATTTTGTTGTTATTACCATGTGCCTTTGTGGCGCTGTATGCCACTTGTGTACATTGTTCAGCCCCAGTTCCCAGAAAAAGGACTATTCTAGGCTTAAAAAAAAAAAAAAGTTTTATTAGATAAAAGGGAAAAAATCAGCTTACATATATGGGAAAATGCAAGATAAAACCTATCAAAGGAAATTATATTATGTTTTTGTGAAGCTCAAAGAAATGTGTTTTGTATTGTGAAAATACAAAACAGTTTGCTTTCTTCCTGCACAGCTTGCCATCTTTTTTTTGTTGTTGTTGTTTGTTTGTTTTTAATAATGTTAGGACTGAAAACCAGCATGTTTTCTGGAACATTGTTACTCTACTAGCTACAGATTAAATAAATCAATAAATACTTACCTCAGGTGCCTTTTTTACTTGGACTCTGGCAAAGTTAAGAAATACACTGATTCACAATCTGATTTGCGTGTATAGCAGCATCCCAGCCAGAAATCTCAAATATTTGTAAATTACTTTGATAGTGAAGTAAGTAAAAATAAAGTCTGTCTGAACCTCTTGGTTAGGAAGGAGGGAAGATGAGAGATACTTAATTTTTGAATTTTAAATCTAAAATCTCATCTATGAGTTTTCGCTAAAGCGAAACCAAATCTTCTTGTGTATACCCCAGTTCTCATTCAATAGCAAAAACAAAATTAACAACTTTGCTAACTAGGTGTCTTTTGTAGGTTGGAGAATAGTAAGATTGAGGGGGTTTTGTATCTATCATTACTGCGATAATTCCTTGTGCCGTTAATGGTCTTACTAATCTAAATTCCCTATACCTCCTTAACCAAAATGCCAGACAGTGCTTAAAAAACATAAATTCCTTCCTTGATGGAAAGAGAGAAATCAGTCATTGCTGAGCCATGCCTCATTTTCCTGCAGTCCCACCCACAAACCTGATCTTACTAATCAAGCGAGAGAGACTTGTATCTCAGCATGTTTAGACACTGGCAGTGATGGAAATCCTTCAATCCTTCATGTGCTACTGGGGGATTTTTATCAACATCTCTCTACTGTGGCTAATGGCTTGGTTGGTGTTCACAGAAGACTCACACAGAAGAGACACCGAAGCAGAAAAAGTTTACTTTTGGCCAGCTTGGCATGCGTTTGTAATTACATATTGCTGTAATTAATCCAACATCATCTGCTGCAGAATCTGACCCAAGCAAGAGAAGTCACTGACCAATGTGGCCGATCAATTGCAAGCTATAGCAGACTATATATGAGCTTGCTGAGGTTTCTCGGTGCTTGCAGAGAGTGGGATACAGCATAGTCATTCTTACTCCAGTCCCAGAGAGCCCCCTGTGCAGTGGGAGCCCCCAGGAAATGTGATGTACATCCTTTCTGTGACAGGTGTAGAAGAGATGGGTTTGGCATCTAATACACCTGAGGGCCCAGAGATAACTAATCTGCATCTGCCCTTCAGCTCTTGAAGAGCCTTCAGCGTAACCTGGGGAGACTCTTGGGGGAGTCATGACTGTAGAACTGGAACAGGGAAAAATACTGCAAAGCCATTGACCACAGGCTGAAAGGAAAGCAAACTTCAAGTTCTTGTGCACTTGTGCACATGAAGTATTTTTAACCTTCTTTGCATTCTTTTAGTGAAATACTAGTTCATCCTCCAGTTGTAAGTATCCCTCAAACTAAATGAAATGATAAAATGAAACCATGCTCTCAATTCAAGGATATGTGAACTGAGGGCAACTTGTCACATAGGGCAAATGGTGGACATGCACTGAAGATTTTTGGTGTGCTTATGGAGCAGAATTCAGCAGCAAAATATTATCATTATGTTAGGCAATGATACAGACCTCCAAGATAACTGCTGCTCATTACCTCTGTCTTACTGAATTCAGGGGGAAAGCTTTGTTAAAGCACGGCATTATGCACCATTTAGAGGTGGGAATTGCTGTTGGGGTACTTTCAGAGCAAGTCCTGTCATGCACATTTTGTATTGTTCTTTGAAACAGGAGACCCAGAGCTGTGGCATATGGCTGAGACCTCTAAATTTACTTACAGATGCAGGAAGAAACAGTTCTTGAAACATGTTTGAGAACAAAAATAGGTCAAGACAAAATGTTTTGCCTTTGGGTTTTCCATTAATCGTTTGTTTGCATATGTTTAATATTATAAACCTGATTTTATTCCATAAAATTTCCTCTACACCCTCTGGGTTATGTTCTGCTTTTGCATATAACTTTCTCAGCTTCTATAAGCATACTTTTATGTTTGGAGGGCTCAACTTGGCCATACAGACCGCTGACCATTTACACACAGTTGATTTCAGGTTGCTCATGAAGTAGGCCTGATGCACACAAAGATTCCTCTAATTTAAGGCATGCTTAAAGCACATGCCTCGCAGATGATTTTATTTCTGGTTAGGAACATACAGCCTATTTTTAAATAGAATGGATAGTTTCTCACTGAGGTGACCTTAAAGACAAAACCTCCTGCACTTTGTTGCACAAGGTAAGTTCAGACTCTTCATGTGGAACATGTTTTCTTAGTTGCTCTCTGTGTGCCCCCAGGATTTATGACCTGGTTATTACACTAGATCTACACCTACAAATTTTAAAGTGCATCATATTGTTCAATATTCTCGTATTCTTACATCACTCAAAAACTGCAGCCATGGAAGTGTCTCCTTAGGCAGGGCTTAATTGCCTGCGGGGTTGGGTTGCTTTATTATTTTCTTTTTCAGAAGGATTTTATAGGTCCATCGGATTTGTGCAAGAATATTAATGGATCTTTTGCCTTTGAGTTGTTTTCAACAAATACAACACCTGTTCATGGCAGACCAAGAGCAGTGCTTTCCTGGTGCCTGCTTCCAGGGGAATGGAACAGTTTTGAAAGGGCCCTTAATTCTTTATGAGTTCAGGGTTGACTAAATGCCATCAACAGTTACAGCAGCTGCTAGCATAGTCTGCAGAACCTACAGATGACCTTTTCTGCAAAAGAAAAGGTTTAAAGCAGGTCAAGTGGATTGAATAGGGAGGGCTTGAATGTTTCTGTCTCTCTGGGGAGAATAGTCCAGATTGCACCCTTAAGCATAGGTGGTTTAAGGAAGAGTGGTTTGTGATGCCTCCTTTGGAAGCAACACCCCACCCCCACCACCTTCAAGTGGGGCATGGCTGTAGCAGTTTTCACCCTGCCATCCAGTGGGACCACAGCCCCTTTCCCTGTCACACATTTCAAGGCACACTGGTCATAAGACAAAATGGAAGGATCCCATCCCTCTGTATGCATGTCTGCCCCTTCAGTTTTCGAGTTAGGTGATAGGAGATGCTTCTGGTGGCTTTCACATGCCCTGATATATGTCCAAAATGTGTCAGGTGTAAGAATATAATGAGAAGATGAAAGACGAGCTGATTAAGATGTGCAGCTTACTGTTTGTTGGTCACAGGAGGATCATATCCTGCCACGTAACTGCCACATGACAAAAATTTAGATGTCCTTTGTTGTAGGAGCAAATATGAATTTCCTTTGCATGCCAAAGCACATGCTTTGTGGTGGATACTGTTCTGGGCTGGTAAGTGAGGAGGGCTCAGGGTCAGCTTGAAGCTAAAGGTTGTATTTTGCACGTTTGCGTGGTGCATAGGTACACTGCAGCTGCGTCCCACACAGAACACTGGAGAATGTGTGTTAACACCATGCCATGTGTTTACCAACAGTAAAGCTTCACACAGGACAGGCAGAAACACCAGAGACACATATCTTTGCTTCAAATGGCCTTTGTAGAAGTGGGTTTTTGTTGCTCATTGCTTTGGCAGAGTGAGGAACTATTATGGGAGGAATTGTTGGAAATTTACAGGAGCTTTTAATGTGAAGAGGATTTGGGCTATAGTATTTCATTGGAGAATTGTTCAGTATGTGAGAAGCAGCATAAAATAGTTCTAACTAGGGGTCTAAGAGGACACAAAAAACTACCACAGCTGAGATTCAAGGTAAGATAATAGCTTAAGCATTGCTTAACAGAGAGACATCAAGCTATAGATGTGTCATCTCTGTCAAGGAAATTCAGTCACCTAAAAGGAGACCTGGGCTGGTGGGAGCAATGCTTTTTACAGATGGGAGATGGTACACTGGGCATCCTCTGGATGCTTTTTCCAGAAAGGTGTGTACTGGAGTAGACTCCCAAGTGCACTGGACAGCTCCATGAAGAGGCCAACCAGCTGGCAGTGCTCCATCCAAAAAGAAGTTAGCTGAAGCTGGGTAACACCAGGTTAAACATAGGTTTTCCATATTCAGAGTTTAATTTTTAGCTCATCTTCCCATATCTTGTGAAGATCAGACAGGCGAGAACAATGCTGCCAGTCAGACACTGAAATATTATAAACTGTAAAAATACTTCCAGTTGTCAGAGGGCTCAAGCAATGAAGACATGGGAGGTTCTCTAGATGGCTTGATGCAACCTTTTAATCCTTTGGAATTTTTCTTCTGTGAGCATCTTTATCTTTCTTCTCATTTTATACATATAGATATATAAAATTTTTTTGCTGTAGTGTATGTAACTCTGGAAGAAGCTAAGTGAGACAAAAAAAAAAAGCCAATCAAACAAAATTATCAGGCTTTTAATTCATACAGGATGGCCTTCTCCAGAGGAGTTTTTAGACAAGGCAGACAGATCACAGCCAGCCTTTCATTTCAGCCTTTGTTCTCCTTTTGCATTTGAAGATTGTGATTCATTGGATTTACAAAAGCACTTTTCCCGTGAAAATAATTGCACAGAAAATCAGGGAGCAAATGCTTTCCTTATCTGATCATCCTACAGGAAGGAGCTATTTACAAGCATCTGCATATCAGCTAGTGCAAGTAGCAGCTGAGCTCCTGGTCAGGAGAGGAGGATGTGCCCCCTTGTTAGGCAAGATTTAAAAGTGCATTTGAAGATAGTTCACCTCTCTCCAGGGAAAGTATTTGAACATAAGTCTACCAGAAGAAACAATAAAATCACTTACTGAAGATGCTTAAATAACAGCATGGAACTTTCAGAGACTCTTCGATTACCTGTGCCTTGTTGAAAGGACCTTGAAAGAAAGGGAGACATTTTGAGGAAGATGGATCAGTCCATCCTTGTGAATGTTCTTCTGAGACTTAAATATTTAGACCATTCCTGTCTACCCCCATTCACTGGGAGGTGGTGCTGTGCTTCAGTCCCTCACTTCTGCTTCCTTTGCAGTTCCAAGTGCTGTTGTCGTAGAAGCAGACACACCAACATCTAAGTGAATGGTCTAAGGCAGACAGAAATTGTAAAATGAACGAGAAGGAAAATAAGGCTGAAGGAAAGGAGTCAGCCAGTTGTTTCATGCCACTGTCAGTTTCATCTTGAAAAGGAGTAGATGAAAACACTTGAGCAGGCAGGAAAGATCAGCAGTGCACTTCAAGGACAGGCAGAAGATCTCTCCTGTCATTTTTGGACTTACCTGCTTTTCCTAAGGCAATGTTGCCAAGATAGGGATTGGAAACGGGGCAGAGAAAATGAGATTAAGTTTTCTTAGATCTAAGTGTTATATTTATATGACCCAAGAGAAGAGAGAGGGAAACCAAATACGAAAATATTTTCCTAGCACATCTGTGAGTTGTGAGAAAGTGTGAACCTTGTTATTTAGGCTTGGTTACTGACTGAAAATCCTAACTATGTCTGGTAATATGCATGTATTTTCTGTAGAGTCACATCATTTTAGTCTTACTGTTCTGTGTTTTCTAAGTAAGAAGTCTCAAGATCCATCCTTTTCCTAGATTTTGTGCTGTGCTTATGAATGAGCTTAATATAAACAAAGTCACAGGTATCTATGCAGTTGCTCTTTTAAGTAAGAACTTTTTCTAATAACATTACTTCATGTAATTTTTCAAGAATGTTTCCTTCTGTTTTCATACCAGTTATTCCACAGAATACATTCTTTTTTAAACAAAAACCAACATATGCTTTTTCTTTAAAAGTACGTGAAAAAATGTCCTTCTTGAATGATATAACTAATGTATGCCTATTGAATTCTTTTAATGGAGCTTAAGGAATCCTAGAGGATGCCAAAGGTAAAATGCATCATGAGAGCAGAGAACAGTAGAATGTTTGTCAGTAAGGACAGCTGCTGTGTGAAATACCATTGCTTTTTTATTAACCTATTAAAATATCTTAATCAGAATTTTAAAATGTTTCTCCACTTTCTCTTGATCTTTGAGACAGTCACACAGGCCAGTCATACGCCTGTGGATCAAGTGATGGTGCACACTGGGGATGCCTTGGGAAAAATTTAGCTCAGTTGAGGATGTGGTGTGGGGAGGAAGGACAAACCTAGACAGCAAACCATGTGTCTCTGCTGCTGTTTAACATGGATGGACCTTTGTCCTGACCTTTAACAACATTAACAAACAAGCATCCCCCAGGACTTGACCTCTGAAAGGATGTAGGCAAGGGGAGACAAGACTGCTGCTTGGATCCTCTCCTGCATTTTCTTACAGTTTTTCAGGCATGGCTTTTAGCATCCTGCTTCAGGTATTCATTTCATATGGAAAAAACACGGTGTGGATGTGCCCCAGGAGTGCCACAGATGCTCAGGAATTCATATTGCCTTTGCCTGTTTCTCCTCTATAAAATGCGGTGAGGGTTTAGCAAAAATGCTTAGCATCTCAGCAGTGCGTTTGCTTTGTGCCCACTGAAGTCAGGTGAAGTTCTGCACCCAGTTTCAACGAGATAACCTGTGACTCATTGATTAGGCAAAACTGACCGATATTGGTGCTTTTGAAAAGAATTGTTCTCATAGTGCTTCTGAGATTTAGCAGCATCCCTTACGTCTGACAGAGAGATCTCTGCCTAAGCAGTAAGAAAAGGCCAGTGAAACTGGAGGGATTAATAGTCGTGATAGGGAGAGCATCAAAGAAAGAGAACAATGGGGAGGGTCTGACAGGCTATCAGCAGGCTTGGCTGGGAGTCCTGGGACACAGGCGTTTCGTGTTTCTCCCTCAAATGGGTCTCTGTCACATCAGATACACCCAGACATTCCTGCTTAAGTTGGGACAAATCCCTATGCTTGCTCACAGTGCAGCTTGCCTTCCAGCACCTCCAGCTGCTGTCTGTAAACACAGGACGGAGCCCCACACCTTCATGCAGTGCAAACAACCAGTCCTCCCCTTGTGTGAACATTTCTTTGATAATTATCCTTTAAAGTGGAATAGAATAGCTTTCCTTTTGACTCAGCAACAGACCTGCTTATGCTCAAGATGGAGCGATAATACTCTTTGTCATTACATTGTGAGAATGTGTGATGGAAGTGCTGCCCAAATCCTTCATCCTGATAAGCAAGTTGTGAAAAGTTAACAACGATGTGGTAAATAGGAGGAATTGGAGGACTTACGGGTCCATACTTTACAATTTGAAGTAGCTACTGCCCCTCCTAAACACGTGGCTGAGATGCTTGTAAAGCATTTCACACGAGTCCCTGCCCTTTGTAGCATGATGCCCCAAGGCCATCCTTAACCACAGAGCAGCTGCACAAGAGACTGTCATTATTTATGTACAGCTCATTAGCCGCCATACAGAAAAGGATATGATCAAAACACAACCTGCCCCACTCCCCCCAATGAATGCACCATCTTAAAGGTTTTGACTTCGTCTGCTGTGCCTGCTCTGTCTGTGAACAACATGTCCTCCTTGTTCCAGTCACTTGGGCAGTGCACCATCTCTCTCAGTGTGGATGTGCGCAGCATTTGCATCACCTCATTTAAGTCTCTTGAGCCCTTTCCACACTCAGGCATCCACAAAGAACCAGGATACTCCAAAATGTCTGTCAGAAAAACTTATAAAACTCACGAATAGGTACAGTTCAGCAAAAAAACCCCAAACCTTAAAGTGGAATATGTTCCCCGTTTTCTGTTTGGTTTTAACTTTAATTGCACAATGAAAAATGCATGTCTCCAGTTGTCTGGTGTTCTTTAATACCTTAGGGACTAGTACATATCGAACAAATTTGGTGACAAAACTGAATGTTATGAATGCTGTATCTTAATTAGTCATCTTGCCCCCTGTTTTCCTGCTTGTACACTTTTACAATCTTAGCATCAGCCTTTATCTCTGGTGGGAAGTTGCTGTGTCTGTTCCCTTTTGACTCTTACACATCTGTGATACTTGCTTCAGTTTGAGCTTCCTCCCTCTGCTTCTATTCTTTAACTGGGGCCCCCAGAGGGATGCAGAGAAAGGTGTCACCACCACATCCACAGCATCACAGACCCTTGAAATTGTTCTGCCATGCAGTAAGATATTAAGCACTCGAGGAGCCATTCTTGCAGCCTTTCTTCCCAGGAAGATTTCCATACTTAACCTACTAGAAATAAGGACATAAGTTAGGTTCAATGACAGCCAAGGAGAAGTGCTCCAAAAGAAGTTCAGACAGTGACTTTGTTTCATGTACTTCCATTTCTTCCTTTTTCTCACCAGCACCATTTGAAGGCAGACATGTTATTGCCTGGCTGTAACAGAAGAGTGTTTCAATTAACTACACAAAGAAGCTTTGCACTAACCTTAAATTTCCTTTGCTGCACTTGATACAAAAAGCACGGGAGTAAAAGCACCATTAAAAACAAGCCACAACTGTTAATGAATAAATACAGGTGGAAACACAAATACAGTTTGGGCAAGATCTGTGTCTGAGGCTTTTAGTGTACACAAAATGGGGTTGGATGGTCCCTCAGAAAGGGGGTTGTTTCTTAAAATAGGGGAGAAGCCATTGAAGAAACATCAAAAGCTGGGAAATAGCACTTAAGAACATGGTTTAGTGGTGTGCTTGGCAGTGTTGGGTTAATGATTGGACTCAATGGTCTTGCAACCTAAATGGCTCTGTGGTCTCAGAGAGGGAATATAGTGGCAGTCAGGTAATGTCTCTAAAGATGCAGGTGATTCCCTGCTCCTTGCTGTCCTGTTCACAGGCTGGCATGGGTAACCTGACTTAGGTGTTTAACCTCATTTCAGAGGATCTGCTTCCACCAGAGAACTGTTAAGCAACAAAAATGTTTCGTTTCTCCCAGGCCACATGTGCAGCACCACTAACAAGACATGCTTCATATGGAGAATACCTTGCTGGAAGCAGCGTATAGGGAGTGTGGAGGGAAGGCGGTGACTTCCAGGCAGGGAACAGCAGTGGGTGGGAAAAGAGGGTGTGAAAGTGTTGCTTTGCCTTCAGGATGGCCTTTGGGTGGGCTTGGCACAGCTCGGTGCTGGGCTGTCCGTGCGCTCTACCCAGCGCTCTGGAACAGTGCCCATGGAGCTGTGTGGGGTGAGATGGGCTCTTCAGATGAACCCCATGGAGGGAGGAGGCTTTCTCCCTCCGGAGGGGCTTTCTCCCTTCGAGGTCTCTCTGCCCTGTCTAGGCTTGCAGGGTCTGGCTTGGGCACCATCTGAGTGTCAGAGCCCGGTGTGCAGGCTTTACAGGAGTACGAATTTGCACATACCTGCACAAAGCTCATTCACATAGGTGGTGTAGAAGCGAAAGCGTGGCCCCCAAGCTGGGTCTATCCCAGCAGATGGGTCTGGAAGCACCAGCGAGACCAATTTCGCAAGAGGAATTCCTAGGTGGAGTTACATGCCGAGAAACTTGCTCAGGCTGCTACATTTATCTTGTTTAGATGGTATTTTGTTTGGTGGTGCTCCTTAGAAACCAAATGTCTGCTTCCTTTCTGGCTTAGCAAGGCACTCTTAATGCTAATGAAAGAGCGTCAGGGTTTCCTTTTAAATGTTGCTTTTGACTCTTAAGAGGTGGGCTGCCACTCACAGCCAGCACCCTGGTTGGTTACATGCAAAGGCGCTGCAGTTAGTCAAACATGTTTCCACACAGCTTTGACTCTCACCTGTCCTTGGCTGTTGTTTGCAAATTACAGGAGGTAGCAGTGTTGGTGTTTTGCTTTCCTTGACAATGGTAGGAGCACGCAGCACCTTCCCTTCTGCAGGAGGGCAGAAGTGTCTCTGATACAGATTGAAGGCATCTATGAGCAACTCACAAAACTTCAATGCTGCTTTTAAGATTAAGGAAGACAGATCAGTGAATTGACTTTTTTCCTTCTTTGTAACCTTTCAATGTAGCTGTTTTCTAAGGACAAGGGTTATCTCCATATACAGCACCATCAAGTTTGGATCTTACCGGAATGTAGGTGGTTGTCTGTGAAAGATAGGTAAGATCGGTGTCTCTGTCTAAACGGCTCTAACCTAGCACGTCTTCATTCTGTGTTACACCCCTCACTGTGAATGGCAGCTGCAAGTCTGCAAACAGCATCATACCTCAGCCCAGAACTGTTGAATGGACAGAAGCAGTATCTTGAACTGAATCTGGGGTTTTAGACTCATTTTTCAGCATCTCTCTTCACATGTGCTCTTAAGACATTTCAAGACATAACAGACCTCTGTGAAAGGCACAACTGGTCTCAGTGTATTGAGCATTTGTGGCTGTGTAATGCACAGCCACTCCTCATAGCCATACAGCCCACCCAGCCAGACGGATGGAGGAGCTGGTGCAAAAACCATATGGCTACGAGTTCAATACCAGTAGCAGGTATTTTGTCTTAATGCATGGTGGCTAATCAGTGTGGGCAAAAAAGCAGCATGTAGCAAGTGATTCCAGAAAGGCATCATAGCATGGCATTAGTCAGGGAATTAGTCCCACTCCTGGGTTTCTAGGCAGTTGCAAATGACTGGAGTGCTTTCATCCTTGAAAATGCTTCATATCTTAAGTGAGATTTTTGCACAATAGCAGCCTTTATCCATCCTGGCAGGGACAGAGTGACATTTTGTGCAAGCAACATGAAGATATTGTTAACAGTGCACCAGAAACCCACTTGTGGGTCCACGCAGCAGGCATATATCTCCTTGTGTGCCAACGCAGGCATACGTGTCTGTGTATCTGTGTGTGTGTGAGCACTCAAAGACATCTGCATGTGCACTAAAGCAGCCTTCTGCCTCCCCCTCCCCCCAAAGATTATTTCCCCTAATTGTGCCCTGCAGCAGCGACATCTGGCAGAAGAGAAAGCTGGGACAGGCTCAGCCTCTGCCTGATCTGGGTAGACACTCGTTAAGCACGATTAACTCCAGGAAGGGAAAACTTCAGTTGCCATAAAGAAAACTCAGGTTGTGTGGCATGTTGGAAACACTGGAAGTGGGCGAAACGAGTGCGACAGTCTCACAGCGTCTGTCCGCAGATGGGAGCAGGGGTCTCTGCACAGATGTCCATACTTGTTGTCAGAGAAAGCCATTTAGTAGAAGGCTTTCAGTGTAAGAAGACTTCAAGAGGCAGTGCAGTAACTTCTCATAGCTTATATATAAATGTTGCTTTATTATAACTAATTAATTAACAGAAAATGAGGGGATTTGTACAAATCCTGAACAAAATTTAGCTGTTTTTAAAGGGATTGAGCAAAAAGGAAGAAGAAAAGCAGCATTGTTTGGAGAATTAAGAGGAAAAGAGCATGCCCTGGGGCGGCTGAATGCTTTGCACGTGATGGGAGGCTGTTGTAGTTGTTGAGATTTAAAATGGGACAAGACTTTGTGAATTCATAGAAAATTAAGGAATGACAAGAGCAGGCTAAGGTAATGCTGAACGTTCATCAACACTCTACATAAAATACCTGACACATCTGGAGGGATATTTGACCAAAGTAAATTGAATATTTGTTAATTGAAATGACAAGTAAGAATTTGACACAGCTGGAATTATATTGGTGTTTCTCCTGCTGCTTTTTACTTTTGTGAAAACCAAGCTACCAGGATCATGGTGTTGTCATCGTATCTCTTCTTTTTGAGACGTATTTCTGTATGCAACCTTGTCATGGGGTGAATTCATGGATCTTTGTTCTTCATCCACCAGTGGTTCTGCAGTGATCTTTGTCAGAGGATATAGTGCCTGAATATGTCCTTTGGAGTCACAGCTTGTCTTCCAAAGACCTGAGCAGGGCACAGACCATTAGCTGTGAGAGTGCACTGCCGGAAGGACAGAACCTAGTCAGTAAAAGACACAGTTTTGCAATAAAATGGAAGATCAACACAAGGTGGGAAGAAGCCCTGAAGGACTTAGGAGGGATGAGGCTAATAAATTGCAAGTTCCTAAGATTTTTGGATTGAGTGGAGCTGGTCCCCACTCACCAGACTTACCCAAGTTGCATTTAGAAACTGTATTTTTTGCAGGATGCAACATCTACCTACTCCAAGGAAAATCTGATGAATTTCACACTAATGTTTCAACTGGCAGTTTTTTCTCCAGTGATTTTGTCATGCAACACCTTTTTCGGCACAAATATGTACGATATTACTCTTACTCCTAAGGAAAAAAGAAAACATAGCATAAAAGCCATGATAAAACCATGCCATATAGCTGGTGAACTTTCTCAGACAAGCTGGTGAACAGGAACATCTTCATGTGGCTGGTCTTTCTAGTTGGGACTGTTTCTTTCCATTTTCCCTCTTTCCACTGTAGTGCAAAAGTCAATGCATGTGAGATCTAGATGCAGGCTTTATGAGAAGTTTTAGGAGGGAGGCTGAGACTTGAGTGAGCAAAGAAGAGCAGTTTTCCCCCATACCCAGTTTCGCAGCCATAGCTGCAAAGAGTTTGTGCCAACGGGCGCTGTTCTGAAGCGCCCAGATCTGTGTACCCGTGCAGGGGTAACCTCTGTTAAACCTTCCCAAGGCTGTGCAGCCCCAAAATCAGCAGGACAAAGGGCCTCTGAGTGCCTGCAGTGCCTCAGCCATGCTCGGGCGTGCAGAAGAGGTGCTGGCAGAGGGGCCGGGGCACAGCAGGGAATGGAGTGCGAAGAGGGCTGCAGCTGCAGGGGGTCCAGGAGGGGGCAGGGGCTGGTGCTCGTAGCAGGGTGAGGGGTATGACGCACAATTCAGAGAAGCTTGGATCCGTATTTCTGAGAATTGTTTGTTGCATTCTGCAGTTACTTGTGTCAGGGCAGTGCCATGAAACTGATGCTCTGAGAGGTGACTGATTTTGTGGCTGTGCTGGTACCGACTGCTGCAACACAAAGTGTTACAGCACGGTGCAAAGGGAGAAGGGATTTTTCTCCCTGAGTTCCCCACTGAGTTGCTGAAACTTTCTCTCCTGTAAACAAAGTGGTTGCGTGAGCATCTTCAGTTTCGTTTTTCCCTTCTGATGCCATTTCATGCAAAGGAAATGAGCTTCAAGTGTTTAGCTTGGCACTGTAACTTTGGTAATCGTATCCAGGGCATAGAGTAGCATGGGCTGGTGCTTAATCATTCACTTGTTAGCTCAGTGTCGGTTGAGCTTGGAAGACAATTAGAGGGTAAGAAATTGTGTCGGGCCGTCTGAGAGGAGCAGGTGTAAGACAGTCCATGAAGGACGACATACTTTCTGTGTTTCTTGGTGCATTGACTCACTGCCATTTCAGCACAGCTGCTGCTGCTACCAGTTTTGGAGAAAACGTCTGTATTTGAAATGCCCATCTGCTTGCAGCTATTGTCATCTTTTAATTGGTGTAATCCTGTCAGATGAGAGTGGTACAAATGTGAGCGTCTCCTGCGCTGCCACCGACTGCCAGCATGTCCTGTGCCATGCACCCGTTTTTGCCCATATGCTTTCTGTATAAATACCTTCTTTATGTACCCGGGTGTTTCCCTGAGGGCTGACTTTACTTATGTGGCAATACAAATGTGGCAATACAAAGAGGATTTCTTCCCTCTTTGGCTATGATTACTCACTAGTAAGGGCATTTCCAAAAGGGATAGGGGCATGGCTTGACACTGCAGTGGTTGTATGGGGGTCTGCATGGACAGCCAAGAGATGACATACAATCTGAGATTAAAGGAGCTTTACTTGTTTAGTCTAGAAAATTGTGGACTGGGATATATCAGAAGTTTATATATGCATCAGGGAGGGAAACAACAAGAAGGGCAGTAGGTTACTAAATCAAATGGTCAGTACTGGAAAAAGAACAGAGATGAACTAGATATTAGTAGATGTAGATTAGAAACTAGAAGCCAGCCCTTGAGGATCAAGACTAGCCACTGCCATGGCAACAGTGGGGAGAAATTTTCTTCGTTTTTCTAAAGACAGAGGTTGAATAATTCCACGAAGATGATAAGCTGTAGTGCTTTCCTGCCACAACAGGTGATGGGACCAGATGATGCAGGAAATCTTGTTTCCTCCTTCTCTCGGTCTCTTTTCATAACATGCATTTGTTTAAGTTCTGAAGCCGTTTTGCAGTGGGGTCTGAGATATTGCAAATGGAAAGCACATTTGTGAATTTGAACTGCATACAAACACTGTTTCAAACTGTGAGCTGAACAAATTTCATAGGATTAGGAGGGGGGATGCTGAGCTGGTGGCTCACCAGCTGACCACACAAGGTAAATATGATGGTTAGGATACTGCAGTGTCAATTTATGCTGCATAATATGTGTGTGTGTTTGTTCAGTTGGAATCTGAATTTAGACAGATACGACTCAATCTTTCCTTTCTTTTTATTGAGATTACTCTTCAGCCATATCATCAGACAGACAACCAAACCCAGCATGGCCAGGGCAGTGGTGAGCAGGATAGCAGCAGCTCCTTTGGCCTGGCTTGCACTGCTGTGTGACTGTGGCTGCCTGCTCTCCTTGCGTCAGTATCAAAACCACAGTGCCAGCACCTTTCAAGTGCTGCTGGGCTAATGAAAAGCCTGTTTTTCCATGGTGAGTTACACATGATCCCAATTGTTGTCATCTAAGTGCTTGTGATATTTTCTGCTAAACCGCAAGAGGTTGCAATTCCATGATTAGTGCATAATTCCTTGCGCAGACAGCCCAGGGACACACTTGACATATTACCTAGACAGGGACACCCTAGAAAAGCTGAAAAGGAGAACTGTTGGGCAGTCACTCAGTATTTTCCAGGACAGACTATGTACTATGTACTAAATCCCACTCTGTCTTCTATTCCTGTTGCTCCTTTTACACTGTGTGTCTCAGAGTTAGGATATCTCTCTTTCTTTCCCCCCATAGCAGTTCCAGTGAAGATTTTAAGGGAGTTTCCTCTTCTAGTAATAGTTTCAGGATTTTGTCATCTTTCCCACTTGTAAAAATGTTTGGCTTTTGGTCTTTCAGAGGTTAAAAGGTGGTCAAGCAGCAGTTGTATCTGTTTTGAAAAGAATATGAGTGAAAATTCAGGATTTCGTGCTTGGGGAGAGCCATGTGAATACCAGTGAATGAGCCCAGTCTAAAGCTCATTGCACTCCACAGCCAGATACCCACTTAAATTCCTTGTGTTGTGAGCCATGCCTTAGCAGCTAAACTAGAGAACCTAGATCTAAACTGGGGATTGCATGATGTCTTCTTCCTGTGATTTTGGTGGTAGGATTTGTTTCACAACATGCCAGGAAGCTGTTACAAATCTTCACCAAGCCAAGTAATTTTCTGTGTGATGTGAAAACCTCATTGATCATGCCTCAATGTCATCACTAGTTGTTTGCAGTGCACAGATTGATGTATTCAAGGGAAGTTTTGCAATCAGCGACTGTTAAGATCTTAGCCTTCATGACCTCATGCATTCCTTCTGAAAAATGCAGTCAAGATTAACATCCATGTATAGCTGCAGAGCATTCAGACAAAATATCTTTTTCTTACACCCTTTCTTTTTGCTTTTCCTTATAAACAGAAGGTAGAAAATTGTGCTCCTCCAGTTCCTTCTGTTTACCTGAATTAATCTTTCTAGGCAGTTAGTCCAGCCCATAGTCACCTAGTTAGTGTTACTTGCTTTCACTTTAAAATATTCTAAAAAAGTCTTTTTCTTGTGATGAAACAAGTTTTTCTAAGTATTGAGAAAATTATTTAGTACTGGGCATTTAGTACACTTCTTGTGTATGCTCTTATTGAAATAGTCCTTATGTTATTACTCCTTTGACCACCTAGTACTAGCTGATGGTGTAATCACTACACACTCTTGTTTTCCCAGAGATGGCACTTGATTTGTAAGGAAGATGAACACTGAATAATAGCAGCAATGTTGTATTCACAGAGGTTTACCGGAAGACAGTGGAGATGGGTTTTGTAGGAAGAAACAATTTATTAGACTGACTAGAAAAAAAAAAAAAAGAAGGAAAAAAAAAAAGAAAAAAATACAATGCTTTGGGCTCAGCACCCAGTTATTAGCACACCTGCATAATAACTTGATTTTCTTTCACAAAGCAACAGGATGTTTTCTAGCTTCGCATACTCCAGGCTTCACATCCAGGGTCCGGACAAAACTTTGCTGCTTTTTTTTAAGCTTCTCCATCTGTGTATGAAAATTTGCTTAGCCTTTGGGATACATGGTTGGAAAAGACAGGCTTCTCATGTTGCTGATACTGCATGTTTTGGTGTACTCTCTGACATCTTGCATATATTGTCTGATGATAAAGATAACTTTGAATCTGATCTTTTGTGTCACATATAAAATGGGGATTCTGAAATGTTACGCAACAGAAGCGGTAAGATGAACAAAATGATAAATTTAATTCAGGGGATTTAGAGACCGGCTGCTTTAAAATTTCTATCTTACTCCTTTCCAACCTGGAGGCAGGAATGGAAAACGAGGTTTTTATACCTGTAGGAGGATTCTTGCCATAGGAAGGGAAGAGCAGCAGTACAGTAATACAGAGTAACAGTAGTAAAAATAATAATAAAAAAGCAACAATACTAAAAATACCTGTCACTCTTTCCTGAGGAGCTTGCCAGGCTGAATTCTTGGACTTTCTTGTTCAGTTCTGCAGTTCTTGTTTTTGCAATAAAGTGCTCATGACATTCAGTAATTACAGATGGAGACTAGGCAGGATTAGACTCCCGAGTACTTTTGCCCAAGTTTCAGATCATCAAACCATGTATTTTGCAATTGTCAAACCTTGTGGTTATTTGAAGCCTTGAGTGCTCAAGACTGAGAGAGCCTCTGGCTCCTGTGTGGCAGTGTCCTTTGCCAGCCAGGCTACGTTCTGTACGACAGGCATGAATAGTTCCCTCCCTTTTGTAAGGGAATAAAGAGCACAGTGATGCCTTATTCCTCACACCACTTCTGTGTTTGCGCATGTGTATAGCATGGACAAAACCAAAGGCATTTCAGGGAATTTCAGATTCTCCTCTGTCAAATGTCAGAAGTGGCGAGCAGAGGAAGGGAAGCTGAGGTCTTCCTCACACTTCTGGGACTGCAGTACACTCTACTGCATGAGCCATTGCGTTTCAGTGGGGCACTGAGGCACTGGGAAAATGTAATGAACCATTTCAGTGGGCAGTAAAATGAAAAAAGAAAATTTAAAATCTTGGGTGCCTTTTCTTCTTGGATTCTTTGGAAACCAAAAGGAAAAAGGTACAATATGGATCAGTCTCATTCACTGATGTTATGTTAGGGATTAGTTCTGAAGTCTTCAAAGAAGGAGATAAATTAGCAGGTGTCCTCATAAGCACACTCTTTGCACACAGCTCACAATATATGCTATAGACACCTCTCTGATAAAAGACACTGAGATTAAGTGATTTTTTCCAAGATATCAGAGCCTGGGATTGAATTTGGTTTCCTGAATTTCAGTCTAATATTTTAGACACATGCATTTTTCACAGCAGGAGGTTTTATCTCTTTGATGCAGTGTCTCATCTTCTGTACTCATGGACAACTGGAAGATAAACAACTTTTCTGGCTTCATCAGCTTGAATGGGTTCTTAACCTTATCCTAAGGCTTTGTATTTATTGGGAAATAAAAAAAGAAGTGGAAGGGCAGCACTAGTAAATCCTGCGCTGTTGGAGTCTCACAGGAAGTCGAATGACCCTTGCTTGAGAAACAAAAACCACAGAATGTGGGTGTGATATTTATTGGTACGTGCTTTGCATTCTCCTCCAAGGACCAATTGAATTTTGCATCGCTACTGTAAATCGTGCCTACCTTTTCCAAGAAGATTTCAACACTAATTCTTCTGACAACAAGCCGCTGGAGAGAAATGCTGTGAGTGTTAGTATTTTGACTTCCGAGCCCTAGAAAGCTCTCCCCTGGTGTTAATGATTTTTGGTGAAAGGGAAGAATGATGGGCTTTCAGACACAGTGGGCATTCATTAGCATGTGCTCTCTGTCAATAGACCCTGCTTGGATGGCACAATCCCTTTTAGTGTGTCTGTTTGTTTGCTGTTTCTCCCTGAAGACAAGTCAACAATTGCATTGACTTTCTGATCTTCATATGCGAATGTTTATATTAACATCAGCGGCCCTGTGATCTCACTTAAAATTGGCTGTGGGCTGAAGATGTTTTAGTAGTCCTGGTTTTTTTTAATTTAAAAGAGAAGGGGGAAAGCCTAGAAAGAAAGGGGAAAAAAGATGGCTTACTTCTGCAGAAAATAAGCAAATTGTATTTGTATGGGTGTAAGGTCATAAAAGTTCAGATTATGCATTTTTAACTGCTTAGTTGTGTGAATTCTTTTTTCTTAATGCAAAAGATGTAAAAGCAGCTTCAGTGTGTTGTTCACAGTTAATTAACTGTTCTAAATATGGCTGATATATCACAATATTTTCAGCTAACTGGTTTCTGAGCTGTTCAAGAGCTGTTCATTTCCACTATGAAAATCAAAGATCAGAGGTCTTATTTTTAAGAAGCTGGTTTAATATTCTGTATTAAGGTAAAACATTTTGTCATTATTATTTTCCTTAGGATCTCCTAGGTTTCAGGTATTCTTGCAGATTTAGTTCACTGTCAAGTCTGCAGAATTATATCTTAGTACTTAGGTTGATCCATTCTGTATCTATATTCTCATTTAACTTTGGAGTTTAAATGCTGTGGTATTTAGAGTTGGATAGTGTGGGAATGGGGTATAAACTTCATCATATAGGTAATGAGCAAAAAAAAAGGAGAGAAAAAAAAAAGAAAGTTCTCCTGTAATCCATGTTAGTCCAGACCTCAGGTGTGTTTGTTGTTTGTCAAGTACTTGGTCACATCAGTACTTTAGAATTTTCTTCACGGAACAGTCGAGTGTGTGCTCCAGTAGGACTCGCAGAACTCTGTTGTGACTGATTTCTGTACACTGTGCTGAAGGGGGAGCAGTGCTGAGCACAGCCTCAGTTCTCTGGTAGTAGTAGCTGTAGAGACAACTCTTGTACAGTGCTTCCTGCATCCCTGTAATTTATTTGGGTGGCACTGCTGCAGTACAAGTACTGGAGATAAAATACGGACGTTCACTGAGTCAGATTTGAGTCGATGTAAGTGTAAAATTACTTCTTCTCCCTCTACTGAAGCTAAAGAAAGAAACCAGGACAATCTAGTTGCTTGATCTGTTTATATGGAGTTGCATCTGTGATGGTTTGTGCATACAAACAACTGCCATAAAAGAAAAGCAAACGTGGCAGTGGTGTGTGTACAGCATCCGTCTGTTTTCTGGGCAGGAGTAGTAGTTCAGAAGTGCCTTTTCAGTTCATCACTGAAATAACATAAAAGTAGAAAATAACTGAGCTTTGCTCTTTTACCAGTTTAGTGTCTCTGAGAATAGGCCTTGTTCTCTAATTGAAAAAATGATAACCATTAAGGAAAGTTAAACCACGAGCAAGGCTGCAGTATATCTTATTTCCAGTGTTGCAAAGACCTCACTTGAGGGTATTTTGGAGAAAACCTTTCAGTCTCATTTAGGGTGGTAATTTTATTTAATGTAGTGGCTATAACATGAAAGTGATCATAGCAGCTTCTGTGTGAATTTATTATTTATTATTATGCCAGTTGCCAAGTAGAGGTCAGGATGCCAAAGACTGGGACAGGAGGGAATCCCTCCTGAGAGGAGGAAGAGGGATTTCCTTTCAGTCAGGCTAAAAGGTAATAGCAAAAATAAAGAAGGCAAAGCTACAGATTGTCTCTGATAGCTGCTTCTGCACTTGTGAAGTAGAGTCAAATGCCTGCAATGGAAGCAGAAACAAACTCCAGATTTGCAGGAGAAGGAGCGACCCTGCCATGACATGCTGTCCACCATCCTCTCCTCTGAGAGGAGGAGTGGGAGGTTCAAAGGTTATCATCCTATTTATGCTAATTGAGTTTGAGCTAAGCCCTTCCCGAGGAAAAAAGCCTCTTACTGAATTAGTTATTCAGTTCCTCGGGGTGCAAGTGGAATGGCTGTAACACTGTCTTAGAGTCTGCTCAAGTGGCCCCTTGAAGAGTACATCTAAAAGATTTCTCTTCATTTAAGCATCCCTCAGATGCAAAGCAACCTGGAGACCTGAGAGACTTGTGTGCCTTTTGCTATTTGTCTGTCTTCAAAAGGGGCCAAACATGTTCAGGTACACAGCACCCTGGCAGGTCCTCTGTTTGTCCATGGAGCAGGGTTTGAGGGTAAGAATGATTTCTTTTCATAATAATACTGTTAAACAACCATAATTTGGAATTGTGTGAATGTGCTGTAAAGGGGAGGCAGCATTGGAGCGACTTACACAGAAAATGAAGGATCTGTGGGGATGTGACTTGTTCATTCCTTCATTGTGTATTTCCAGATTGCTGTAACTTGAGGGAACAAGTCAGAAGTTCTGTGAAAACATGTTGTGTGTGTTTATATGCCTCTGCTTTTGTATTCATACATCAAACATACATCACCGTGTACCTCTGTGTAGGAAAATATTGTTAATAATTTTAATTTCCATAGACCCTTCCATCCTTAAGCTTTTGAAAGGTTTATAGGGATGGATTAATGAATTAAACCTCATAGCAGTCTTAGGAGACACATGTTAAGGTAGGATTGCAGTCTGGGTAAGTTAAGTATTTTATTCAAGGTCATGCATCAAGTCAGCAGCAAATAGGAGAATGAAATCCACAACTTCTGATTCTAAGTCACTCTAGTTGCTTAATAATTGTTAGTTGCCTTCTAAATTGGTTTTTCTTCAAAACCTTTAGTCTTGAGGATTCACAAAAGTACAATTAACTGTAGCAGTACAACTGTGGTCAAGATTGGCATCTGAAAAGTGTAACCTTAAATTAATTTGGCTGTCATTATTTGTACACTTATTCTCACAGTACATGGCAGTATTCTTTTCCATGAAACCAGTCTACTAGTCTCTGATGGCATTTAATATGAAAGAGTTAGTTTGCAATGCAAAAATACCTATTGCATTTCCTCAGCTCTCCTGATTTTATCACAACTCTTGAAATACTTGGTATGGGTTTTCTTTCCAAAAGTGCCAAATGACAGAAGACCTTTAAACTTTGAAAATAGGTTTATAGCTTCAGAAGTTGCAACAAAATACTGGAAATTACGGTTTCTAAATAATGTCTCCTGATCTGTCTTTTTCTGTCTCCCTCCTTGAAAGAGGCAAATCAAAATTAAAATGCTATTTGCACCATTTTGTTCTTACAACTAGAAAGACTTGTATCTCACTAGCTTTTATGATTTTTGAAGATTGATTTTTTCTATCAGTCTCTCTAGAAAGTGCATACTTAAAAACAGAATGAGCAAGACGTATGTACACCTATGTTTTCTATACAAGGACAGTTTGAATTTGTTGTTGCTAAGTCCATTTTGACTATTCCCTTTCTAATCCTTTTACCTTAAAGGATTCAACTATACCGACTGTATAGATCACTTATCAGTCATTATGTAATCTTCTTTGGATGGAGGTGGGATTTTGTGCTGTAAAAAGGGTGGCCCAGGACTTCCAAAGGGCTGGTATTTGTGCAAATTTTCCTGCTGGAGCAGGTTCTCAGCTGGCTCTGGGATCTCTTTCAGCAGAGACTTTAGTTTCTCAACTATTAATTACTATATCATAAAAGCTTACTTCTGGATAAATATGAATCTGCAATGTATGGTTTGCACAATTAGCAGTTATCTAACCACAATTTCTGCAGAAGTTTCTCCCTTTTCCCCCTGGTGTCTTAATCAAGCATTACTGAAAAAAAATACTCAAAAAGTCCATGAAGTGCTTTTTTTGTCCTGTTTCTATTTTAACATAGACAGCTTCACAGTCATAAGTTACAGCATATCTGAGCCACCCAGTATATTACCAGAAGCTATAGATGAAAAGAAAATTTGGCCATGTGTACAGTGGGTCCCTGAAGACATTGAATTCTGTGCTGTACAGAGCTGTTCAAGTACTAGAGCAATGATAATAAATTTTGGATGTTTGTATCCAAATGCATTAAGGTGTCAGAAAGCAGAATGCCAGCTGCCAGTATTGGCTGCAGTTCAGTCTCTGGGCTTCAGCTCAGGCTATTGCCTAAGCCAAAAATTAAATAGGGTGCCTGGGGAACACTCACATCAAATGAAATCAAGTGCCCACTTGCTGTTAAAAAAGGTTAAAAGATTAAATGCATTTACTGCCCTTGCAGTACAATATTGTGGTTGTGATACCAGCTCAGACAGGAATTTGTGTATTTCTGTTCTAATTGAAATTCCTCAGCAGGATGGCCACTTCATGGAAGTAAGTGATACTCTCAGTGATACTCTCAGCTTTCTTTCCATAATTGCTTACTCAAAATCAGCCAGAGATGGCTTCTCCCAAAAAGGTGGTACTGCATCCCTATATGGATGAAGTAATGCCTGCTATGACTGTGCCAGGCTATGAAGTCATAGCCTGCTGTCTGCATACCAGCCATTCGTTACAGATGTGCATGGACTACTAGCCAGGCTCAAGCTGGGAAGTGTTATGTAGAGCTGTGTTCAGAAAGTCTGAATTCCACAGGACTCTCTCGGGGTAATGCTGGACTGGTTTAAAACTTCAAGTGTGGCAACAATATGGAAGGTGTCTATAGCACCCCATGTACAAATCTGCCTTCTACATGTTTAAAATAAACTGCAGTTTAATATAAATGTTTGGATTTGTTACTTATTTGCATTTCTCTATTGCAATGAGTTAATCTAGGCAAGCCAGTGATAAGTTTCACATTACCTTTTGCCTATGCAGGCACTGTTGTACATTAATATTTATTAAATCATATTAATTAGACAGCTGATTAAAGTATACTGTCGACCTTGCTGGAGGAAGGCTGCAGTATTTCTTCCCTCTTAGGCCCAGCCAAAGTCACCATTTAGCATTTCATACTTGGAAGACTGTCCAGCTCACCTTTGCTTGTGATGAGCATTCAGGCTTACAGCATGCTTCTGCTGAAGTCCACAGCAAAGCTCCCCTTGATTTGGACTGTTGCCGGGTTGAGTGTACAAAGATAACGTGACAGTAGTTTGAAGGTACTATTTAGAGTGATGCCAAAAGTGGAGAAGTTTTGGCAAAACAGTATTGCTGGGGGCTTTGGAGTTAGCACAGGTATGATTAGTGAAAAGGCAGGGCTGCCTCTGGTCTCCTGGTACATAGCAAAACTGCTCTAAGACTCATTAGGGGCACATCCAGGCAGTGCTGCAGTCCTGGTAATTTGTTTTAATGAACGCTGCTCATTTAAAAAGCTGTAATTTGTGCAAAGCCCTTAGGAAGTAAGGAGGAACTGTGGAAACATAAATTCCCTAAAGCAGAGTCGCAGTCTTTCCAGGTGTGTGACTAAAGGACATCATAAGCCTTACAAGACACAAATAAAGGCTGTAAATCATCAGAGTTCTGCAGTTGCTCCGTCGGGCTTGGCATTCTGATTTTTACTGAACTGTTGAGTCTGTGTGTTTGCACTAAGTTGTTTTGAATTAGATCAGAAAAAAAAATGGAAAGGTCTTAACAGTAAAGGTAGATGTGATCCTTTAATATTGTTGAGGTGCATTTGGCTGGCCTGGGTGGTGCTTTTCTTTTACACATACATCTGTTAGTTCTAGCATCTCTAGATTTTCATATTTTATTCCGTGATGTGGTAAAGGCAGGATTTGGAAGAAATGCTTGTTATTATTACCTGCAAATAATATGTTTCTAGCTGGTGGTTCCCAGATTCCAACTACCACATATTACTAACTATGGCACTGAAAGCCAATACATTTTCATACTTAACCAAAAGTGGTCTCAGTATGTCTCCAGTGTTTCAGATGAATCAACTCATGGCTGCTTGTCTTCAGACTAAAGAGCTGATACGATTTCCTGACATTCTTCAGGCAGGGCAAGCTTGAGCTTGGTATCTAACATAACTCCTTAGCTCTTATAAGAACCTGTGTTCCCAGGCAAATAAACAGCACTGCACAGTGAAAAACAATCCTCTTGTTTTACATCTGAAGGGGTGTTTTCAGGCTAGTAATCTGTCTTGATAGCAAGTAAATACAAAAGCATGCTGCAAGGAGCTGACTTGCACTTAATGCGGTAGCAGAAGATGACTCCAGTTGCATAGACTTGGATCACATACTGCCCATCCTCTTCTCAGCATGAAAGGTCCTGGCAAAGAATCTCAGTGTCCTATAAGGTAAACAGAAGAGTGAGCCATGAATGCCCACCATGGCTGGATAGTACTTGCTTGCACGGAAGTGTTTTTGTCCTCTCTGTACTGCCTGTTTTTTTTGTTTTGTTTTGTTTTGTTTTTGTTTTTTTGTTTTGTTTTGTTTTGTTTTGTTTTTTGGGGTTTTTTGAGTGTTGGAAAGTGAACATTTTTGCTGAAAATCGGAGTTCATGTGACTGAATGGGCATAGAACAATTTTTAAAGAGTAACTATCTAACTCTCTAAAAAAATTTTTAAAGAATTTTTGAAAGTAAAGAAAAGATTCTGACTTTTTCTGGTAGCAGAGAAAAGCTTGGAAAAAAGTCAGACTCACTGCTAAGAACTTAAGAACATGGGGAAAATAAAAAGGGCTGTATAGCCACATTTTTGTGCTGGCAATTCTTGGCTTCCTGGGACTTTAATAATGATGTCTGAGCAAATGGGATTATTTTTATTGCTGTATGATTAGGGAGCTTTAATTCCATCAAGTGCCAGCAATACCAGTTTGTGCACATTATTGTAGTAACCTGGGTCATTTAATCTCTGCTGTTGCTAGTCACACTGCTACACGCTACACTTAAATCACTTCTAGGTTGTTGTTTCTGTTGCTACATGATGCCCTTCTGCCTTTCAAAAGTGTTCCCAGTTATCTTCAATTTCTTTTTCCCGTCTTAGTTTTCAGTCTTTTCATGCTGACCCAATGGAACACAGGTCTGCTCTCACTGCTGTTTGTTTTTCATATGACTGAGAGATTGGAGATGGCTGAGGAAAGGAATGAGATAAACTGGGGAAAGGAGGAGTGATGATATCACCAAATTCCCTGACCTGTAAACAGAAGCTGTCCAGCAGAAGTATCTTAATCTGTTTTGAGCTGTCCACCATGTTCACTGTCCTTGTTCAGTGAGAAAGACTTTCAGGGCCACTTCTCAAGAGAGTTACAATTGTTGTGTTTGAGCTGCTGTGTACCTTCATTGCCGTCTCCTGGCAGTAAATTAGAAATTCTGATTATGTGTTCATGTATTTATTCTGGGCCATTTTGGTATAAATTCTAAATAATTAAAACTTGTCTCCACTTCCCATTAGAATATCTTTGCTCATTTTATGCTGGGAAAACATACATGGATATAAATACAAAAACATTGAGCTTTTACTGAAGTCAATTTTTGAATCATAATTCCTCGAAAAAGAACTTGTCCAAGCCATGGCAGTCATCAGGGAAAAAAGTTCTTGAGCAAAGTCACAGTAAAATATATCATTAATCATAACCCACCCACATCTAGGCATCATATCACCAGACACTTCACAGGAGGAAGGAACAGTACTGTTGATATTCATGACTCACTATATTCATGGGTTATAAAGTTAAAAGCATCAGCTGTAATCCCATTATGATTGGCATTGTGACACAGACTAGTGGATTTCCCCAAATTGATTTTTGTTTGGATTACAGCTTATCTTTTAGGAAAACATCCAGTTTTGATTCCACATGTCCTATAAGGGAGCATTAATCAGAGCCCTTAATAAATTGTTCCCTTCATTAATTATAACCACTGCTAAGATCTTCCTGTTAGAAAATAGGCATTATTTTACTCATGGTCTCGCTGAACACTCCCCAGTGCAATCAGAAATGTCTTGTGCTCCTTCCTCCTCTGAGGGATTGGCTTTGTCTGAAAATTGCAGAGTGATTGGGAGGTTTTTTATTTGTTTTTTACCTTGCATAACCTGTGAGGTTGGAAGAAGTTCTGGCTTACGGCTTTAATTACAGTCTGTCTAACTACCTAGAAAACCTTCTCACTCTCTTCCTTCAAGTCTTACCCTTGTGATGTTAGCACACACCTGTGGCTGAGAAGAGTAATGTTGATGGCATGTGCGTGACCTCCACTTTTCATTCATACTGCTTTCATCTTGCTGTTACCTGATACTACAGCCTGCCTTCATGTGTCCACCTCTTTGCTAAGCTCTTGTTGTAGGCTGTGACCAGGTTATTATTGCTGTTTTAAAACTAGGATATTATCAAGAATATTGAGGTCCCCATCTGAGCTGTGCTGAGAGCTTCTGAGCATTAATCAGATTTCCTGATGAAATGGTCAAGGTGAAGTGCCTTGTTTAAGAGTTCTTTAGGCAGTTTCAGCAGTTTAGGGCTGTACTTACACTACCATTTCCACTACGAAATTGGCATGTGTGTTGACATCAGACACATGCAGACTCATACTTAGGGTTGGATGCGGACCACTGGCAGCCACTCGCAGCAGTTCCGAGATGAACCCAGGATCCATGTGGCCTCCAGCCTGTGTTACTAGGCCAGAATGGTACTTCTCCCAAACCCAGGAATGAGGCGTCTGTGTGCAAAACAGAGCAGTGATGGGGGATGCAACACAGAGATGTGAGTCTGGGTGAGCTCTGCTTTGAAGACATGCCCTTAATTATGCTGCAGGTTTGGGCAGTGCTTCTATAATAGCTGGCTGTCGAATCACCTCACAAAGCTATGATCTTTTCTTTATCCTTTTTGAGACACTAATTGGTAAGAAGAGATGTCGGTGCTAACGCACTGATAAGCACCTTACCCATGTTGTTACTTAGTTGCTGAGATGTTCACAATTCCTTAATTGAAGGCATGTATTTCCTTTGGGTAATTTCTGCTTAGCTGACTTACTCCGCAATGCACTGTCCACATGTGTTTCCTGAAATTACCAGCTGACATAATACAAAATACTGCTTCATGCATGTCTGTACAAAGTTGGAAGGTGTAGCAAAGCATGATGGTTTCCACTGAGCAGAATACCAGGATGGTATGAAGGGCGTTTCTGGGTAGAAAAACAAGACTCTTCCCATGCCCTCATAGAACAGCACAGAGGTCCCACTCAGGTCCTGCCTAAGTTGAATTATCCTTTTGCAAGCTGGGTATTTTCCCTTGTAGTGAACAATGTGAACAATGACGGTCCTTGGTTGGGAGAAATGTCAGCCCTTGGACTGTGGTTTGGGTGTTTTAGATTCAATGATCAGCAAACTGTTGAAGTAGTCTTGACAACTTTCCTGTATAGGTTGTGATGAAAATTAAGTAGTACTGTACTCCTTTCTTTACAGAATCTGAGATTCTTAAGCACTGTAAGTTAGGGATTGGATTTGCCTTCTAGTGTATATTCTGTTTTTCCTCTTGATGGGACAATGACAACCTCAAATTTGCCATTTGTTGAATACTTGAAATTTAGCATTCAGATCGGAATGTATATACATCACTAACATCTAGATTTATCTGTCCTAGAAACAGGTGTCAGGAACTAGTTCTGGGAGTTTCACTTTAAGCATCAAGATTCCAGCATTTTTCTTTTAAGGGCCTGGTCTGTAGTGTTTGTGGTTCATAAAACCAACGAGCTCTGCTTTCAATACGTCTGGAGCTGGTCCACATCTCTGCTGTTGTCCATGTGCAAACTGCCACTCACCATTCCAGAAGAGAAGCCGATTCCCACGTTCATCCCACTTGCAAACAGCAAAACAACTTGGTTTTTCTTCAACTGGCTTTTTTTTTCAGCGAGTGACTTTTTAATGGTACACTTGTATCCTTGTATTCACAGAATTGCTCAAAGTTCATGGTGATTCAGAAGTAGTGCTGTGATTATGAGTTTAATTTTATTTGCCTTTTAATACTGCTAAGAGGATTTTTTTTTCACCTGTGATGTAAGAAATGTTAAATGCTATCTAATGAAAATACATTTGTTATTTATAGGTAAATCCAATTATTTAGTTAGTTAATGGATCTTTAAAATAGCTATAAGAAATGGTCATTCATATATTTGCCAACAACTGATTGCTATTTCCCTCCTGAAAAACATCCACTGTGATTGATTTGTGAGTATTCAGCTTTGTGAAAGGAAAGCCAGACCCGTTAGCATAGCTTTATCTTGCATGTCAGAGAGAACAGACAAATCAGTGCTTATTGAGCCACCCTGTAATTGCATTAGTCTGTAAACTTCTGGTGGCCTGGTTTCCTCTCTTATTAAATGGAATGAGAAGGGTTGGAGAGAAGCTTGGATACTTGCACTTGTAGATTAGACATTTCCTTTTTTGGAGGTTGGCTTTTCTGGCTTGGGTTTTTTTCCTTAAAAACGAGACATGGTTTTGGTCTGGTGTTATTTTTTGTTCTGCCAGAAAACTGTAATGCATTATGCAAAAATGTTCATTTGTTCTAAGCTAAGATTATTTATAGGTCAGAGTTCTCACATGATGAGTACTGCCAGTTTTAGGTCCTCATAAGGAATACGAATTCAGTTTTGGGATTAGCTGTTGTATTTCTTTTTCTAGTTACAATAACTAATTTAGGTGCCTGCCTCATTTTGAGTGTGTCGGTTTTGATAAATGATATTCACCTCACAAGACTCTGCTGTCTGTCACTTTGTGAGTTACAAAGTACATAAAAAGAAAAATAAAATACCTTTTCATCTTCCTCATAAAAGTTCTTTTTGAACACCAGGTTCTTGTTAACCTGTCAGTCGGAAAGGGAAACCACCAAATGAACGTGTCAAGTCAGGATGGGGAAGAGGTAGGGGGCAGGTGGGGATTGCTGTGATGTTTTTGTTGTGTGAAAATCAGCTTGAGATTTGTCCCAGCATCCTGAGTTTCTAAGCTCCTGCATTAAAACCAGAGAAGCCAATTGGGGGCAATAAAGTTAGACAGGTGCTTAAGCATTTTTTTAGGAGCCTCCAGCAAAGGGAAGCAGTTTTGGGCAAGGGGAAGGAGTTTTTAATGAGATGCCGCAGGCACGCATGGCTGCTTCAGCTAAGAGCTGCCTCTCCCCCAGTCGCTTCTCCAGGCCCTGTGGCTGCTCCCAGGAAAGTAAACAGCCACGGTTTGCCCCAAATCTGCTGTATGACCTGTTCAGACCAGAGCTAGGCAAACACCAAACAAACAGCTTGTACTCCACACCTTAGGCATTCAGCCTATAAGTAATTACAGTTCCAGCCCTTTTACAGTATGTATCAATAATGCAAAACAAGTCTTTATGTTAACTCTCTCCAGCAAGCTAAAGCCCTGTTTACTACCCAGTTGCTCAGAGAAGCAGCAGTTAGAAATGGAAGCGAAGCTGAGATACGGTCCAATGCTGTGATCCTGGAAAGGCAGATGGTGTCCTTGGAGTGCTCCAAGGTTACACTGTTGCCCTTTTCTAAGGGTATCTGTTCAGCTGTGGAAGGAAGAAAGATCAATACAAAACCCAAAAAAGGACTGATTGCAGCATGAGTGTTCAGTTTGGTGGACAAAGCTGTCATAAGAAATCTCTCACAAGCCCCACACTGTATCTTACTGACAACAATCCTTGCCCTCCCTATGGTTGTGTGCAGAACAGTTGTCTCTGGGGGAAGAGGGTTCAAAATGGACAAATGTGTCAGAATTTCATGCTAGAGTAACAATCTTAGAACAGGAGGTGTGAGTTGCATGGTTTCTACTGTTGGTGGCTCCCTTTCAGTTGGTAATGCTCCACAAGTAATTCACAGGGTGGTAATCCAGCTCTTCCTCCCAGAGTTTGAAGCAGCTCTGCCTTTCCCCCTGAACTGTGTTACAATTTTGTGTGAAATTTTGGGCCAGTTTATGGTATATATTGCAGGAAAGGACAACTACACTGGAGGGAGAAGAGGTGTTGTCACAGAACCATTCTCCAGCAGCACCCGGGTAAAATCTCAGAGCCTTTACAGTATCTTGGGTGCAGTGTCATACTAAGGCATTAATGCCCAGGCATCTAATTCACAAGTTTGGTTCCTTGTCATGAGTCAAATATTTGACATGTGGCTTAATGCTTGTTATTTTTTCAAACATTTCACCAGTTTTAGATTGTCCCAGTTAGATGACTGCCTTAATTTTACAAAACCTCCACGGTTTTGTGAAGTGGACTGGGAGAGTGGTCTGCTACTGAAAATATTTTTTAAAATACTGATTGCGAATACTCTGTGAAATTAAGGTAATTTCCTGGCATGTTGTGAAACACCTAGGTGCCTACAGTGTGGTTAGGGGTATTTGTATGGTAGGACTAGAAATATGCAAGGTGTTGTTCTGCCCATCATCCCTGTAACAGCAAAAGAATGACAGAAAGGCTTTGTGTATTTCTTCTTGTGCCTACACTTTCCAGACTGCATCCTTTAATACGTGCAATTGCAGTGCCGTCTCATGTTTCTCCAGCTGCCTCTGTGCAATTTTTCATATGGGAGTATAGGTTAGGTAGACAATTGGAGCTGGGCAGCCTTTCCTTTGCTTAGAATTTGCCATGAGATAGCATGTATTATTATGTGCATAGATGCAAGAGATGAAGCTCAGCATAAAGTCATCCTCTGGCCCCACAGAGTTACTGCAGTGGAACTGCTCCCTGTCTGTTTCCCTCTAGACATATAGATAGATACAGATGGACGGATGGACGGATGGATGGATGGACGGATAGATAGATAGATAGATAGATAGATAGATAGATGGATGGATGGATGGATGGGTGCTAGAAAGAGGAAGGGATGAGCTTGTTCCCCATGCAGATGTGATTACTGCAATTCCTGAGTGCATGCTGCAGCAGAGAGCTTCTCACTGCTCCTACAGACAGCTGTAGACAGAGGACACAGGCTAGAACAACATTTGCAATTGCTTTCCAAAACCCTGCATTCTTGTCATTGTTAGAGCCCTCATTTGCCGAGCAGTTGATTTGAGCCCAGGAAATCATTATGGGTTGATTTTATTGTTGCTATTATTGTAATAGGAGGAGGGAATTAAAAACAAATGCCTCAGTGCTGATGTTTGACTAGAGTGAGAGACTGATCTGTAAACCCAGATTGTAGCTGATCACTTGGAAAAGGCCAGGCAGGACTGCTGGGCAGTTGAAGAGCTGTGTTTCAGCTTATGTTCTGACTAGGATCCATACACAGAACCTCACCTTGGAAGCCAGCTTGGGCAGAGGCAGGGTGAATGGGCTCAAACCACAGGATGTTGCTATTACAAGATGCTACATGGAAGGAATGTGGCTTGATGCACTTAGCATGACCTTTTTTACCAAGATGCAAGCAGGCAGTGGGTAGAAAGAAAAGGAACAGCTGGCACTGAACAGAAAGCTTGAAGAAAACCAATGATCAATAGAAGGAAGAGAAAACATTCTGGAAAAATACTCAGAAAAGAGAAATTTCAGATGCACAAGTTAGCATGAGCAATCAAAATTGCAAGTTCTTCAGTCTCCAGGAGGCAGCAGCTCCTGTTTGTCTCTCAGCGGTGATGGAGCAAAGAAGGCCTCTGGCAGATGTGCCCCATGGAGCATCTGTGATACTCAAGGCTGGCCAAGAGTGACAACAGAAGAGTTTCCTCTTAAATGGCAACAATGATGGGAGGCCTCGTGTCACTGATTGTTGTCTCAGGGTCTGGCGCATAGTTGGCGAGTGGTGAACCTCTTCATTAATAAATTAACTTGAAGATGTATCTTACAGCAGTGCACCCAGTGCTCATGCCCCACACCGATGGGGCAGAGCACTTGGCGGGTAGGCTCCAGCAGCCAGGGAGCCACTGTGTCTCTTCTCATCTGTGGCTTTGAGCAGTGTAGACTGCTGCAATTGCATTTGCTATGTCTTGCAAGCAGAGGTAATGAGCTTAAGATTAGCAGTATAGCAATATTTGGAGAGATAATTAGCAATATATGGAGAGCTTCAAAATGAACATTGTGTGTTCACAATGTGTGTTCGCAGTGTATTTACAACCGCTGCAATGTGTTTTTGTCTTGGCAAAAGATGTAGGCAAGTCTTAGTGTGAAGGAAAATCAACCCTGTAAAAAAAAAAAAAAAAGAAAAAAAATAAAAAGGAGAAACAGTTGCCCCAGATAATTCTGAGATTAGTAAACTTTCAACCTATAGCACAGTATTTGTGTAGTAAGATTTGAGGTCTGTCAATACTTAACAGTTTGTGCTGTCTGTGTACAGGGCCTAATTCATATGCTGAATCTCTAATGACAAGAAACTGACAAATATGGCAACACTGCCCAGTAGGGTATCAGCAACAGTCCTAAAAGCTCTCTATTTCACACAAGAATACAGATTTACAGAGAGCTCTTCACTATCAGTTCTTAAATGAGGAGAAAAAAATCTTAAAAAACCAAAATCATGTCATTAAGAAATCATGTAATGTTTTTATCAATAAAAATAAAAATAGGCTTTTCCTCATATGCTGTGAATTAATCAATTATCACACAAGTAAAAGTTATCTGTAGCCATCCCTTTAACAAGGCTTTGGTATTACACATCTTTTATTCAAATTGATATTTCCTTTAAAGTGCACATGAGTTTCACAGTCTCAGACTTCCTGATGAAGTATGTGCAAACATGTATGCACATGTGTTGACTTTCAGAGTGCCTTACCTTTTCTTCCATTTATGTGAACTTGAGCATCTACCTTATCCTAGGACAAGTTGTGCTGCTTGGGAATATCTTGTATTTGTGAGTGTTTTCTGCCTCACTATGGTAAATTTCCTTCAGCATTCTTCTTCACCTCCCCCTCCAGAGTGTGAAAGACAGTTCAGATTTTTCCAACACAGCATTTTTTTAAATAAGAAAATATTATTGCATCAGGAGGAGTATGCTTATAGTGGAACATGGTGCTTGTTTCAGTGCACTAACTGTCAGCAAGCTCATTCCTGTTCTCTCCTGTTTAATTTTATAGCTGAATCTTGTGTCTCAGAAAGCAGTGAAATTTCAGGGGGATCCTGAATTTCAGGGGAATTCATGTTGTTGTATTGCATTTCGCTTGCTTAGAGAGAAATTAATTACTTGCACTGATTAATTACTTGAAGAATGAGCTAAGTTTTAATGCTGAATTTATGTAGGTTATTATGCTGCAATTGTATCTGCACTTCTTTGCACATTGCCATCAGTTCAATGAAGCTTAGTTTTATAGCAAGGAGCATTAGAGGAAATTTTTAATGACTTGGAAGGTAAGCCAGCTTGACACAATCTTGTTGGTAAGACACTACTGGAAAAATTTAAGTAATTGCCTCTAAATGCTAGAAAATCACTGTGATCAGAGAATGCGTGTTTGTGTTTCTTTTGTAGTTAAAGGTGCCTTAACATTTCCTGAAACCTCATTGCTCATTTGATAAAGCATCACAGTTCTTATCTTTGTTTGTGTGGAGTCTTGCTGGATGGCATCATCCTCCGTTGGCAATAGATGTATGTCTAAGACTTAAGCTGTGACCAGTAGACATCTTCCTTGTGCTTGCATTTCCCACATCTTTCTGGAGTAATAGGAAAGCAAGAATATGAATTTCTTGAAGGTTTTTATGAAATTAACTTAAGCTGTGTTTTTAGACCAGAAATGGCCTGCCTGCACCTCCTAAGCTGTGTTCAGCAGTTCTTCAAGGAAAATGCAATGATTTGAATCCTGAGCTCTTGCAAAGTTTAGCCTCAGAAGTTGCTGCCTGTCACAGGAGAAACTTAACATCAGTCAGCCAGTCAGCTTCGTTGTGGTGCTATGCAGGATTCCCTCTGAACACTCTGCTGGTGTTGGGTGATGGTGAAGGGCAGGGGGTTCAGGGTTTGGGGTGAGAGGGAGGAAATCAGGAGAAAAGGGTGTGGAGGGTCTTTTCCCTGGCATAAAGTAATTTTATTGCTGCTATTGTTGTTGTTCCATAAAGGGAGCTAGCCTATTAAGAAAAAAGCAGCTACCCTATTAATGAAACAAATGAATTGTTGTAGAATAAAGTTGGTTGTGTTTTGACCAATTTGCCAATATTAAGTGTAGAAGAAATAACAGCTGAGTAATTACAGCAAAAGAAGCATTAAATGCAACTTGAAACACACACATATTTTCTAAGCTTGGGGCTGTTTGACATTTTGTAGTGTTAATCTTGGTTTGTAGTAGACTGGTCATAATCAATTTATGTTGATAAGCTGTCCTGTGCTTCTTACTGGTCTCCTTTAGGTAGATGGCAGATAGCAGTGGGTGCTGTTATTGCAAACAAGTGTTCTTTTTTGTTCTAGACGGTCGAGATCTCTCCTTTCCAATCTTCTGTGTATGTGTCTAGTTAAAGTACTGTGTCTGTTCAAAGCTACAGCAACTCTGCATCTTACAAGAACACCGTATGGGAAAAAGTTTGACTCCACAAAGAAATTATGCTTTCCATAACTCTGAATATTCCTCTCTGTTTTGCAAGTGCAGGACATGTAACTTTGCAAGATGGCACCAGAGTTAAAAAGCTTATGATTTTGGCTGAATTAATAGAAATTAACAAACATAACTCCAGCTTGCAAGACTGGGAGTCTGGGAGTTACCAAAACATTTTGTTCTGTTTAAAAACAAACATTTTTCTATCAGCTTTTTCAAAATTCCTGAGGATCTTTGTTTCCAGCCACCTTATCTAAACAAATTGAAACAAACACTGTGCACAGGTTCCTTGCTACCACAATAAATTGCTTGTTTTAACTGGGGTGTTTGGGGACTGGTTTGATTTTGGGTATTTTTCCTTGTCTTTTGTGTTTGCTTGAGAAACAGCCTCAGCATGTAGGGTGACAGGTCATCTCAAGTGCTGACAACATTTAAAATCATTCCAGAGGAAGCTTCTTCAAATTACCTTCTGTTTGGGGAGAGGCAAGAGCCTGCACGGACCATTCCCATCGGGCAGCTGATAGAGGACTGCTCAGTTATCCCTTTGGTGTCCATGCACACCTCACACACAGAGCACGTAGCAGCTAAAGATGGCTTGCAGCAGAGCAGAGTGGCTTCCTACTCCTACTGTGAGTGCAGGTCGGGCCAGCTTGGGTTATCTCACCTTGAAGACTAAGGAGGCACTCATCTGTTTGCATACCCCTCCAGTGAGAGATGCTTAAGTAAGCTTTAGACTTTTAAACCTCAGAAGAGTGGAGGTGAAGAGTTTACTGCGAAGGAATCACATGGGTGGTGACAGTGGTTGCATGTGACATCACAGGTTGTGGAGTTTTCACCCTTCTCAGTACCCACAACAAAAGCGTGTGGGTAAGACAGTGCTTTTGAGAGGTACTGAAAAAGTGGAGAAGAGGCAAAGAGGAAGTCCTTTCCCCACTAAATGGCTTGCAACAAACCTAAGTAATTTTTCATTTCAGATTCCTTTTTTGCATGTGAGAGCAGGTAAGGAGATGAACAGCTCCTTAAATATTAACTGTCAGTGTCTGAGGAAGAGAAATAAGTGGGATGCTGTATGACCTTTCTCACTTGTTTTTCCAGCCCTCATCTTTTCATGAAAACGTAGCATTCTTAGCTGATTGGCATTTATGGCTCCATCCCCGGTAGTTTTGACAAGGTATTTTATGTTTGCTGTGCTGGGCGTAGTAAACATGCCACATGACACTTTGTTTCTGAATGGAGAATGCCCCCAAAGCCCCAGTTTTCAGAGCAGTCAAGTGTGAACACATCTTTTAAGAAGTTTTACCTGATCAGCATTGAAATACAAATGAAGACCAGTTTTAGCATTGGAAATGAATTTCAATCCAAATGGCATCAAGAGAGGGCCTCCAGGTATTCTTTGGGTTGCATTGAACAAAAACTCTTTGTTTTCACCAGGGCTAAAGGTTTCCTACTTACATTACCTAGCCCAGCTGCCAGGGTGAGTAGACATTCATGTAAGTACAAGTACAGACTGGAGGCATTGTTTTTCCCAAGAAGCTGTAGTCTTTTTCTGTCATAAGAACACACAGCCCTGACAGCAGGGTGAAAGTGGCAGCAAAACCCAGCTTCGATGCACCTCCTCACTGCAAATCATCCAGAAAATGCAAAGCACTAGTGAGATGTAAGAGCCCTCTGCTCCCCCATGAAGGTTTAATGTGACAATTTCCTATTGGAATTTATTTTGGTGGCCATCCTTGGGTAATTCATGCTGAGCAGTTATTCTCCTGCTGCTACAGTGGCAGTCAAGACTGTCTGAAACATGGGTTTCAGGTGGGGGGTCCTCTCTGGAAAGGAGAGGTTTGACGTGTGAGCATGCTGTTCATACTGCCAATGTCAGAAACTGGTTTTATTTCTGTCTCATACTGGTTGTCTCATACTGTTCTTCTTCGTAAGAACAGCAGGTCTGGTTACAGCGCCAGGGGAAATTAAACTGACAGAGCCAATTTGTACTCATAAAATAAATAAAAGTGGCCTTTGGGTTTAGAGCGTGTGATTTCCGCAGAAGGAGGAGGAAGAACAATTAAGATTGCTCACCAGATTAAATTCTTTGTAATTGCTTGTTTTCAAATAGCCCCTTAAACATGAGGAAATATCCAAGAAAACTATTTATTTTTAAAAAGTACTCGTTGCAAAAGAATTCTGTTAAACTGCCTTCCCTGGCTGTTAGGAGCTGTCTCTGCCAAAAACTGAAAATTAGCCTGTGAGCAAGCATGATTAGACTGGCATCACAGGTGGATGGGCACCTGCTCGGAAAACTGCATCCCCTCTCTTGAGATGTACTCCCTGCCTCTCTTCACCCTGATGGGGCCATGCAGAGAGGTCAGAAATGTTTTGCCTGGAGAGAAGGCTGGGGAATGGAGCAATTCAGTTAAAAGTGAAAAAGCACTGAACCAGCCAGTGACAGGCTGGCATTAAAAGCCTTACTGTATGTCCTGTATCTTTGTTGTTTTACTCTGGTTCCTTGCACAGGATGCCCTCTGATGTTCACCGCCCATATTTAATCCTCTGCTGGTTTGGTAAGGGTAGATTTGTAGAGGAGGTATTAAAAATGAGAAGGAGAGGCTTAAAATGTTTAGTAAACTCCAGCAGTCGCATGCTTAAGCGCCAGTTTTGCTTCATGCAGCCAGCGTTCTGGGCCACTGTTCATTTTACAGTCCCAAACAAAGGTGTCTGTGGAGATCACAGTTTGAAAATAATGAACAGAAATGGTGACGCTGAGCCCATCAGACCTTCCCTCACATGCAGGCAACTTTGCTGTCATACAGAGAACAATTACACTTCCTCCAGTGAGGTATGTCTTGAAAAGACTGCTGATACAGAAGGGGGTAAGGGAAGAGTTTTGACACTTGCTTTTTCTTCTGCTATTGCACATCTTGGATTTAATAGTCCCATAAGGGTGCTAGTCTGACAGACTCAGAAAGTCAGGCAGGGTATTTACTCACTGACCGGGAAAGGGATGCACAAGAGGATTTCTTTCATTTATGTTAAGCTTGTGTATACTTTCCATGAAAAGGAACACTTTTTTTTCTTTCATCTTTTTTCCCCCCTTTTTTTTTCCCTTTTCCCACATGTTAAAAGAGCAGAATTAACCCTTTACAAGGTTGTAACAATGACCCTGTGGTTCAAGTGGTGCAGTTACCTCCAGTGTGGGAAGGTGTTTGGGCTGATAGGGAAGCGGCTGTGGCCTGAGGTAGCTGAAAGGGCTTGTGCTGTTATTTTGTTACTGCATAATCAGAAGATACAACACTGCAAATCACTGTTTCTGCCACATTTTTAAAGAATTTGTGTCGAACCAAAACCGTAAGTTGAAACCAGCTGCTAAAATCTGGTGTGTTCTCTCCCAGAAAGAGTCATAGCATAACTTGTGGCCTACATTCAGTGCCTCATCGTGTATGGTGGAGAGGATACATGGTGTATCTCCTTCACAGAGGAGGCCTGTTTCAGATTAAAGATGCCCCCCCAGGCGAAGGCCCTGGCAGAGGACATGGTGCCTGTGTGCATGGTGCTGCATGTTTTTCTTTGACTGGTTGAGCTGTTGCCTGCATGCCTCATCTGCCTCTGCAGGTGGCCTCTTGGCGTGGGCAGAGCAGTCGTGTGGCCATTCGGCACCGGCATTGCGCACGACCTGCCACTCTGGGAGACGAGTTTGGCTGCAGACCTGAGGATCCTCCGAGCTGCAGAAGAAAAATAGGAGTTGTCCACTTAACGCTAACATTTCATACACACAGATTTAGCCATGAAACCCAGCATGGTTGGATATAGTGTGCATTTGTGCTGCAGATTTGGAAGATTAGGGTCTGAAGCAGGTAAATCACTTTGTAAGGGTCCTTTTTTTCTCAGATTCTGAGGCCAGCACTCTGTCTTTTGTAGTCTTGCCCCTGATGTCTCTAGAAGATAATATTTGCTGATTGTTCAGCAGATCTCTGATACTAATACAGACTCTTTACCAGAGAAAAGCATTTCAATCTTTGTAGACCTGCTTCATCTCAGTATGGCATGATGTAGGGGGGACCCAGGGCCTTACTGCTTATAGTCATGAAGAAGAGTTGGTTAAAAATTCGGATATGTCAAGAATCTTTGCACTTCAGGGAGTTAAAAGGATTCATTTTTAAGTATTCTTGGCTCACTTTGAGTAAGAGTTCTTCAATTTTACCTGTTTCTTGATCCTTCAGCTGTTTCAGGTTTCTGTTTGAACTTTTTGTTTCAACCAAGAACACTATAATTTCTATTTATTTTTTTAAATAAACCTCAGGTTCTTTTGGGTGGGGCTGATGCTTTAAGGGGAAAAAAGAACCCCAAACAACAAAAAATAAGAAAAACCCCAACTTACTTTGAGTTGATGGCAATGGTGAGTCTGAATTCCTGAGCGGAAAAAGGTTATTGGTTTATCTGAGGCCAAGAATAGCAGAAAAGGGTTTAGCAGGGTATATCTGCTGCCTTTGATACTAAGCTACACTGCTATACTGAACACACTTCATCACCAGTAGCCCATTCATTCTTGCAACGTACCAGTGTATTTTCCAAAACTAGTTGGTAGGAGAAACAGGTCATTTAAAAAAAAATAAAATTATCTAGTGCAACTCTTTTAGGGTTCAGTGAAAACTGAGTATTTGCATGTCAAATGGACAACTCCCATGAGTCTGTATCCAACAAGGGTCTTGAGCTCCATCTCCTGCACACCTGGGTCGTGATCCAGTTACATCTCTGTCCTCCAGTGACCTCCTGGGCATGTGGGGCTTTAGATGGCTGGTGTCAGGGAGGGCACAGAAGATAAATATCTTGTGACCTTCTGCTCCTTAAGTGACCACAGGTGAGGCAAGGTTACCTAAACTTCGTATTGAATCAATAATCATCTATAGAAATTGCATTTTAAATCTGTTTGCACTTTTAAATAGAGTATTTTATTTCTCTGTGGGACACTTCCCTCTTCATAGTGTAAAATTCTGGGATGATCCAAGGGAACAAAATAGCTAATACTGTAAAATCTGTAACTGCTTATTAAAATATCTGCCCCTCTACTGTGCAGACATTATGGGAAGTGTTACCTGAAGGCACACAGTATTTCCTATCACTTTAGGCTCACCAAAGTCACTCTTAGCTTAGGACAGGGATGTTGAGTGCCTTTTTTTTTCTGGTGGGAACCTTATTTACATTCTCTTTTCACAGATTCATTCAACAGGTGACAAAGAGTTTCTTACCTACCCATTTTAAAAATGTAGAGGCTTGACTTGCGTCATTTAATGTGGCTCAGGCAGGTTGTGGAGCATCTGGTCAAGTGAGCTACCACTGCCTTCAAGGGTTCTCCTGTCAAAAATGTCACTTTCATTTTCATCATTGCTGGTAAAGAATGGCTGTGCCTTGCCTTTGCTGATGCCCTAGAAGTAGTAAGAAAGCAAGTCAATATCTTACATAGTTCCTCAGGTGAGTAAAATTTGCTTAAAATGAGCTCTGTCATCTGTAGCATCATGTCTGATGCTAAATTCAAGCCATTTTAACCCGAAGTCCAGAGGGCCTTTGCAGGGGATGTCTGGTCAGCATAGCTCATGTTTTTAGCTTAAACTATCAAGCCTCCAGGAAACTTAATCCAGGGGTACTCAAATGTCACTAGCCCACAGGCAGCAGTAATAGCTGGTCAACAGGTACCGTGCTGTAGAAAACATGCTGCTTTTTTTCTCTGTCACCCTACTAAATTTGGGTGGGGGGTTTTTTGTTTGTTTGTTTTCATGGGTGGGTTGTTGTTGGGTTGTTTTTGCGCTCCTTGTATCCAGTTGTTTTCCTTGTGACTGGTACTTTCCATACAAGCTGTGCACCCCTACCCTGACCTGTCTTCTGAAACAGCTTACCAAAGGTGGCCTAAGCACTTCAGTTAACATTTCAGCTTCTCCCGTGGAAAAGATATAGTCAAGTCTTTTTTTGTTTCCTGATAGGTAAAAATTACTGCTAATTACCTCTTGGAGCTTGTGTCTTTCACAGCAGCCCTTCATGTAATTGCTGTTTCTTAGTACTAAGCCAGCCACATGCTGTGTTGTTGGGTTGTGGCTCTCCCCGCCAGCCCCCTTCCACCCTCTCCCCTCAAAAAAATCATAGCCAAAAAATCCAAACAAAACCCCCAAAAAACCAAACCAACCAACCAAACAAAAAAACTCCAACAAAAACAGCCTCCCCCCAAAAAATCCAAACAAAACCACGAAAAACCCCAAACAAAAAAAAACAAACACACCTAGCCACAAAAGAACCTACAACAGTAAACTCCTGCTTATGCTAGCTGAAAACAGCTTTAGGTCTGTTGCCAACACGGTGTTTTTGAAAGTGTCTCTAAGGAGGTGGCTTCTTTACAGGTTAAGTGAAGCCATGCTCTTTCTAAGTGGTGTGAACTGGCATTTTCCTTCTAAAAGAGACTCTTTGTGTGAATGGAATGAGGGTATGGGTTTCTTTTTTTTTTTTAAAACAGCTCTCCCTTAGCCTGTGACATCACAGTACTGTGAGCTGGGGAAGGAATTTGACTTAACAAGCCAAAAAAAGCGAAGGCCTTTGTGGAAAACATTTTCGGGGTTTGCTTCAGAGTTTACAGAAACACAGAGAAAGGGTTAGCTAAGATTCCTGACCTGCCTCATGTTATCTGTCACATTTAGTCTTTATCATTCTGTATTGGGAGGAGTATTTAAAACACCTTTTTTCCAGATGATACTTGTGGAATTCTTTGCTCTGTAGCTGGTTTGTTCATTGTGAGCAGTAGTGAAATTCACAGCTTTCTACTAGGTGTAGTACAGGAGGATGCTGATCCTAAGGAGAAAAGATAATTTTGTATATCCTGCGCACATAGTAACTAGGAGAAGCACCCAGCACATTCAGTGTCTATATTCTTCAGACAGCACTTGCACAGTCTTCTGGCTGAGATTTTAGTTGCTCTGAAGGGGTATATTTCCCACTAGTTGAGTGTGTTATCCTTCTTGACACTGTAAAGCAAATTTCAATTCATAAAGAGGCTTTCAAGGTGTCTGTTCAGCGTCATCTTTTAGTTGTTTAACACTGAAGGAGATTAGGCACAACACTGTGAGCAGTCCCATTTAGCAGCAACAGCATTCCTGCGTTTTATGGCGTTTGGTGCACGCTGTGACACTTAGTTGATACCTCCGTGCATGCACCAGGATAGCATATTCTTTAACTCCTGAGAAACGAGGAAGGGTATTTTAAGGGAAAGTATCTGGAAGCCAAGATGACTTGCTCTTTCTTTCTAGCCTGTGCTTTGGCTTTTATGTACACTGACTCCATAGCTGAAGTCTCATGCAGTCAGTTCAAATACCGAAAACCAAGCTATTGCTTGTATGATGTGCTAGTAAACAAGGCTCTTTTGAGAAGGTCTGGTCTTTCCCCCTCTCTAAAGCAATTTGATCTGGAATGTGTCAAACTTCTGTTTCTACAGAAATGCAAGGTGCTGCTTGCTGTTTAGTGCTGAGGCTTTTTATGACTGTTTAAAATAGCTCCAAGGAAGCATTTCCTATCAAGTAGCAAATTATCTGAGAAATACAGCAAGTCTTAGTATAACAGCTTAGTTGGCTTTAGTAATCTTGCCAACAATAAATGAATTAACCACTGTTTATTTCCATTTTGTGTAATTAGGTAAAAAAGAACCCACAACTGAGGGACTGGGCAATCTGAAGGAGTTTTAAAGCAGAGCAGAATATGAGGTGGAATAGCCAGTTTAGTTAATACAGTTTTCTTCCACCATTATCTTAATTCTCCACGTGCCGAAAGAGCAAGTGATGAATGCCTTAATCAAATCATATCCTAATGTAGTCCAGATGTGCTGTAGGTCATTTTAATCAGTGCCTTTTCAGCAGGAAGAGAAGAAATAATGAGTTTTTGCTTGGAAGAAGGGAGGGGAGCAGGGGCAGAGGGACAGGAAGTGGTAGGTGCTGAAAGGAGATGTCCCAGGGATTTCTCAATTACCTTTATCCCAAATAAGGAATTTTTAAAAAAATCCGATGCAAGTCTCACTTTTAATGAAATATTTTCCTGCAGGAGATAGTGAGATGAGTGAAATGCATAGTTTTTGTTATGAGCAAAGCATAGATGAAGTTGCTAACTGTTCACAACCCCAAACTCACATGGTGCATCATGTTTATAGCCTAGGAACAGCAGTGGCATGTGGAGAGTTTAGCAACATCCTCCTTTTTGCAGACTGTACACATTTGGCCTCTCACTAGCAAAACTGTTTTGTAGACTCTGCAGTCTGACTTTCTGTTAAATATTACTTATTTGCTGGGTATTTATTGAAATGGTGTGTCAAAGTCCAACATCCTGGCTACATTGGATTCATCATTTAATGATAACGAGTTTCATTTTGTGGGTATGTCTTTGAAGGGGGATTTTTCTACATACACCATCCAGAAAATTAAATTACATGCATGCCCTTACAGGAAGAACCCTGCGAATTCACTCCCACTAGAGTTACAAGGTTTTGGCTCTTGTCTAAAATCTTCAGCTAAAATCTCCAAATGCTGTTTTCTCCATGGTCTGTTTCTGGAAAAAGGGACTGGGAGTGAAAGAATTTTTGTGTGGTGGTTCCGTGATGGACGCTGGGCATGGTGACACACTGGAGAGTGTGACTCAGGCAGGGGAGGTGATGTGCCAGGCTCTTGTTCGAAGTGGCTTCTCTTCCCACGTGTGTGCGTAACACAGCTAATGGCAGAGACTTCAGTTATATGCTTGGACCACCATCATATTTCCCCCCTCTTCACTTACATAAAGTGATTTTTGAGCTAGCACTAGGCTAGGTATGCCCTTTTCTCAAGTACTTTCAGTTTTCTTTTTATAATGTTCCAGTCCTGAGCTTTTGCCTGAGTCTGGAGGTAGCAGCCTAAAATACATTTTGGGTAGAGCTAATTCTAAATAGGGGCCTTTTTACGCCACTACATGCTCTCTCTTAATAGAGTTTTAGAGGTCTCTAGCTTTAAAATAACTCAATTTCCCTGAAAAACTGGGAAGAAAGCAATCTGTAGAGTGCTTAAGCCAGCTGGCTGGTTGAGCCCTCGGACTGTAACCTTCCCAAGGCTCACTGCTTGCAGTGAATAAACATTGTCCTGTTCTTTGTGCTCCTGGTAGAGCAGGCTCCTCCTGGGTGAGACACACTGCACCATGCACGGTTACGTAGGCATACCTTCATTTAAGGAGATTTTGTTGTGATGGGTCTTAATCTAATGGATGAGAGCAGCTCTAACAAGTCCTACTGATAAAGACAAAACATCAACAATAATTCTTAACCTTTTTCAGCTGTCAAAGAAACAGATGTTTGGCCTTACATTTCTGAGCACAATTTGTTCCTTTAGCCCAATAAAGCCTCTGTGGCAGTACTCCTGTCAAACTCCAATAGGTATTGAACAGCCGTGCCTTTCACAAGTGCAGCAAGTATTAATTAGGCTTTAGAAAATCGTTAAAAGCAGCATGACCTCCAACAGTTAACATTTGTGAAACAGGGAATTGAAAGTGAAAAATCTTAGTCTTCATTGACAAAGGTTTGTAGGTGGTTGCTTCACTTGAAGCATTCAATTCCTACTCTATTGCCCTTGAAAGTAAGTGGTGAAAGAACTCCAGCACAGAGATCGTGTATCTTTTTTCAGGAAATGCAGTTTAGGCTGCCATTTATGAAAGATTTATCGAATTGTACCAGCTGCTGAAAGACTCTGTATCCTCAGAAGACTTTAATATGAACACATCTCAGAAAGCCTATTTGTTTGTTTAAGGCAGGTTTATCTCTGTTCCTCACATTTATTAAAGCAGGTTTTCCTAGCAACCATAAGATCTGCTCAGAGAGCAAATGAACTGCATGGCCTTTTGTCTCCATTTACTGCCTTCCTCCTGCCCCTGCCTAACCCAGATTCCTTCCTCAGGAGGTCCCTTTCTCATGCACCAAAATGATTAACATGCCAGTATTTTTCTCGAGATCTCTCATTTACACAGGAGAGTTATAGATCCATTCTTTAGATGGAACAGGAACCCTGTGCCCCCAGTGAAAAGGCTAAGGAATTTTCCCCTGTCTCTATTCTTTTTTGTGCAAGCGACCATAAAGGTCACTCTTTCCTTGTGCTGACATTATCTAGATGGGTTAGAGGGTATTAAGAGCAAGGCTTAGTTTAGCGTCCTTTCCCCTCCCCACTGGGATTAGATCATGCTTTATCAGAGCAATTGTTCCATCCTCGACATGTGCAGGGCAGATTTTGACTGCAGCATTTTGTCAAACTGATTTTTTATGCATACATTCAGAAGTCATGTTCTGCTCAACTCAGTATCTGTATTAGGCACTCTGTTAAGCTGAACATTTTTCTGTCCTTGTTCAGCTAGGATTTCTCCTCTTTCATTTAGCATCAAACCAGGGAGTGAGTGTGAGAGAGTGCTGCTAACGGCAGAGCCCTCAGCTCAGCTCCACCAGCACCAGCTGAGGGGGAGCCTACCCAAGTGGACTCTGTAAATGCACTGGTACAGGACCTCATCTATGACCTTCAGTTGTGAAGAAGAAATTCTCCTTCCGTTCCTTAAGGACTGTATCATGCACTGAATTCCCTGCCAGGTAGTGGACAGTTTTCTAATTGCGTAATGTTCCGGATGTGTTAGTTGGATGGGATGCTCTTTATTTCTCCCCCAAACCATTGTGCTTCCTTAGGCAGCATTGGAGGCTGCTTCACGAGATCAAATTTACCATTTTAAGTGACTTAGCACCACAGCCTCTTTAAATCAAGTATCCCAGCTGTTGGAATTCAATCTTGTTTCAGCAAAAGCAGATTTCAGAGACAAGCCATGGAAAAATAAGCCTTAGGAAAAATCTGTAACAAAGTTAAAAAGTACTAACCATCTGTGGTGGTGTGCTTGATTAACACGCTAACATGGTTTTTATTGACCTTGAGTCCAGTGCTGTCCCTCAGCAGCATTGGTTTGTTTCCCATGCCTGCACATGGGATTTACTGTCCTTTCTGTCCCAGGGAACTTAGTGAAGCAACATGAGAAATAATAATACTTAGTGGTGCATTTTAATTTGAGGTAGAAATAATTTTGCAAGTGAAAGGAACATCAGAAGTGGGATTTGAACTGATGAGAGTGATGATAAAAACACATTTTTCTGGATGAAATGCGTTCTTATACACGCATTTGCTGCTCTAATTCAGTTGCACTTTCAGGCTGACCTACATTACAAGAAGCCAACAGTGCAGAGAACAGGAGAATGGCCTTTTGAATTCAGATTCTGGTACCTGAAATCATCACCAGTTTACTGATCTCTTGGGTTCTTCAAGCTCCTGGTTCTTCCTATGTGCAACTGATAGAAAATGGGGTGTGAGTGTGGCGTGTGGCAGCGGCAAACAGTGCTGCACTTTCTGAATGGGGGTTTAATCACAGCTTCCTGTAATTTCAGATTTGCATCTTGATTATGTAAAACTGAACAGAGATTTCATAGCAAAGCTAACCAGCCCCACACTGAGTAGTATCTGCGTCTACACCGCTTGAATATATATTGCTTTCCCTACTACCAGCATTGTTTTTTCTTTATCAGAGGTGGTATTTCTTTTCACTCAGCAGTTAGCAGCTTTTTGTCCCTAAATATTAATTTCTGTATATATCCTTTTGTCTATACAGGTGCTTCGTGCAGTTACAGTTCTTCGCAGGAATTAAAATGTTTTTTAAAAGAAGTTAGCGGTTTTTTGTTGCTTTTTTACAACAGCTGCACAGGCATTAAAGAAGGAAGATACTTGATTTTCTTGCTGCTGTAGCAGTAGTTGAAATCTAGTTATTGGGGTTGCAAATTCTTCATGGAGGGACCAGATCTGTGTTTTTGGGAAGCAAGAGAAAATAACTGGCATACAAGATAAGGTGGTTTCCTACCTGTAGAAAACCTCTTCAATTTATGTACTGTGGAATTAGTAGGAAATACTAAGGTTTATTACATTTGGATCCTGACTTACCCAGGAAAAACTTCACCAATTTGTTATTGAGGACACAAAAAATACTGGAGCTACAGAGGCACACACGGAAAAACACAGTGTCAGTTGGTTATGTCTTCATCATTAAAATATCCTGTCATACAGTATATGTTTATCATTAAAGTATTCATAGTTCTTGGGCCATTTTTATGCCTCTTTAATTTATTACAGCAGCAAAAGAAGATTGGAGTTTGATTTGATAAAAGAGCTTTCTAGTGTATCACATGGGGAAGCTGAAGCCTGTGGCTCAGATGGAATGAAAAGAATATTGAAAAGCCTTTCACGTGTTTTCTGAATGAATGCAATCACAACTTCCTTGCTAAAACAGATGAAAAAAGGAAATAGGAAAACCACATAAAAAGTGTCACACAGCAAGCTCTCCAAGTAAGCACTCTTTTTGGCACTGTATCCCCACATCTCTTGAGCCCCTCACTGCTTCTTGGGGGAGGTAGCATGAAGCTTTTTTTTTTTTTTTGAATATACTCTTGTGATTTCTGAAGTGTTTAGGAGACAAACCAGCATTTCATAAAGAAAATACTGTACTGTCTGGCTCCCTCAGAAGAGCATAGAGAGCCGCTTGAGGGGGATGTCATCGTGACACGCAACATTAACACATTTTAGTAACCAGATACTGTTTTGGTCTTTGTATTGAAGACACTGTATAATGTACTGTGAGAGGAACAGGCCAGGTTTTGCTTTTTGTGTACAAGTAGGATTGTGAGTGGAATTATTCAAGGTAGCATCAGCATGTGCCCGACATTTCTTAAATTCAAATTTTGGCAACAGGATTTGAGGATTTTTTTTTTCTGAAACTTGAATTTTATTTCATTACATGAAAAGTTGTAAATTTTTTTGATAACACTTCCCTATAAAATACTGAATGAAAAAGGGAGACCCTTTCACACAAGAGCAAGAAGACAATACTTTGGGTTTGGATTTTGGGTTTTTTTGTGTTTTGGTTTGGGTTTTTTAATGAAAATGTATGGTTTCTGTAGGTAATGTGGGTAGAAACCCTTTCTTTCCTTGAGTTCCATATCATCATCTTCACCCCTCTTTCCCCATCTCATTTCTAGGGTGTTTTTGAACGTTTTTTACCAGCTACTGCTTTCTCTTAGGTCACCCAAATAGGAAATTTCCATAAAACTAATGTTTGGGCCACTTCTTCAGACTGCTTTGTGCAGAGGCTCTCACTAGCACGTTCTTGTCCCTCCAGTGTCAAGCAGAGATCAACAGAATTTTGGAGGTGTATGGGGCGGCAGCCGCCCCATGAGGCCCTGCTAAGGGAAGGAGGGAGTGCAGGAGCCGTTGTGAGACGAGCTGCCGCAGTGGTTTGGGCTGCCATTCCTGCCTGGCGTAGGGAGGGATGGTGGTACCTGAGCACATGTTGTGTGGTAGGGAACATGAGCTGTGAGGGATGGGTGCCATCACCATTTACAACTGTAGCTTTTCTGGTTCATTAAGAACTGCAACGCTTCTTGTCCTACCATCCTTCTAAAGAAAGTGAGTTCTGCAAAGGCTTACTGTCACTAGCAAGCATGGAGCAATACCTGTGCTGGCTAGGAGTTTTGTCTCTGGACAGGGTGGCTGTCTGGAAACACAGAGGTTCAGCTGACTTTTGTATCTTTGCGGTGTTTGGGATTGGCTCCATCTGTTATGCAGGTGGTGGCTGTGTTCTTCAAAAGGGTGAGGTGAATGAAAGCAGCTGCTCTCTTGAAGGTTTGCCAGACTCAACCTCCTAACAAATCCATCATTTGCTTCCTTCTTATTTGGAAATAGAACATCAGAGAGGTAGGCCAAGACAGCAGGTGAAGAGAGAGAAGATGACTGACATCAGCAAGGAGGTACAGATTAGCCAGTCAGCCATCTGCAAATGAGGTTTTACTACTAAAACTGCCTGATGTATGGTGGGCCCAATAGTCAGATCCAAGAGAAGAGTGGAAAGGGTTGGACAAAACACTGGTTCAGTGCTGAAGCAGTGGGAGAAGGTGCAATTGAAGTACAGGACATCTCCAAAAGAATATGAAAGCCGAAGAAATGGAAGGTTGACAACACTAATGAAGCCAGGAGACCAACAGCATCAAAAGCTGTATTGAAACTTGGCTGGAGTTATTGTAGAAGCCCACAATGAGGAAACTTTCGGATTTTCTTAAACCATGAAACTTCTTAGTCGTTCAATCCTTTCCTCTCCCTTCCCACCACTGCCACAGATGCTTCAGAAGAATGTTGATCTGGCTCAGAAGGATTGCCGCCCACTTGTTTCCGTAGGCATTTTGTGCTGCGTCAAACAAAGGAAGGCACTGGCAGCACGTTTGCTGGGTCTTACTAGTAGCACACCCACATTTTTTTCCTTCTAAAAGAGCTGATTGCCCAGACACTTACACTTTTGTAGATGAACAATTCAGCCAAAGAGAAAATATGCTAATAATTTTCTAAGCTGCTAATAACTGTAGTTTACTAAAGTGCAGCAGCATTGTAGAAGTGACACTGATTGCCCTGTTGCATCTTGACTTAGACAGAAATGAATGCAGTTCAGAGATTGTGTAAATGTAACAGCAACTTCTGGAAAATCTGGGTCTAGATGGGCAGTTTAAGGGCATCACTGTGAATGCTGTATTGCTGACTACAATTAGATTTGAAAGCAGCCCTTTTCCCATTCACAGGTCTTTGTGATGGTGCAGGCTTTGAAAAGCCACTTCCCTGTAGGCAGCAAATACAAAGCTGCTGGTACAGGCTTATCACCGAGGAGCAAAAGCAGCCCCCCGGAAAGCTCGCCTCCTTCTGCCAAGCAGCTGAGGCAGGGAGTCTGTGTGCATCCCACTGCCCCCCTCCTCCAAACCACCTCCCACCCGTGGTGGCTCATCCCAACATGTGCCATTTTCCCACACCCAGTCAGTGATCCTGGGCAGGTGCTGTGGCCTGGATTGTCTCCAAAAGCTTTGTTTTGTCATCTACTTCAGTCCTCAGTTATGTCAGTTCTCTTCTTCAAGTAATTCATCAGTAGATTGATTTCTGCTCCTCACAGTAATGTCTGGAACATACTCTTTGTTGCCATGACCTCACAAAGTTGTCCCCACATTCTCCCAGAATGTTTTGAGGAAAAAAAAGGGGGGATTCTTTTAAAACATTTTTTTTTCCTCTCCTAGCAAGCCTCACTGGCTTCTCTGCCATGCTGGGAGTCCTTCTTCATGCTCAATTACTACTCCCTAGCACAGAAAGGCTCCTCCAATAAGAAGCAATGTTTCCTCTTAGGTTTTACTGCGTAATTGTCTGTTTTGCTACATAATTACATGTGCCATACTAATTGCATAGACACATGCACTTCCAGAATTACGTGCTGTAACAAATGCATGCCCTGATTAGACTGTTAAGTGCATGTGCCTTAATTGTGAGCTGTGGGTTGCAGCTATGGTGAGGGGATGGGCTCTTACTTGCTGAGAGATTTAGGCAAAACACTGCACCTGTGGTTCTGTTACTGAACTTGAATATCCAAATACGATGTGAACTGGAGTGGTTCACACATTAGAGAAGTGGGGGAAGTAGACATGCTTTAGTGACTGTGGTCTCTGGGACAATCAGGTGTATTCCCAGCTCCATGGTGTGCCGGTACAAGAAGTACATGAACCGGGGGCCCTTCAGCTCTGACTTGGCTCTGCAGAGAGATGTTTTTCAGTGGCAGGAGAACATATCTTCATTAACTGATTTTCTGTGTCCATTCAAGATATGTTCTTGTGCCTACAGAGGACACGTGGTTAGCTACCAGTGTCAGTGGTGGCTTTGTTCTGTCTGATTAGAAGCAAACATTAGTGAGAGCATAGTTGCATACCCATGGTTTGTGTGAAAGGGGACAGCTATCAGTCCTGCACTTTGCAAAGACTGCTATAGGTGCCTGCATACTCCTTTTTGCACCAGCAAGGTGCAAAGGAAGCAAGCAGGGAAGATGTAACCCCAAATATCAAAAAGGTATTGCAGTCTTAGATCCTGTCACCTGAGTACCTATTGTGTACATGAAGCTTTGCCAGCAAATCAAGATCAATTCTTGCCCTTTCAGGTTGAAAGAAACCTTTATCTATGATTCTTTCATTCCGTCTGTGCCTACTTGAAAAAGTAAGCACTTTTTATACTCACTCCGTATTTGTGTGCAGAACATCTGATTTTTTGAATATATTGTTAACAGGACTAAAGAAGAAACTGGCCACATTTAGATATTTAAATGATGAAAAATACAATATGCTTTAAGAAAAGAACTGCTAGAAACTTCAGCTGGAGTATTTCTAAGTTCAGCAGAAAGTGAAGAAGTGAAGCAAGTAAAACCAGTGAAGTTTGTCGAGTAAAATATATAGACAAAAGCAGGTTGGTTGTTTTTAAAGATTTTTTTCCAATGTTTAAGCACAATTAAGAAGAAAATATCTAATGGCTGAAGCCAGCATTGTCTTCAGTTGTGTACAACTACATAATTAGAAAGCTCTTCAGAGTGTTTTTAGAAAGAGCTCTTCTGGGTGACTGGCTGTATTTTTTTAAGGTGTGTCAAATGTGTTTGACTGCCTATGTAAATCCAGCGGCAATGTGATTGTTCAGGTCACTGGTAAGTGCCATTGTGCTCCTTGTTGATCATCTTCTGCTGCAGTGTGTATTAATAGCATGCTGCATAAGGGACAGCCAGGCGGGGGTGACCGCCAGACAATGGTGCTCTTGTTTGGTAGCCACTGAGTTCACGGGGTTTGATCATTGCCATTTGCTTTCAAAGCCCATGCCTCACACATGGAGGAAAGCAAGACAGAGACCTCAGATACCATCTTTCTGTTTTAAAAGGCGAGTCAAAGTGAATAAGGTATCACCTTTGGTTTTCATGATTTAGGAAGTTAGCAAGAGTAAGCAAGTGCTTTTTGAAGAACCATGTTTAAAATGTCCTCTTTATTTTTGGTGTTTTGGATTGGTTTTGCCTTTTAGCAGTATAGAATTATTGAGAAGTTAATTGATGTGTTACCAACTTAATCAGAAATTCCTTCAGACTTTACTCACAGGAGGTTCATTAGGCTGCTTGACCGATAAAATCTGCCTGTATATGAGCATAAATAGTATTTCTTTCAATAACCTCCTTGTGACCAGAGGTAACACGTCAGGGAGAACCATGAATCCAGTACATCTGCACTACAGATCAAAGAAGTGGGAGGGAAGAGACCATGACTGCAGTCCCTGTCATGCTCCTTGTGGTGTTCTTCATGCTGTGGGAGTTGCAGATGTCTCCCAAGTGCAGCTGTGTGTGGGTTTCCATGTGGGATGGAGAAAGACCCCATGTCTTTAGAGCACCATATAGTTCTACTCCATGTTTGATAACCAGGATTGAGCCACTGAGAATGGAACATTCCCTGCCATTGCCAAATCCTTTTTCCTAACTTGGTGTGAATCACCGATTCTTTCTGCACATTAGCATCTGTTTCTGCAAAGCAGGGGCAGTAATACTTTTCATCTGTAGAAGCATTATGATATTTCCTTTAGGTGCAGAAAGCATTTTTGGAGTACCAAGATGATAGGTGTTGTGTACTGCATGTGCAAATCTTTGAAGAATCTAAACTGCCAAGTTACTGCTAACTTAGAAATTCAAAGCTTATTCCTAGTCACAGACCAAGACACGGGCATGAAATAATGACAAAGTGAGGATGGTAAGCAAGTGGGGGATTCTTAAATGAAAGTTTGTTGTTGTTTTAGTACCTTTTCCAGCATATGGTAAGGTAACTTCCTATTTTTTGTGTTAATGGCTTGCATTGCTTTCCCACGCTTTGAGGGAATGCTTTAATCTCAAGTTTAAGAAGTGCTAGGATTTGTTTTCCAGATGGTGTTTGCTCTGCAAAAACTTAGGTGTTCTTTTTTTAAGCCTTCATCATAATTCTGCTCTCTTTTATTTTAGAAATCTTCCAGAATCCCTGAGGATGACATCAGGTTAAGAAAAAACAGAGACCAAAACTGTGCCAATTTCTTGGAGCCAGCTACTGTGCTTGCTACAAAGGAAGAGAAAATGGAAATTGAAGTTCCAGTTTCTGAACACAAAAGCATCACCACAGTGGCTTCACCACATCCCATAGACAATCCAACCCACTTCTTTTCCCCTGCTTCCAGCCGAAATGGACTTACGGACAGGCACGAATCCCTGGACAGTGAAGTTGCTAAAGAGATCAGATACCTAGATGAAGTGCTGGAGGCAAATTGCTGTGATTCTGCTGCAGACAGTACTTTTAATGGGACATCCTCCCCTGAACCAAGTGCAGTCTCCATGATGGATGGCTCAGGAGCATCTGCTAATGTCAATAAAGAGTCAGTATCCAGTGGAAGGGAAGAAAACATAGCAGACAAGCAGTCATCCTTGGAAGTTGAGCCACGTGAAGCTAGTATAACAGATGAGAACCTGAAATCTAATGGCCATTCCTTGGGTGGACTGAAAGAAGACACTAGGGAGAGTCTGAAGGTGCCAGGAAGTCCCACTTCTTCAAACAGTTCTAGAAGATCCTCTAAGGATGGAGAAACAACTCTTACAACCCTTAAGAAAGAGGCAAAGTTTGAACTGCGAGCGTTTCACGAAGAGAAAAAGCCCTCAAAGCTCTTTGAAGATGAGGAAGAGAAGGAAAAATACAGAGTCCGCAAAGTGAGACCATCGGAAGAAATGATGGAACTTGAAAAGGAAAGAAGGGAACTCATTAAAAGCCAGGCTGTCAAGAAAAACCCCAGCATTGCTGCCAAATGGTGGAACCCTCCTCAGGAGAAGCCCCTGGAGGATCAACTGGATGAGGAGCATCTGGAGTCTCACAAGAAGTACAAGGAGCGCAAGGAGAAGCAGCAGCAGCAAGGTGCAGCACCAACATCCCCCAAACAGGTCAGCTACTCCTTTGTACCCCCAGAGCCAGTGAATATCAAGAAAGAAGATATTGTCACAGAGCAGATTGACTTCTTGGCTGCTAGGAAGCAGTTCCAGCTGATGGAGCATTCAGGTCCAACTCAGGGTCAGGCCCCGCCAAGGCGGTCAGGAACACCCAAAATGTTCTCCATCAAACCCTTCTACAAAAGCCTCAATTCTCCACAGGTGGACAGGCCAATGTCCTCTGCGACGAGACCCGTTTCAGTGTGTGGGCAAACTGGACAGCTTGAGGGTAACAATGTCACAGCTGTCAAAGCACAGAAAATCTCCTGTAGCTCAGAAGATGACAAAAGCGCTCAGACTGTCACGGCTGACGCAGCGAAAGAGTTACCTTGCAGTGATAGCCCCAGAGCTGGACCAGCCTCAAAGCTGTGGGCAGAGGATGGAGAATTCATGAGTGCAAGGGCAGTCTTCACAATGGTGAAGGATGATGGACAGGGAATTCTAGACCACTTCCCAAAGTCAGGCAGCGCCTCTTCCCCTCCAGAGGAGCTTGACTCCGGTTTGGATGACTTGTCTGTCAGGTCTCAGGATACCACCGTCTTGGAGACCCTTTCCAATGACTTCAGCATGGATAATATAAGTGACAGTGGTGCCTCCAATGAGACCATGAGCGCCCTGCAGGAAAGTTCTCTGGCAGATTTCTCCCTGCCACAGACCCCACAGGCTGACACCCCGGCAGATTGCAGGGCTGAAGGCATCTCCAAGTCTTTCAGTGACCCAGGCTGTGATTCGCCCTCCTCTGCCTTGGCAGACTCCATGCTGATGGACGACCAGCTGGAGTACCACGCTGGCCTGCTGGTTCAAAATGCCATCCAACAAGCCATAGCTGAGCAGGTGGATAAAGGAAACTGCAAGGAAGAAGAAATCCCAGCAGAGAAAGAAGTCTCAGCCAAAGAGCACCCAGCTGGCACTGGGCCTGCTCCAGCCTCCAAGGAGCATCAGAAAACAATGTTTGAGCCACCCCAGGTGTCTTCACCAGTTCAAGAAAAAAGGGACACCATACCAAAGACTTCGAAAGAGGAAGACTCAGGACTCAGGGAAGGGAAGAATTTGCAGCAGTCACCCGTGTACTCAGCCAGCCAGCCATTCCTTGTGGAGGAAAACAGGCATGAAGTCAGCTATTTCAGCAAGTATTCAGAGGCAGCTGAGCTTAGAAGCACTGCCTCCATCCTGGCCACACAGGAGCCTGAAGTGACCGTGGGCCCTTTCAAGTTACGGTCAAGGAAACAGCGGACTTTGTCGATGATAGAAGAAGAGATCAGAGCTGCCCAGGAAAGAGAAGAGGAGCTGAAGAGACAGCGGCAGGGTCTGCAAATGGCACCGAGCCCTGTTACAAAGAGCGCACCACCCATGCCCACCAGAACCGTGTCTTACAAAACTGCACCAGGTAAGAGCCCAGGGTGTCAGAGCGGAACTGAAATGTGACTGAAGAGTCACGTATGGTTTAGAATGTCATTTTTTAATGAAAACATTTTTTTGCAGGGGGTGGGAAGGCAGAGGAGTTCATCTGCCTGGAAACTGCATAAGGCAGCTTAACTTTCTGTCTGTGAGCACACTTGTGGAAGGTTCTGGTTTTTCACAAATGTAGTGCAGAGATCCTGATCATCCTTACTAAACCCTGTTCTGTATTTATCCACTGCCACATTGTAGCATGACATGTCCATCGCTGTGCTGCTCAGACCACCCACTGAAACACAGGATCATCTCAAGGAAGGACAGCAGCAGTTTTTACAGCTATGTGGCTATTTGAAACAAGGCCTTTCTTAATAGGCTTCCTGTTCTCTTGCACATCATTAGGGAAGTGCAAAAGTAGTGGAGATGTGCAGATTTTGGGGTTTTGAATCAGATTTCTTTTTCTGTGTGTTTTGCTTTCTGTTTTCAGGTCTTGGTCTTAATGAACTTTGTCTTGTAAAACGGTAATCCAGAGCTGTGAGTTGCCGTGTGTTTCAGCTGGTGTCATTCACTACTGAATTAAACAGGCATCACAAACAAAATGTTCTATAGGTTCAGTGGAAGTCCTCTTGACTGATCAGTTTCTGGGTTCTTTTGGTGACATTCACAGCAGTTGCAGCATCTCTCTTCCTCTTCCCCCTCTCAAGAAACAGTATCAAGCACTGATGCCTTCTAAATATAATACAGAAAAAATACATTAAAAAAAACCCCAGAAACACATATTAGGCTTATTTCTGTGTAGTGATTTTATAAACATATACCTACATATGCTTTGCTAGTACTTACAAAGTTTATTAACAATGGTCATTGTGAAAAAGTATTCATTTTACCAAGAGTACTTAAATGCTGTCTTTATTCCCACTGGTGTAAGTACGAGCCAGTGGTAGTCATTTTCTTTTGAAAGTCATCGTAAGCTTGAATAAGATCTATATCCAGCCCATTACTCAGTATGATTGTGGACTTGGAATTTTATGGAGCACATAAATAGCGAATACTTAGTTTTGTTTCTTCTACAAAGAGGATTATCTTAACATGTGTTTTCTGGAAAAAAAAGGTAGCAAATACCAGTCATTTCTTTGAAGTGCTATTGTTATAACTCCTCTAGTACAGCATTTTTCATAAGGATCCCCTCTAATCTGAAGTGTTCTGAGAAATGTCTGACAAGATGTGAGATACAGGGCACCACAGACGTCAGTTAGGAGGACTTGTTGCGTAACGGTGTGATCATGACTGCTTTCAAAAACAGAATCATCTGTAGCTGAAAGTGCTCAAAATGGGGCAGATAATGATTGTATTTTACTCAGAAGTGATGTTGGATGGGCTGCTGACAGTACTGCTTATTTTAACAGAGCTTCTGGGAAAACAGCGTACTTCTGCTTTCTCTACACAAGGCATTTACTTCGTGTCTGTAAAAATGTTTGTCGTAAATTACATTCTAGAGAAAATTATAAACTTCTGTTTATAATGAATCATTCCAGACAGTTTCCTTTAAATGTCCAATTGCCGTATGTTCAAGAAAAAAAATTGGGATCTCTTAGCCAATGACTCAAGCTACTGAAATTTGCAGCTGGTGACAAGGCAAAGAAATAATTTCTAGGAAAAGATGAATATGTGGCAGTGTTTAAGAATGTCATTGATCAAAAAACCCACAAAGAATATTTGCCAAAGTCATTCTTAGTTCTTCTACTTTTGGTGCTGTGTGAACAGCTGATGTGCTCAGCATAGCTCTCAGCTGCCGGATGGCAGCTCAGCACCCTTAGCATTGGAAGGTGTAAGCCTCAGCTCATCTCTTCCTTGCTGTCCCTTTAGCCAGCTGGATTGCAGTTAAAGCCCGCAGACATCTTTAGAAATAGGGTGGAGGAATACCATGTAATCCCTTGCAGGATTGCAGCAACTTTCCTTTTAATAGTTACAGGATCTTTTCAATATTTGCGAAAAAAGGCAAAATGTAATTTAGCAGAGCCACAAAAATCCGGTTGTTAGGATATACAGAGCAGAGGTGACATACAGAACAGAAAAGAAAACCTACTTCTGGTGGGCACAGTAAGGAATATGCTGTAGAATATGTCTGGTGCTGTAATATGTGTATCTAGTTTCACAAAGAAAAATAACAGTAATTCTACTACTGATGATAATAATAATAAAGAAGAAACAGAGGTACTTCCATCAGCAAGTTGCCTTTTCCAAAGAAAGAATTGGCACTTACATCAGGATACCTCAGCAGAAAGGGATTAAGGGGTCAAGTATAAATTTGAAAAATCAGTTTCTAATCCTTAAGTGTGGAAGTGCAAACTCACTCTTTTGAGAAGGAGTAATAACTAACTTAATTAGCAACGGCCTAACAATCAATCTGTTTTTAGTTGATGGTTTAGGCAGAGTAGCTTTACTAGGACTCCTGGTGTTCCCTGGTTATTTATTACTCCTGCCCCTCTTCACTGCTTTGAACTGTGTAAATACTTTTGTGGGTAACAGAAGGAAAAACCACAAAAAAGGACTGCAGTGAACGGCACTGTGATTTAACTGAAGTGTGGTAGATTAACACAATTAATGTAGGTGTATGTGTGAAGTAACTGTTAATTACTTTAGATAGCAAACAGGTTGGCTTTACTCACCCTGACATGCAACTTTCATACAACTGATGGTAACTCTCAAGTTGTATGCCACAATCCAAAAGGTCTCTTAGTAATAAACTTCTGTACTGCTAACAATTATCCTTTGAATAATTTTGGTTTTGATGCTTTGAAGCAACCTTTCAACCCATCTCAGATCACTGAATTGAGACACAGGGTAATCTCAGTGGAATGTGCACACAGGACAAGACCTTCTCCAGGGTACTCCAGGAAAGGTGGAGATGAAGTACCTATGTGAATTTTTCAAAAAAAGTTGGGTTTCCTGCATGAGGAAACTCAAGAAAGACCAAAAAAGTGCCTGAGCATGGTTGTATGGATAGTCACCATGGATCCCAAAATATTTGTGGAGCCGTATTTAAATATGAACATTTCTTGTATTGCTTTGCTGCAGCTCCTGCTGCACTTGGCATGGTTTGAGCAGCTGCATAGCAAGACAGTGGTTTCCTCCAAAAATGTGCAGGTGGTACAGCATCTCTCCAGGGCAGAGCATTTGAGGCTGTCTGATAGTTCATTGGAGCAGGATGATGAGAGTGTGACGTGAGAGGATCCAGCATAAGTTTGGTGATGTAATTCCCATGTTTTCTGTTACTCCTTTTATTAGGAGTAACTTTGACTTTGAAGGACTTGTATCTAACTTCCTATAGTGCCTGGCTCTGAGTAATCCTGTTCCTCAACGGAGGTGCGAAAATCATTACATGAGAGGTCTTTGTTCAGTAAAGGCTTTTCATCTGGAGCCAAACCCTTTGTCAATATTTGCTGTCTCATGATGAGGGATGGGGAGTACCTAGCAGAAGAAGCCATGCCTGGGAGACACTTTGGGAAGCTGTCACATATGCCTTTTTGGTGCTTGTCACTAAAGTGTTGCCAGGTGAGGCAGAAGGCACGTTGTGCTCATCTGCAGGCACTCAAACCCACCTGCACTTGCACAGGCATCAAGGAGAAGTGCCCATCATGCTCATCTTCTTGTCGCCCTGAGCTGATGAACTAAATGAGAAGATTTCAATGGGTGGTGTCAGCCCAGTGGGGAGGTTGCAGCTCAGAGATGCAAGCAGTCAGATACCTCTAAACTCCAGGTAACTGTGAGGGATGTGTGTGTGCTGCCCTTTTCTTTCTGCTCCTTGTTTTCTTACCCTGAGTGGCAGCTGTGGAACTTAAGCCGCTGTCAGAGCAACTGCTTCAGCCTGAAAAGCATTTCCCACTTCAAATTTTCTCTAACAAATCCCTGTGTTTAGTAAGCTTTAGGAAGGTTCAGCCATAGCCTAAGGATACTTTTTGTGTAGTGGGAAGAGAAGCAGAAACTTGGGTGCAAGATATTTTGTGGCCATTGCAAAATTTTTAATGCCTTATATGCATACACAGAATAAGGATCAGATACAATACATAGCATGAACTCCTTTTTAAAATCAGAATTTTGAGAAAGGCTGGAGCAGAAATGTTTATGGAAGATGCTGTTTCCTTACCCCTTTATAGGCACTGGTATGAAAAAAAGAAAGTTAATAATTTTCTCCAAGGATTCCTCTGTCATCCCCAGAATACTTCCAGGAGTGCCTTAACAGTATACTAACCCAGCTCATTTGCCCTTCACTTTCTTACTCCCTCCATAGTGGAGGATGTCTATGAAGTGAGAGGATCTTTGAGAGGTTCTTTATTTACTGTTTGCTTCTTGTGATTTTGCATATTCGCATTGCTCACCTGCTGCTCAAGAAGAGCAAAGAAGCCCGCGTTTCACCTGGTGTGGTAATGAGGCTCTGTGTTACTAGAGGGACCTTTTTTCTGATGTACTTCAACAATCCCTGACTCCAGCACAGACTGGTTTCCTAAAACAATCTGTCCTGCTGAAATGTTGTATTTTGAAAAGTTTTCTCTGCTATGCAGATGCCTTAAAAAATTTCAACAGCATCTCTAAGTAAAAAGTAAATGTGTGCATGTAGATTTGGGATGCTATAGCCTTTATATAAATACACATATGTATAATATGTGTATATATATTGTATACATATAAAACATATATATATGCATGCAATGCAAAGCTTGGAGTCAATGATTTTGAAGGATTTTTCCAGCATGAATGGTTTTTTGGATCTGTGAGTATGAAAATTGATGGGCCTTCCATGAAGGGCAAAGGGACCTGCTTGAAAATACCCCTTTCTAAAATGGAACTCCCCAAAACCTACAATTTGCATTGTTTTCCAAGGGAAGGGGAGTGGAAGGATCTCTTTTCAGTCTTTTTAGACTTGTCCATAGGTCTGAGCATTCTATGAAGTGTCTGTCTCCCTGGAGAAGGTACAAGTTGGGCAGACATCTGAGAAGCCTCATTCCTCCTCCATTGCTTTCATCCATCCAAGGCAATTACTAGTGTAAGAATGAAGTAATACAGCAAGGTATCTGACCCTTAATCAGGCCTTTCATTTTCACCACCCTTTGTTACCCACTGGGCCTAATTGGCAGAGTGACAGTAGTTTCAAGTCTCTCCTGCTGAGCAGTCTAAGCTGTGGGGTGCAGCTGGGCAGCTGAGGACCTGCTGTTGGCCTCTGCTTTGGCAGCATAATTCCTGTTTGTCTGAAGAGCAAGTCCTGATGCAACTCAGCGAAGAATCTGGGCCCATAGGAACTCCCCCTCCAGTCTCTGGTAGGTTTGATGTAAAGAGGATGGATTCCCAGCCTCATCACTGCACTGCCCAGCTTAAATTAAGCCTGTAACAAGAAACTTACCATGCTGAGTTTTTCAACACTGATCAGAAATGAAACAAGCCTGGCAAGGGGATTTCTTGTAAAAACACTTATGCAGTGTTGGCTCAGTGTTGGCTCACTTCCTTCTTCAATAATAAATCCTTTTTATACTTACAGATTTCAAGGCTGCTCTCTAGTGGCTGCAACTGTCATGAAGCTTTTTGAAGGACCAGCTAGGGTTTTCATTTGTTTCAAAAAAGTTTCCTGAAAATCAGCATGATCCTTCTGATTATTTCACTTATTTTCAAGGGCTTTGCAGTGGTTATTTTTCTCTTTTTATGGTATTTTTTTTTGCATTCATTAAAGTGTCTTATTTCGAAGAGTTGATGATGGTCCCATGGAAGAGGAAATCTGAATTTGGTTCAGCATTGCTTTCTCCTGTCACAGCCAAGAACCCCCACACATTATTCCCACAACGTGCCCCTGTCATCCTCATTCTTCCCACCAGGACAAGGTGGGTGGTTCAGCCCAGGTCAGTGCCTGGTGATGAGAAAGGCAGAGGCTGTCCTTCCCAAAGAAGCATGGGTTGTCCACCCATGAGCTCTGCTGCAGCTCATAGCTGTGGTCTCTTGTTCTGGTGTGCCTTTTACCCACCTTTGGGGTCACTGTGCTCAAAACAGTATCCTTCCATGGGGTGCAATGGGCTCAGCCAGAGAGAAAAATGACTTCCCTCTGGCTTTCCTTCAACCAGGAGGAAGCTCAAGGGCCCTGTCCGAACCAAGAGTTTACAGGACAGAGACCTGATCCTGCTCTGCCACAGGTCTCCCTCCAGGAGCACTCTGTGCAACCTGCAGGAAGCTGCTGCAGGGAAGAGCAGCACTGGGGACCAAAGCCTTTCTTGCTTACAAAGCAGATACAAAGCATTGGAAAAAGAGAAGGCAGCTGTGTTTAACAAGATGCCTTCTTTGGATGTTGCTTGCGTGGTTCCTGTGTGTTGTATTGGCTGAGCCAGAAAAAAATCATCTTGTGGTTTTCCAGAATCTTACAAAAATTTCCAAATCACAGAAATGTGTCCTGTAGGAGGAAACGGGTATTTCAAGCAGGTGCATTTGTAAACAGTGGTGGTTTTGTAAAAAGTTTTTGTAGTGTTTTGGTGTAGTGGGTTACAGGAAGAGGGAGAGGTTTTCTTAAAGTCCATGACCATCTTGATCTACCAGATTATTTCATAGACTTCATTCCATACTGTTTCTTCATTCAAATTCTGCTGAAAACACTTCTTCAGCTGTCGTCTTTGGTAAACAATTTGTGAATCCTCAGGTTAGAAAGGGTCATTCATTTTCATATCATTGCAGGGAAGATAGAGAAGATCAAGCCTCCTCCATCCCCCACCACAGAAGGCCCTGCCTCACAGGCAGACCCTCCATCCGAGGAGTCTGCAGGAGCTCAGCGACCCAAGAACTTGATGCAGACCCTCATGGAGGATTATGAAACACACAAAACCAAGAGACGAGAAAGGATGGACGACAGCAATGTAAGTGCAGTTCTCCTTCTCCCTTTTTGCTCTGTGATAGAGACCACAACTCTCAAGAACCAACAAACAAAAAAGGTTATGTTACCAGAATCTGCTCAGATCACTTTACCAAGTGTGTAAGGATTTTAACACATTGTAAAGGGCAGGTGTTCAAAATGGAAGGGCCAGTGAAGAGGAAGAGTGTGTCACTGCAAATATTAAAGGCAACTCGTATTACATTTCATTTTAGTTAATTATGTTAACTAATAATAAGAGCAGTGGGTAGCTGCCCTGCAATTGGCAGATTCTGTTAATTCACACATCGCCCAAGACCCTCCAATGAGTTATTTTAGTGATGCTTTGAAATTTGTGGATCAAGCCTGTGTTTGCACCTGTGTTTGCAGACCTGCCAAAGTCCCATCCAAGTGTGCTCAGTAGTCAGTCTAAGTTGATAACTTCCTCAGAAACCACCCATTGTGGAACTGGGCTGGGAGTGTCTCAGAAGTTAACTTCAATCCTTCAACAGCCAGCTTGTTGTTTCCTGCTGGATTTGTTGTCGTTCTTCCACACAAGCAGTAGTAGAGTTTAACTGAATTAAGGTGTTCTTTACTAGAGACACTAAGAAGAAGAGCTATGAATTTTGTAGCTGGAAATATCAAAATTTAGGAAAACCCCTTCTTCCTAACAGAGCATGAGCTGTTTCTTGTTCAGAGTCTTTATTACTGTGCAATGAGTGCAGAAGGTATTAAGATACAAGTTCAATATCAAGCTCTTTAAATGGACACAGTGTTTGCTGAAGCAGCCAAAGTCCTCTAGACACTTCCCAGAGATGTCTGAGCAATGACCCTACTGCCAAGGATGCTCCAACAAACTGCTTTCTAGTAATATTCATTTAAAGGCATGTTCTCATTAGGAGTGTAGAAGTGAAGGTTTGTAGCATGAATACTGCACTAATCTGGCAGCTTTTAATCATTACTTCTGAATATTGCACAGTAACAAAAGGTACTTAAAATCAGAGGGAGTGTACTGTGGAGGGGTCCTGTTGCACTTTTGTTGGCTGACTAAAATGCAGATGGATTCCTTTCCAGTGTACACCCGAAACTTTCTTATTCTACTGAGACCGTTGAAAAACAAGGTTCCATTGTCCATCAGACTCCTACAGCCACATAGGAAGCCAGCTTGTGAACAGGAGCATGTCTTGTTCTGGCAGTGGCATCTTGGGGTCACATCTTAGGAAGGAGCTACTCTCTGGTTTCCTCTCCTTCCCCAAAGCTCGCAGTGAAACAGGGTGGCCTCCCCTGCTCTGGTGAGTGCTGTTTCCTGGCATCTCCTCAGAGCATCTCTCCCTGAAGGTGCTCAGAGGCTTGCAGGGCATATATCACAACTCACATGATCTTTGCAGAAGCTGGCAGGAACACTAAAAAAAGTCGGGTATAAAACTCCCACTGTGCAAACCAGCTCTGGTCCTCACAAGTCCCACACCAAGGCCATCAGCCTGGTGGCCGGAAGCTTCAGAGAAGTTGCTCTGCTAATTGGGTGACACTCAGCTTGTTCTCACTCTACACTTGTCCTCTACCCCTGTGATGAGTGAATGTGACTTGCCCAGCCCATGAAGCGGTGGCTTGTGGCTGAAATCTTAGATCCTGCTCATTCACCTGAGCACAGTTCCTCAAGTGCTCGCAGAGCTGCACACGTGCTCCCTAGAAAGCAGACTGGCCACAGTTGCCTGGTCTCTGCTACAGTTTGAAGTGAGCCCTGATGTCCTGACCAGGGTGCTGGTCTGGGCAGTGTCTGACCAAAGGAGGTCTGCTCTGGGTGCCATCTCAGCTTTCTGCTGCTGCTAAAGCTGCCCAGGCACTGACCACCCAAAGATGCGCTGCCAGAGCATTGGTGCCACTCAGACAACCTGTGGGATAGATCCTTTTCTGGCATAAATTTTCAAGGCTCCAGTGAATTTGCAAAGTCCCACAGTGTTGAGGTTTGCTGTCATTCTCCTCTTCTGTAAGTCCACTGCATAAAACCAAACAAGATTTACATTCTTGCTGCTGCCCACCCAAAATCCTATTAGAGGTCTGTGTCCTGCAGAGCCCAGGGAGAATTTCCTCAGATCAGCAGGAGTGTTTCTCTTCCCTGGCTTTTTCCGCTCTCCTTTGGTAAACAACTCCTGCCATTGACAAGAGAAAGATAATTTTAATAAGTGCTGCGCTTGTACCACTGTCAGTTTGAGTGAATATTTTGCAGTCCAGGCTAAGTAATTATTATTTAAAAAACAAATAGCTTTGATTTGTCAGCAGAGAGCATTTGAACAGTGTTCTCAGGAAAAAGGATTTCTGTAACTAAAGAAACAAAAGAGCAAATCACTGCACTATTTTTAAAAATACATTAAATACAGTGGGAGAAGGAGCATAACTGACAACCAGACAGGCAGCTGCTACTTGGAGTGTTACGTCCTGAGAGCTGAATATGGCTCAGCATTGCTCTTTGTGAGTGAGGGGAACTAGAGACTTCCCCAAGTACTGGGAGCAGTCAGGGTGCCTGGCACAGCAGCCATGGTGTCCTGAATGGAGAGGTTTGTGGAAAAGTTTTGTGTCCATGGGAGCTCCCTCTCGTGCTGAGCACACCAGCAGTACTGATGTATGGAGAGATCCACTTTGTAGAGAGATCCACTTTCTCCCTGTGTAAGCCACAATGAAAAACAGGAGGGTGGTTTCAGAAGGACATTTACCCTCTGTAGTCTCTCCTTCAGGCATCACCACCTTCTGTTTTATGTCTGGCTTCAGTGGCTACAACGTGGCCTCTCTGGTCAGGGCTTGTGGGCTATGCCTTTCAGAAAGAGAGGGCAAATCAAGCGCATCTTGGAAGAACATTGCTGCTCAGGAAAGGCGGCAGTTTCTTCCAGAGGATGTGTTACAGTACAGGTTTCAGCAGATGAGTAAAAGAGAAAAAGCAGCAGCAAGGAAATGGGTCAAGCACTGATGGTAAACAAGACTGAGACTGGCCAAGCAACGTCATTAAAATGACACCAAATTGACTTACCTTTCCTTTTTATTTTTTATGACACTGAGTTGCTTGAAGTCTTATACTCTGGAATGTGCCAGTTCTTGGAATTTCTGTAATTTGTTCTTGTTTCCTAGTTATAACAAGCTTGTTCAATGTACTAATGCTGGTCTTTTCCCTTCCTACCAGTACACCTGTAAATTACTGTCTAGCAAGGTTACTTCTGAGGTACTTTTCAAGTGCTTGTTTATTTTTGCTTCCTCTTGCATGGTCATTCCAAGTGCATGTTGGTGCAGTTGGCATTTTCATAGTGTGTGCCGGTGCCATTTCATATCAAAAATGTGTGTGTGTGTGTGATATTCCCTTACATCTCTTGTCAACAAATATTTGTGTGGCTGGTTTTCTAACCCTTGGATTCTAGTTACAATTTCTGCCATAGGAGGGGTTGTAATTAAAGGGATGGGAGCTGTTGCCCGGGACTGGAGCATTCCTGAGGTGAGAAATGAGAACTTCTCCTTAATCCCCTTGAGCATTTAGCTGGCAAAGCTAAACCTGGGATCCAAGCATCCTCAGATGCTGAGTGAAACTGCTGTGGCTTTCCTTTGTCTCTGATTACAATGTATTTATTACTATCAAAATCTCTAGTATTTTGTAAAGAAACCTGCACACCAACCTTTCATCTGTGAAAGAGTCAGATCCAAGTGCACGGCCTCAGTCTGTTTCATTTTGTGAACCTTTCCTTATGCCTGTCTGTTGTGATGTGATGACTGATCACAGTCCCACAACTTAGCATCAGTGTTTGTCTCAGGGTAGAATAAACCCAAATCTTCTAAATAAAGGGTGTTTACAGTAACATTTGGTATTTTAGCAAAGTGGTAACTTGCACAGTCCTTATCCCCACAAAGCTGGACTTGGCCAAAGGCAGTAATTTAAGAGCAGGTGGTTGATACTAACTACACTTTCGCAATGTTTGATAATAAGAACGAGGTGTTCAGTAATGTGTATATTTCAAATGCCTGTAATTTTCTTTGCAGATTGTGGTAACAGCTGATACTCATTTGTCCAACACCAGCACTTTTTTATAAACCTGAACCTTCAATGTTTTTCCTATTTCATAATATATCTGACCACATCAGCTACCTCAAGACAAGTACATGAACGTTTTCTGACCTGGAGAGCAACGCAAAGTCAAGTCTATGCCATTTCCTATTCATTAAATAATTTAGAGCGGGTTTTATCGCACTGATACAAGCCAGTGATTGATCTTTGTGTATTTACAGATAATTAAACCAGTACAAGAGCAGTGTGCTTTCAGAGTCCCAGTTTTAAACACAGGTTGTGCCTTTTCTCCTCCATAGTATCTGCACAATAATCTAAGTCAAGATTTATGAACAGCAGGTAGAGATCAGAGTGTTTGATGTTGCATGACAGGCAGTTCAGGTCTAGTTTTTACATGCCCGGGCCATTGTCTTCTGCTTGGAGGAATTTTGTGTCCACCTTGTGTAGTGGTAATGATACAAAGAGTAAGGAGCTGGAAAAGAACGTGTGTGAATTGGAAGGGGGTTAGAAATAAAAAAAAACTGTAGCACACAGCAATTCCTCATGCAGGTGAAAGTATGTCCTCTGGCTATTCCCCAGCATCCAGCCTCAGACTGAAGAAACCATGTGATTCTCACTGGAAATCTTCAGCTGAAACCAGGCAGGTTGTTTTAGAAGGAACAGCAAGGCTCAAGGCTCGATATGCCCCTGCTCTCTACTGATCCCACAGCTGACCTGTGTCTCCTGATCACCAGAGCCTTCCAAAATGCACTCTGGTGCAGGCAGGTGGCTCAGTTTTAATCATGGTCGGCAGCACTGTACCTGTCCCAGCCGTGCTTGCAGTGGCTTGGGAAGCAGCAAAAAGCCCCCCAGCAAGGCACAGTAACTGCTGAAGTTCAACTACTGCAGCAACTGCATCCTGCTTCATGTAGGGTGATGTCTTGCATCACTCCTAAATTCCTGCAGCCTGTACTAAAAGCACATCCTTCTGCTGTTTGAAGAGACCTGTGTGCTTGCCCCTATATATGATGTTCTTATCCTCAAAGTCTTCTGCCTTTGACCTTACAGCTAAACATATATTTAAATGTACAGGACATTAGATTGAGTTTCCTTAATACCAATCATGCTGTAGGAGATAACTGCAGTAAGGTGACATTTATGCAACATTAAAGGCTACTGCTGAAAATTTCTGTGTTACAAAACAGAAGATGGAACACACTAGATTTGATGGCATAGGGCACATAGTTTATGTTTTAATACTGACTAGCAGCAATTTAGTACTGCCACTGTCTTGTTTCAAGTAAACACATTTTAATCTCAGATAGCCAGCTCCTTACTGTGTTTACTAGCAGTCTGGGGTATTCAGTAAACAGCATTAAGTAGGTACAGTAAGGAAAATACCTTCATGCTGGAGAAATAGATGTTCTCTCAGTAGTTCCAGTTTTATTTAAAGCATTTAATTTATCATTCCTGAGCAGGAACACTCACATCTGCAGGAGCAGGCAGCCCGTTCCCTGCATTTGTGCTTCCATCTCCTTGTGCACACTGTGCTCCATTCTGCAGCAACTTTATCACATGGTACTCACAGATTTTAGACACCCAGACCTTTGCATTGTCTCTTTTGTTTTTTTCTTTTAGTTCTTCCAGATTCAGATGGGAAGAATCGGTAAAATATTAAACCTCAGAAAAATTGTTTTGCTTCCACATCAGTTTTGCTTCTACTGTTCAACAAAAATGAGCTGGTACTATATAGCAGTCAGATTTCTGACTACTCAAAAAACACCACTACTTCAGTGGTTTTGATAAATATGATTTGGGCTAAAGCATATGTATATATTGCTTTTTATTTTTGTCAGTAGGAGAGCAGTTATTAAATCTGTTAGCTGTGTACTGGAGTTGTTAAATCTGATGGAGGGAAACTCAGGATAGGCTAGTCTCCATGTCTAGGATGGATAGAAAAATTATTCTTACACCTAACAGTGGGAGCTGTTTCAAATTTTTTTTGTTTTTTCAAAATCCTGAAAAAGTAAATTAAATCTTCAAGGAAAGAACCCTCTGCAATTCTTAGTGAGACCTCAAGCTGCAATCACAAGATCCAGAAAGAAATTTCCTGCAGAAAGATGCAGAAAGTTCTTACAGCCCTACATATGTTTTGTCTTTCCCTCACACCTACTTCTGCTCTCCAAGTTCTTCCTCTTCTACTACAGCTGGAATTCAAATCACCTCTGCCCAATGAGACATTTTATGTAACACTGCTTTTTCCACTAGTGTGGCCTTACATTAGGACATAGTTCACTAGGCTTAAGTGAAGCGTCTGCTTCATGATCTTCCTGCCATGTGCAGTTACAACTCTGACTGCCTTGGGACACCCTGAGCATCGAACCAGGCCCTGTGTGCACCCACTGAGCTGATGCAGGGCATCATCAAGGAGGGTGCTTATGAAGCATTGAGATAGCATTTTTGACCTGCTGTGGAGAGCCTGGGGGTGCTGGACTCATTATGGGTCTAGAGTCAGCCCTGATACCAGCCAAATATATTTTAAAATGGAGATTGTTGGCTATTTTTAGGCAAGCAGCTTCCTGGGTCGTGAATTCAATGCTCCATTGAGGAGTCCCAGTTCCCCACTCAGTCATTCCAGTTGCGTGCTATAATTATGCCACTGTTTCCTTCAGCGGGTTTAAAACTGTCACAGCCTTGTAAAAACAAGGATTGTTTTAGGTCAAACACTCTTTCAAGTAGATTAGAAGAATAATTCTGGAATAACTATTCAAAAGGATCTTTAGTTTATATTCTGTACCGTTTGGTTTTAATTCTGAGCCAGACATCACTGCTTGCTTTCCTGCAAAGTCCAAGTCCACATTCAATGCCCTCGTGGTACCTCTGATATTAATCTGGGTGCAATTTTGCTTGAAGAGCAAGTAGCATTTGTAGAAGTAGACAAACTTTGGGGTAGGTGTGCAGACCGGGGATAAATGGAAAAAACCCTGTTGCCATCTTTTAAGAAAAATACAAGCTGACTGATCCAAAGCAGGAATCTTCAAAGTTTAAGTGTCCTGACTTTTGCAAGCCATCACCAGAGACCCTCACAACACTGTGATTTCCAGCAAAGAAGCTGCTGAGTTCAAACTGTTCTAAATTACATAAAATCCATTTTGTTTTCAGCTGGCATGTTTTTTTGCAGGCCAAATTCCACAGACCATATTTAAAAACATAGTGGCAGTTCTAGTTTGAAATTCATGCTGAATGATGCACTGATACCGACTCCCAGTTTTGCTTTTCCATTGTTCAGTTTGGGGTGTCTTTTCTTGGTTCAGGCATTCTGCAGTGGCAGTAACTCCGGTACACAGCTTACAGGCTGATGTGTCAGACCAATTTTTTCCTACTGATTTTTATTTTTATTTATTTTTTAATTATTATTATTATTATTATTTCTTCTTGTTGTTGTTGTTGGGGGGTTTTTTTGTTTTAGTAAAATGTTAGGTTTGTGAGCACATTTGCCCTCTACTAGGAAAAACAGAAACAGAAACCACTCAGCCCTGGTCCCTCCTTCTGGTGGTGGTTCTGCAAAAAGAGGAGGCATGATTTTGGGCAAAACTTCAGAACAAAATCCCTCTAGTTGACCTGGACTAACTTTGTAGCCATGGTCAGTGCTGAGAAGGAGCTGGAGCTTTCATTAAAATTTGTCTCTGTTGGTCAGACTTTGCCTTCAGTTCTTTGGCTTGTTCACAGTCATACTCAAAAGAAACTAGGAGGGCAAAGAAATACTAATGCTGGCAAAACTCCATCCTATCTTCAGCTCCTGAATGGAGGTCTAGAGGTTACAATTGGCATAAATGCAGTAGTGCATTCTCATTCCCATAAGCAAAGTTATGGTGGCCAAAGTTATTTCAACTGGCAGTTCAGAGCTGATTTTCTGATACTGCCTGTACAAGAGCCTCATACCTGTGTGCTCTTCCAACCACAGCTTGTCACAAGCTGAAAGAAGAATTTCTTTAGTCTTAAATAATTTATTTTTATTCTAGTCAAGGCTTAAGTCCTCACTGCATCTGACTTTCTTCACAGAAATATAGCACCGTCCTACCTCAAAAGGTCAGCCACTCTTCTGCAGTCAGTCAGTGTGCGGAGCAGCTTGCAGGAAGCATTACAGACCAGGGATGGCCAGCATTATTTCAGTGAAGAGTCATGTATTTGTTGTAGGATTTTTTTTAACTGACCTAAAAAATTTCAGAAGGTTGCTTCTTTGGGAGGGATGGTTAAAACACACTGACGGCAGTTGACATTGCCAGCTCTGTAGTTTCATCATGGAGCTGTTATTCAGTGTTGGTCAGAAAATAACATTGTCATGTGTTTCTGTCATGTAAGAAGGCTCCGGACCCCTTTATATCTCACTCTGCTGTGTGGAAAACACCCACAGTCATGCATTATTTGCTGAGGAGTACCTCAGACACATGTCACAGTAACGCCTTTTGCTGTTGTCTCATTTTCTTTTTGACTTTCCCAAAACAGGTGTTAAAACAGTTTCCTCCATTTTTAGTTAATTGTTTATGTGCATACGTACAAATAGATACACAGTGTGTGCATATAGCTTTGTGTACGATGTGTATACGAAATACATATAAATGTATCGGGCCCGTGTTGTACCAGGCTTTGCAGGCCTTCCTTGTGTAAATCTCATTTCCCCTATGTGTAGAGTGATTGTTCACTCCCAGAGCACTTTGATCGCAGTGCATGGTAGCTGCAACCCAAAGACCACAGGAAGATGCAGGGGCCAGGGCTGGGGGCCAGCTCTGCCTAGTCCTGCCTGAGAGGGTGATGTGCTGAAATAGGTGGCTGTCTGCTCTCTGGGCTTCATGCACAGCTCCAGAGCAGCCTCTGGACAAAGCTGCCAGGTGGCTGCTGGCTCCTGGTACTGAAGGTATGCAGCTGCCTCTGGGGAGAGGGCCAAGACCCTCGGATGGGGCAATTGCAGCTGGGCTGGTAGAGGTCAGCTGGGGCTCCCCTGGAGAGAGTTGGATGCTGCCAGACAACTCCTACCACTTCTGTCCTCCCGTGGTGTGGCTTTGCTCCTGTGTGCCGTCCCCCCACTTTCACATCAACGAGTGCTTCATCGCATGAGTCTTCCTGTTCTGCACAGGGTGCTGCACTGGAGCCCTGTGGGGAGGGCTGGCCTGGCTGGCCCCTGCCCACCTGGCTGGTCTCTGCCTGCCTGGGTGCACAGTGTGGGACACCCCAAGGGCAGGGCCAGCAGAGTGACATCCTGTGCTTTCCTTTTCTCTCCTGACCAGGTCCTCGAGGCAACCAGGGTGAACCGCAGGAAGAGCGCTCTGGCGTTGCGCTGGGAAGCTGGCATTTATGCCAACCGAGAGGAGGACAAATAACCACACCGCCGTGTGAAGACAGCAACCAGGCATGCCAGAACCAAAAAAAAGAGAAAGGAAGAAAGAAAAAAAAAAAAGCAAACACAAAAACCCACCATGAAAGCAGCAGCATTTTAGTCCAATATTTATTGAATACACAACAAACTCAATGCACATAGACACAGAAATGATCCAGCTCCTGGCAATCCTAAAACTACAGGAAAAACACACCTAGAAAATAGCCCCTTCTTCTTCCCTCCATCTCCCCTCTGAAATAATGCAATGGAGAGGGTGCAGGGGGTGGGAGCCTTTGGGGGTGGGCACAAGGGGGTGATTTTGCCCACGGACCAGATAGGCTGCAGGCATATGGCAGGATGTCATTCGTGGAGGAGTCTGCAGCCAGGGCACACGCTTGTGTTTCTCGCTGACTGAATTGCCAGCCCTGCCTTGCCCCTGGGATCATGGTCCCCCAGCAGCTCCTGTCAGAACCTCCTGCAGTTCCTTCGCCTCCCACAGCCGCTGCACCAAGATCGTCGGCGTTAATTCGGCGTACTCTTATCCAGCCACAAAACACAAAGATACTGCCCTCTGTTCTATTTCTTTGAGGAGACTGAAGGGTTGGGTTTGGGATTGGGTTGCTTGTTTGGGGGGTGTGGGTTCTGCTCCCCTTTCTAGTAATTTATCTGTTTAAACCAAGAAAAACCCAACAAACAGGGAGGCAGTTACTGCAAATGTACAATCCAGCAAACTCAGTCAAACAGTCCTTGTGTTGCAAACACAAGCCATCACAATTTAGGAGTGGAATAGATGGGGATGAGAGCTAAGCCAAATGGATTACCTTAGCTTTAGGATCCTATATGCTTGCAATATCACCTGAACTCCAGGTTCTCAGAGCATATTTACGCAACAAAGTTTCTAAGTAGAAAATCTGTATTTAGCGGATGACAACTATTTTTTGATGGTGGGGAGGGAAAAGAATGGCATATGTGTAAAATCTTTGAAGATGGATAATTTGAAGTAGAAAGGTAGTGGGAAAGGGATACAAATAAAGGACATTTAATTTTTAAATGAGGCAATAAATGAACTAAGCCAGACTCTGGCCTAGAAAGAGGTATGAAATAAAGAAGAAAGATAGTTATGTCTTCAACTATATTTATACAACGTAAAAAGCCTTTGAAGTAGAGTGCTTTGTGGAAGTCTTCACGTTTCCAGGCAACAAAAAAGCTAAAGGGCATGATGAGTTGGAAGGAATGAGCGAGGAAGAGCAGACAAGGGAAGAAAATATTATTTTAGCCGTTCAGCCAGTGTTTTCAGTGCTACAAGCAAACCATAGAGCCTTTAGTTATTGCTTAGGCTTGGGATCAGCAGTGAAGGATTAGTGTGGATGTGTGTGTGTGTGTGTGTGTGTGTGTGTGTGTGAGGGTGAGTGCATGAGGCTGGCATACCAGAAAGTGTATGGCAGTGTGTGTACTGATTATTTTCTCCACAGCTGTTTACCAGCTATAGGGGTGTGTGCTATTTTTTTTTTTTTTTTCCGAAAGGGGATATAAAAATAAGGCACTGAGTTAATGCAGTATTTGTGATATTAAAATTTGACCCAACATGGTATTTGCATGAGTCACAATTGCAAAGTATTGACCAGTTTTGTAAGCTGACGATTAGGAAAAGAAATGTGGTATTTATTCTTGTGCTTTGTATTTGTATGTAGTATAGAGGCTGCGGGTTTACTCTTTCTTATCACCAAGCAATACAATAGGAGTATTTTACAACTGGGAACCATAATTTCTGGACTAGAAACCAACAAGTTTGGGAGGTGACAGGAAAAAAGACACCAAGCCTTTTTTCTATAAAAAATATTCTGTCTTTTTTATAATCAATTATTATTTTGACATCTTTTTAAAAAATCATCAGCCAGGATACTGTGTCCTTCCTAAGCCTTTCCTTTGGTTTCATGACTTGCTGTGCTGTTTTATCCTGAAACAGTAAGCTCATTTAAAATGAGTACCGATACTGTGAACATACTTCTGGTGCTTTTCTTAAACAAACACAGAGCTTGCAACCAAATTATTCACTACCACCACCCTTCAGTTCCTCCAGCACGTGATTTCTGTCCATGGGCACTTACAGTTTTGAGGCTTATTTTCAGGGAAGTGTAGTACATACATTTATATATACCCATTGACTCAGTTCTGTCAATTTTCTCCGGAAGTGCAATTGAACTGGAGAAAACCCTGCTGAACTGAGAGCTCACTGTGATGAGGGGCAGCGAGCTTATCTCACGGAGGCACCATGTGGAGGCTCCATGCCTGTGAAGGAATTACATATCTAATGAAGTGGACCTGTTTTTCAGGCATGGTAATCAAGGGTGAACTGTGATTCGTGTCTCTAGGCGGGTTGTTACCGTTCGACTGTAGGAAAAGCACCAGCACCAGTGCAGCACTGGTGAGAGCACATGTCATGTAGCTGCAGCTGTGAGCTCCACGCATCTGTGTCAAGAAGATTCCTGGCCTCTGGGGAGAGCTTAAGAGAGACTAGGAAAAACAAGTTTTCTGAGAAGAAGAGATGGCCTCTGTACGTGGGGTGTGGTAGTCTTGCATTAAATGAGACTCTTCAGAGTTTCCCCCAGTATTTGCTCCTGAAAGCTGGGTCAGCCCTGGACTGTCTTCCCAGGAACTTGCATCTTTGTTTCCTTTAGCCTGTAGGCCTGTTTTTCCCTCCGGCTTCCTCACTGGAAGCCAGTGACAATAACCACTCATCATAAGACATCTTTTCATGCTTTGTTCTCTTCGATAGAAACATTTGCTTTCAGCCCCTGCGACAAAAGTACTTCAGGACAGACAGACTTTTCACCCAGCAGAGTTTTTCTCCTCCAGAAATTATGGACTTATAGTCAGCAGCACGTTCAGTGCTGTGGTAACAAGAGTGAGATGCAGTTTACTTGCCTCTGTTATTTCATTTGCATGCTACCAAGCTTAGGTGTTTATAAGTATATGCCAGTAATACATATCTATCTATATATGACTATATCAAATGCAACAAAAGAGCACTATTGCAGAGCTAACTTTGTCTCCACAAAAGAAATGCTCAGATCCTTTCCCGTGGCAAAGACTGGTTTTAATGAAACTGTGTATTGAGAAATAGTTAAGCATTAGCATTTGTGATTATAATCGGTTTGGGGTTACAGTGCAGGTTTTCTGAAAAATTTGTTTTTAAAGCTGCCAATTTGGACTTCATCTTGCTCTGTACTGACATTTCTGAGGGAAAATAGAGTAGTATTGACATGTTTGGCAACCAAAAGGCAGCATCTTTGTCATGATTTATCAACCAGTTTCAACAATACCTGGCTTTCTGTATGTTAACCACTTAAATGTTATCCTGCTTCTGTTTTATAGTGACTGTGAGGCCTACAATGCAAGTATATAATTATTTTCTCATTAAAACAGAAACCTGTGTTGTGTTTCTATAAATCTGCCTGTTTCTTTGTGTTATTGCAGGAAGGTGTGCCCCTGAAAGCTGCATGTGGCTGGAAGAAAGTGGCCTGTGTCCCACCTCCCCTGGCAGTCAGTCAGTCTCTTCCCGTGGTTCTTCACTCGGTGTCTCTCTGTCTAGAGGTGGGAGAGGTCTTTCTCCACTCGGTGGTGTCAGTTGCGGGAACAAGAGCATCCCTGTGCATTTCTTTCCCATTATGATGCTTGTGGAGGTTTGCAGAGGCCAAATCTGCTTTATGATGAATCTCATGACCTTTCTTACCTTGCTTCCTGCACACCTGCAGGAACCTCACAGTCCTGCCTGGCAGAGCACACCCTTTCAGCCAGTTGTCCATTTATCACACGCCTGGCTGCACCAACCAGCTGCTTGGCCATTGCCCCTCACTCCCCCTTCATGGACAGCCGGACTTGGGGACATCCCATCTCTCACCCCTGCTAGGAAGCTGCTGCCAACTTTTCCCTGTGAGAGCTGGGAGGTGCCAGAGTGCTGGGTGCACCTCAGAAGGGCCACAGGGACTTGTTGGGATCTAGCCAGGTTCTTGCCAGCCTCTGCCCCTCCCTGTGCTGGGAATACAACCCTCCCATGGGAAGCAGCAGAGGACACTGGTGATTTTGGTGAGAGTTGGCTAGGGACAAGTGCTGCTTTCAGTGCTCTCCATAACACCAGCCCTCCCTTCCTTGTGCAGATAGTATAAGATATACCTATAGAGAAAATGAGATGTGGGTTTAGTTTCCAGTTAGTAAATACTACTGGAAGTCAAGAAACGGGATAGAGAACAAGCTTGAAAATTTATCCATCAATTCCAGTCCCTCTGTCTTTGCAAAAAAAAAAAAAAAAAAAGGTGTTGCTATCTTCTCAACACAGCAGAGGCTTTCTGTCTTCCTCTGCCTTGCCTTGCTCTGTGCCAAGAAGGATGGTGTATTGGACTTAGTGGCACACAGTGGGAAAAGGAACTCCTAGGCATCATGAATTAAAAGTGAAAACTTTGGCAAGGGAGCATTTAGACTTTGCAAAAGTAATTCAATTACACCAGTGGGTAGCAGCAGGTCAGGAATTTTGCGTTAGTTCTGCTGTTATCAGCTGTTGTTACCTGTTTCGTAACACACTCAGGAGTTTAAAGTCCCTGTCAACCCATTGCGTAGCTGAAATGGTATGTACCAAACTTTAGAGTGTTTTTTACAATGTAGGTAAGGACTATAAAAGAGCATTTTGTCAATAATTTCTGCCATAGCCCCATAGAAGGTGAAGATACTGCACCTCGTTCAGTTTCAGGTGGCTTTAAGAGGCTCCAGCACAATGGGAAAGCAAATGGAGAGGCAAAGGATCTCCTCTGCAGAGACAGGTTTGATGAAACTGCTTTAGAAGGAGAGAGAGCATTCAATACAGTGTTTCCAGTTGAGAGTGGGCACAGGAGATTAGATCACCTTACAAACGGGGATCTGTAGTGTAAGGAAACCAAGTCAGAGCACCACAAGCTGTAGCAGGCTGGAGGGACAGGGCTAGGTAGGGCCAGAACTACAGATATAAGCATGAACATTAGCACTAAAGACTTTAATTTATGTTCTAGTTGCTGAATTGACTGAGGTGGGCAGTGCAGGAAACTATTAGCAGTGTGTGCGTCCAGCCCTCCACTCCTTCCCAGGTCAAAGGCTGACCAGCATCCTGGTTTTTCACGATTCAAGACTGAGGGCCAGGGGCTATCCTGTCACTTCAGCAATAGCATAGGGGGGAAACAAACAAGCAAAACAAAAATACTAGACAACAAACAACCTAAGCAGCAGCAGAAGAATAACCAGAATAGCATCCGGACCTCGTGGTCTGCTGCTAGCTCTGGCTGAGCACTGACTAATTGGCGTCTTAACCCACTGCTTTGTCAGTGGGGTCTTCAAGAAGAGAGCTTTTGCAGTAAACACAACATGGCAAGCAGTGTGAGGGCTCCTGCTCCGTTCCAGGCATGTGTCAGCTCTGCAGTGAATTGAGGGTGGTGTGCCACGAGGAGCTGGAAATTATTCAGGCCTTGTTCCAATCTAGAGTGTGGGAGCAGTGGCAAGAAAAATCGATGAAGGAAGAAAAATGTGCAAAGCTACGTTGTCCCGTTCTCTGTCACTGTGAACCACATGGGGAGCTTTGTGTGATGGGGATTTGTGTGGCAGCAGTGACATCTGCAGGGCGGATTGCACTGACCGTGGTAAGAGCTTCATTTCCAAAGATGGCCCCTGGAAGCCCGATGCTGGGAGCGGCCAGTACATGGGAGGGACATGGTGATGGATGCCCCAGTCCCAGGGGGCTGCTGAGCTCACTGCGGTAGCACCCCTGTCACTAACACAGGAAGCCCTCCTGCAGCCAGCAAAGGATCAGGGAGAGAGCCATGCCACATCTCACAAGCTTCCCATGGGCAGACAGTTGGGATGGGGACCCAGAAAAAGCTGCTGTGCTCAGCATGCGTACCCAGGGCCCTGGTCATGCCCCTTCCTACAGGAGCTCCTGGGGCACACCAGCCCTGCCAGGAAGCCACTGCTGGGAGCAACCACGGACTCAGTGTTGCCTTGGCAAGCAGCTTGGTGCAGGAGTGTGGCCAGACACACAGAACACTTGGCAAGGGGCCCTACTGCACTGAACTTTGCTGTGGGGACACTGTTGCTGGCTGAGGTGGATTCAGAGCAGGCGGCAGGAGCAGGAGGCTGGAAACTGCTCCACAAAATGGGGAGGATTTCATACTGAGCTGCAGCAGACAGACCAGGGTGATGCTATTCCCCCTGGGGTGTCACTGACAACAGGAGGCTGTGACTCAGAGTGAGCCAGGATGTTTATGTACCGGCGACCCCCACAAGTACTTCTTCCTCTTGTAGTATCTGGGAAACCTGAACTCTCTCGGCCTTATATTAAAATGAGCACCAAGTCCTCAAACTACAACTGAAACATAAGAAACCAGGGAAATGTTAGCAAAAATACGTGGATAATGACACAACCTTGGTGAAACAGCTCTTCACAGGACTCACAGAAGGCTTCCAAAGTGTTGCAGGCAACAATGTTCAAAAGTGTTCAGAAGTGTTGCAGGCATTCAAAAAGAGGAAAGAGGTGTTTGCAAAGTATTATCTCCGTGGAGAAAGGTGGAGTTTCCAGATACACTAAGGGAATTGACTTGCTGGACAGCTTTGTAATCCCCACAGTTTGTGGAGGTGGCAGGAAGTATTCAGCCCTATTTAATTGGAGTGAAAGAAGGAAGATGCTAAAGTAGGGCACTTGCTCACTCTCTGAGAAGGCTTGTTTGCTTCTAGGAGCATGGGTTTGGGGTACAGCACCAGCCCAAGGCAGACCCAGAGTTTCACAGTATTACCCTTTCCTGCTCCCTGCCATCTCCTTGCCTTCTGCTGTTCCCTTCTGGTTTCCACATGATGCCACTGACACCCAAAACATGGCTGGTTTTGGGCACCAAGACTAGATGGTTTCCATGGGCACAGATGTGTCTCACCTTGGCTCTACTGAGCCTCCTCACTGACCACCACTGCAAGACCCCATCAGCTTCCAGACAGACTCCCTCCCAGGCTGGTTTCCTCTCCAGGTATTTCACTGATTTACACTTCTTTGCCAAATCATCCCATTATCCATCCCACGGAAGATGGATAAACTGAGAACCATGAGATAAACCTTAAATGGGCTAAATCCAAATGTACCAAAGCACTTAGATACCTATATACCTCTAAGGACCTTGCTCTTTGAGGGCTACACAGCACTAAACTCAGCTGGAAGCTCATGGACTGAAATTGTGCCAATGTACTATAAAAGAATGTGGATATGTTAGTGGGGCTGACTTAAATGGATGTTAGGGGAGAGCCACATGAAACAAAAACCTTCTCTGGGTTGCATTACTCATGCCGAAAGGGCAGGATTTCAGCTTTTCTTTAATGCTGTGTTTGAGGAAAACAATTGAACCCAGTGCAGACTGAGCTTGTATGTGGTGCAGAGGGTGGTTTTCACAGAAAAAGTTGGTTTCATGTTGTGGGACTTGATGTATAAGGAAAGTGAGGGTTAGTAAGGCAGGTCAGAGCAGAGTGGTATAAACAGTGGAAAACAGAAAGATAGATAGGGGAGAATGTTGCTGATGGGAATTTTTCATGGAGGGAGCCATTTCTGAAGCCAGCTGAAACCATGATCAGGCAATGTTTGAGCAGGGGTGGAAAGTATATGGCAAAAAGCATATTTACCCAAGCTCTCTGGAAACCACGAAAAAACCTCTGCCAGTTACAGCATGAGTCTTACCTGCTGCCAGGTCTGGACTGTGGTGGTACAGGACAAGATTCAGCTCAGCTGTCCTTCTTGGGCACTGTTTGCTGGGTCAGTCTTTGGCAGAAGGGAATCAGGAAATAGCTGAATGATAGCATTGTTCATGAGCCTCATAATTTATTGACATGAGGACTCTTTGAGTTTATATATTAAAAGGTATATCAATACAGTCTGTCTAAGCTTTGCAGGGTGTTTCCAAGGAATTTATTATCAAGATGCTTGAGCACTAAAGGATCAAAACAGCATTTTAGTACCCCAGTGGGCTTTATTTTTCAAATCTTGCTTAATCTCTTGTTCCCTTCCTGTATAGAAATATTAAATCAGTGTGATTTTAAAATGTCAGGAGCTCAGTTTATTCTCCAGGCATCTTCCTGCTTTGCCCTAGGCTGCCCTGGTTATGTGTCCTTGCAGAGGATGCCTTAAAGCTCATGGCCAGGCATGACTTGCTAGCTGCTAGTCCTTCCCACTGGCATCTTGGAGGTGACCTCCAACACAAAATCCCTAAAGGTGACAGCTACTTACCCTTGGAAAGATGTGTGGAAGTGCATCATGTTCATGCGGCATGATCCCACATCAGATGTGTGGAAGTGCATCATCATGCGGCATGATCCCACATCACCCACACAAGGCCCTGGCCCTGCGGCAGCAAAGCAACCTCATCTACAGCAGAGTGAGAACAGCACGGGCCTCTGGAGGGAAAAGCGTGCACTTGACATGACCCTCAGCTGTGTCCTGTTGGTCTTCAGCAAACAAGAGTGTCTCAGGTCCTGCAATGACTCGTGTTAGCAGTCTGTCAGGAGGTGAGTGTAGCTCGCAGTCCTCCTTTCAAGAGCATCACTGTTCCTCTGGTGACCAAGGTACAAAGCCATGCTGAAATGGGTAAAGTGCCTGGGAGATGTCTCCCCAGTGCCCACATTCTGTTTAAGCAGGAGCTTTGGAACCATTGCCCAGAAATGCAGAGGTGGTAGTGAGAAGAAGCAGTGCTGCTCTCAACCAGTACGGCCACTTCAGCATCTACACAATGGGGCATAAAAGCAAAGCTTTAGTTCAGCAAAGCCTTGAGTACTCCAGAGTGCTGGAATGAAGCAGCAAGGAAATAGCAAACACCAGTAACAGCCACTGTCTTGCCACACAGTTTAAAATTTACATTTGTGCAAGTATGTATATTTATATTTATGTTTATGTTGATGTTTATGTTTATCTGTGCTTGTTAGACACTGAAGAAATGCAGCCTGTAAAAAAGTTAGCAGCAGCAATATTGCTGGAAAGCTGCCTGGACTTTCTTGCTTCCCTAGTGCCCTTTACCCAACACTCCTCTTCAACTCCAAAATTTCCTGCAGATACAACAGGATCCTGCAAAGAAAGGAAAAGAAGTGCAGCATTTAAGTCCCTTAAATGTCTTTTTCAGTATCTTTTTATACATGTACCGGAGCCCTAAGAACACACAAAATCTGCCAAGGCTCTTCATTCACTAGCTGCCTGGGAGGGTGCTAGTTAACATTCTCCAAAGTAGTATGCACTGTCTAAATGAGCTTTCTCCAGAGCCTGGAGCTTTCCCCTGGAGCACTCTGATGCAGAGTTGTGGGCCTGGGGAACTCCAGACACATCTTCCCTGTGTTTTGAGTGGAGGTGACACCTCGGCATGGGTAGCAGAGCTTCAGCAGCATTTGCTGCTTTCCAAGTAAGGCTTCTCCAGGGGCTGCAGCTTGCCCACCCAGGCACAATTCTGCTCTCTTGTCTGAAGATTACACCACTGGTGCCATTTTTCACTGGTGCCCTGAAGCAAAATGGGTAGGGACATGCTCCCCCACATTCTCCCAGCCACCCTCATGGAGATACTGGTGCCCTTTCCCACTGTCCCAGGGACCTCCCCACCCTGCCAGCTCAAAACAAGCTGGATAATTAGCCAGGTGTGGCTGCAGCACGTGTTATAAACAGGGTTACCCTTATTATTTGCTGTGCCTTGTTGCACGAGTTGTCTGGAAATCCTCAGCTGGCACTGGGTTCTGTTTGCAGTGAGACAGTGATAGGCACTGCCATGCAACCTTGTAGCCCAAAACCACCTCTGGGTGGGCTCTGCAGCCCCCACCACCTGTGCTGAGGGGCTTGTGAGTGGCCCATAGAGGATCAGATGGTGCTCTGTAATCAAGGAGAGCTTGAGTTTCCTGTGTTTTTAATTTTTGAGCTGCAGAGGTTGAGTAAACACCCCTCACTTGAAGAGCTGCCATATGGAAAAAAGGGTGGTAAGGCTTAGAAATGTCACTGGAGTGTGCCACAGCACCTGCAGCTTTTGGGTTGTGTATGCCACTTCTTGGTTTTTGCTTTTTCTTTTTGACAAATGACTGTGACAAATGACAAGATGTTCGGCATAAAATAGTGTGGAAAATTTACACATCTAAATTACTAAACCCATGGCCAATTTCTGTGCTCAGGACCCAGCTCAGCAGAGTAAACAGAGAGGGGTTGTGAGGAGTGAGTTACCATCTGCCTGCTCTGAATATCTGGGATATCACTAAGGGCTGACTGCAGGTGATGGCTTCATGTGCCTGAAAAACAGAAATTTAGCCAGGCAAGGAGCTAACTTGAGATCTGTCAGGTGAAAATGAATGGATTACCAGGCAAGGGTGTCTCCAGAAGATTTAAAGAAATATTTTACCTTCCCATCTCTCCTGAAAAAGCACTATGCCTTACAGAAGGCATAAATGCAGAGCCTGTATCTTTATGCATTTATGATGCTTTTGACGGTTTCCACCTCTCAGCCAGAAAAATGGGGTGGATTCATCCCTTTTCTCTCCACTGTTCTGATGTCCTCTGCCAGCTACTCTTCTTACTTCTTGCCAAGTCTCAGGCTTATGGAGAAATAAACATTCCTTCTAATTGTACTTGGCTAGGGCTGAGTTACTTAGCAAAGGTCCAATCAGACCAGAAAAATCAGCACTCCTCTTTCCTTTGCTCTTCTCTTCTTCTTCCCACCCTTCACTCCTAAGGATAGGTGATTTACTATTTCTTTCTCCTCCTTTATTCTGCCATATTATTCTTTACATTATGCTCTGTGTATTATCTTCCTCTAATTCATGTTGACACTTACCACCCAGATCCTCTCCAAACTTATAAATCCCAAGTCAAATTTACATTTCTACAGAGCTTTAATTCACCCTTAATGTTTTCCTGCAAACATTATTATTTAAATGTTTTTGTAGGCTTTTTGATACCAATTCACCATTGCCAAAAATTTTCCAGACCCAAACCAAAAAAAAGTAGACCAGCAAAATTATTTCTAAATGGCTTTGGAGAGCACTTAGGAAGGGGAGAGCAGTTTCTGGGTTTGAATCAAGTTTTTATATATTAATGTCTGTAGTCCATTCAGTAGCAAAATTTTTTAATAATCATGCTTTTGCTATAGCTGTTTCATTTTTCCAGACAACCCACTTTTATACAACATAGATTTGCTTAAGCTGTAGTGCTAGGATAGTTTATTTCATTCCATTTCTCAAGGCCATTGCTGCCTGCCCACTCTTAAACCTTGCAATGCTTCTGTTCCAAACACATATATACCTTGGCAACAATTTTAAAAAAGACATTAATATAAATGAAAAGGAGGATGGGCACACACACAAAAGAATTCATTTAGTGCAAGGATTATCTGGGGCTTATCTAAGAGCAACAGCAGGATTTGTTCTGTGGTCCAGGGGATCAGGCAGACACCAGGTACTGCAAGAAGCTTTTTTTCCTGTTTCCACAGAGAGGATTAATGTTAAGGCATACAGTTAGCTGTCAGAACTATTAATTGCCCAAATTGCTCAAGCTAAAGGGAAAAAAGCCAACTCAGCAAAAAGCATCTGTCAAAGGATGGTGTACTTTTATTTTCAGCAGGGGATAGGCCCACAGGAGACTCCAACAAGGTAAGCAGAAAATTCTGAATGGAGAAAAATTGAGAAAACCATGATGACTGGTGGTACAAGCAAGGAAACATAGCTGTCTGGTGCTGCTTGGTCATCCAGTAACCACCCTGAAGGACAACTAGACAGCGTTGCCATTCCCAGCCCCCTGCTGCTCTCCCGTGTTGTTCTCAAAGTGGTGGTGAAGCGGTGGAGAGTGCCAGCCTTTTCCAAAGGAGGGCTGGCAGGCCTCCCTACCCTTGTGGGGGTCACCCCTCCCCACCAAGCTTCCTGCCAGTGTACCCCATGAGGTCTCTCCATGGAGCAAATCCCCTCTCCAGCATTTCCGTAGCCTGCACGCCACCCTGGACTTTGCTCATGAGGAGTAGTGGGTGAGGCCTCAAGGCAAGGGGGAAAAGGTGCCTGTGTGCTCCCACTGCCTGTGGCCTGTGCTTCCTTTTCCTCCCAGGAGAAGCAGAGGAGAGCAGATGTTGCCATAGATGATCCCAACATGTCTGATGGTGCAGCAACTCCCAAATGCCAGACTGCTGGCCCAGAGGTCTCGGTGTCTGAGGCACCTCCGGGTGCACCTGTAAGGGCATGGGCCTGCATTTTATTACAGTGATAGTGCACTTACCAGCTCTTGTGCCACAGACACTGGCACCAGCCCTGTGAGTTCCCAAACAACCTTGATGTTGTTTCTCAGAGCCACAAAACAAGGCTGCTAGGTGGCTTTTTACATTGTCCAGGCATTAGCTTCCACTGTCAGTGGCTCTGAATCCAACAACTGCCCTTGACTAGGATGCCTTATCCCTGTGGCGATGCAGCAGCTGCCAGGAGCTGCTCCCTCTGCCCTGTGCCCCTGGCTTTCCACACAGCCCCCACTCTCCCTCCATCTCCCCATCCCTGCGAGCAGAACCACACAACTTGTGAGGATAGGGGCTACATATAATTAAATGACAGCCAGCAAGGAAGCCAGTCGCCCAAAACACAGAACGCTTTGGTCATTTATGATGAAGTATTTTCCAAAGGAAAACTGGCCATCACTAAAACAGCTGCTTCTCCCCAGTGTTTTCAACCAGCTCTCCCTCTCCCTGGGGCTGTAATGGGGCTGCAGCTCCATCCAGGCTCAGACCCAGGCACTTTACAGTTCCTAGTCGTGTTTCCCCACTTTGCCGCTGCCACAAAGCCACAAGTGTGCAAGAGGATGATCTGCACACACACCAAGTAACCATCCAGAGGAGGAGTTACAGAGCCAATCTACCACCTCGGAGGCAAAATGCCTTGCCAGAAGGGGATTGTAAACCACAGATCCCATTAGCAGGCTTAGGAGAGGGAGATGAAGGGGGTTTACTTGCCCGCATTGGATTGCAGTCCTGGATGTCAAAAGAACCTCTTCAGACAAGGAATGCTGAAGACAAAGTTCCAGAATGCTGGTACTTGCCTAGCCCAGGTCCCCCATCATAGTGGATTCCCTACGGCACTCTGTTCAGAAAGAAAAAGTGAGGTAACTGCCATAAATGGAAAAGAAACAGAAATAGAAACAGCAATGCTGCTAGGAATGTAAAACATCACCACAGGGAAACATCAAACACCTCTGATTTGGCCAGGCTGAAAAATGTTGAAGAGTTGGTGAAACATGTGCTGACCCTGCCTCTAGTGGGCCTCCAGACAAGACCACTCTGGAGAGAAATGCCCTACAACAATGTGTTCATTTTCCAGCAGGCTACACCATGGCATTTTTGTTATTAAGATAGTCTCTGATTCTGTAGGTACATTCTTCTTAAATGTCAAGGGCCACTCTCCTAAGGCTCCATTACATTTATGCTGCACGAACATGTTTTAAAGCAGATGCAAATGTCCCTATAAATATCAGTAATATAAGAACAGGGCCCTCTGAAAAAATACTAGATAATAGTAATTTTGAAGGCTTTGTGGCATCAAATGAATATGGGATTTGTGAAAATTGCTTTTCAGTAGTAAATATTTTGGAGCCTGAGCTAAACTCTTACTTTAGCACTTACTGTTTTGCAATTACTGACATGGAAATATATCCTTCCATGAGAACTAGTTCTAAAAAGTAAATTTAATGTGAGTGACCACACAAAATAGCCTGGAAATATAGATGTAATTCATGAGATCACTAGTAACATTTAGCACAGTTCATTAGCTATCTAGGCCTGAACAGTGTTGGCTGAATAAGCCAAGCTGTCTGTATATGCAATAAAGGATGGAGGAAAAATATCCTTCATGTAGGAGTTGAGCAGATCTGCAGTGTCCTGAGCACACTGACTGCAACATAACCTCTGCACTCCAATTTGATTCCTTTGCACCAGACCCCACGTCCCAAAATGAAGCTTGAATGAAACAAGTAACTTATCTCTCCCTGTAATTCTGGTGGGAGACACAAGGCTCCCTGGGTGAAGCAAAATGTGGCAATTCCTTTGGTTGCGTTTGTTGCTTAAACTGGTCACAGGCTGATGCTTTGGGGTTTTCAGTAAGGCTGTCTGGAATTTCCACCCTCTGGAAGTATTTCAGGGTTTGCTGAAAAAAAAATTGTCCCACTTGTCAATAAAAGCTGAATAACCTAGACACCTTTTTCAGCTAATCTGAGGAAAAGAAAAAAAAAAAAAAGACAACGGTTGAAACAATACACATAATTTAGAGCTGGCTAAGAGTCTTTTGGTCTAACAAAAATCCAAATTCTCTGATGAAAGTGAAACTTTCTAGAGCAAATAATTCTAGCAGACAATTCCTCACTCCTTTCCCTGTTAGATCTTGGATCTTTATTCCTTTAATTGAAATACAAGCCAAAACTTATTGCACAACCAAACAGAGTGAAAAAAAACCTCTTGAGCCATGGCATTGAGTAAATGTCACCTGAATCAATGAAGAGTCCAACAGATGGAGGTCTTAACACTGTTTTTTCAAATTAATCATTTATTTATTTTTTAAAGTAATGACCATAAATCTTCTTAGAACAGACTGTTATTCTGCCTGTTATGATTCATTAAACCAGTACAGAATGAGATCATTATCATTTAAGATAGCATTTTTGAGACTGCCCAATATCCTCCAAGCACTTCCTGCAGCTGGGACTGCAAGCATTGTCCTTGGAGCTGGCAGCCTGCTCGCACCATGTCCTGGTCCAAGAGCTTCTTGTGCCTCTGGCTAGCAGCACTGCTGTGCCCACAGGGCCCTCCTTGAGTAGGTTGCTTCACCTGCCCCTCGGGCAGCAGCAAAATTGGAAGCTGACTTCAAGCTGCAAAGCTTGAGAGTCTGTGGCAATAAGCACCTGCACACATGCACAGCCACCTCCTCGAGGAGCTAGGGCTGGCAAACTCTTTTCCAGAGGTGGACTCTCACCCACCTCAGCCTGCAGCTGAGCTGGCTGATTACTGGGACACAGCAGTCACTGATGCCTTTGGATAAACTGGGACTTCTCTCCTCCTCTTGGAAATCCCCACACTGTAAAGCCAAGGGATGCAGCAAGCAGAGTGGCAGCCATAGGAAACAGGCTACCAAAAATAGAACTTTTCCCTTTTAATTTCCTTTTGGTGTAATTTCCTGACTGCATTATTGAAACAATAATGACATAAGGTGCATGATGCAGCAACAGGAAAGACAGGAGCAGGAAAAAGCAAAAGAGCCAATGACATATTTGTGTACACAAAAGAAAAATGAGGTGGCAGTAAGGGGAATTCACAAATTACCTGATAAAAAGGCACATAGCCATCCCCTGCTCCCACAACCACTCTGAGAGTCCTCTGATACATGAAGGATACCAAAAGGAGAAAAAAAACCCATAAAGTCAACACACTAAAAACAAACCACCACCCCAAATTACAGCAATTACTTGACTGGGCATTTTCACTTCCTACTCTGTGAGAGAGAAATTCCCCAGGTCATCTGACCTCTGTTGAAACTACACCAGGAAGAGGAGCAGCAGCAGTCGCCAAGTGCAGGGCGTTCTCCGGCTGTACAAAAGCCTCCCCTGTGTGAGCCAGAGCTCAGAGCAGCGCAGGGGTGTGCAGGTGTGTGTACACATAGCAAGGCAAGGTGCAGATATCCTCCCAGCCAGATCGTCTCTTCCACAACTCTCCGGTCCTGTGCAGCCCGGCAGACCTTTTACTTTTCCTTTTGCTGCTTGTTTCCAAACACGCCTCCAGAACAGAGCTTCTGAGGAGCTGTTTCCTCATCTGCGTCATCCTGCATCTCCCTGAAAGCAGCTCTCTCCAAGAAGACGTGGTGGCTAGCAGCATGGTGGGGATAGCAGCAATGAGGACATGGATTGAGCCAGTGGTCGCGGGTTCCCAAGTGGCCAGTGCCTTCTACGACACAGCACTGCTGCTGGTGGTGAAGAACTACTACAACCACACCAACAGCACTGCTCCCTCCCATGCCGTGGAAGATGCTCAACAGAAGGCTGTATCTAATTTTTATATCATTTACAACCTAGTTCTGGGCCTGAGCCCGCTGGTGTCAGCCTATGGCTTGTCCAAGCTGGGGGACAGGATACATCGGAAGATCCCCATCTGCTTCCCTCTTCTTGGTTATTTGGGCTCCAAAACTCTCCTGTTCCTCCTGATCCTGCTGGGCTGGCCAGTGGAGGTGATGTATGGGGCTGCTGCCTTCAATGGGCTGACTGGAGGCTTCACCACACTTTGGGCAGGCATCATGGCTTTGGGATCCCTGGGGTCCTCTGAGAGCAAGAGGTCTCTGCGGCTCATCATTATTGAACTGGTGTACGGCCTCGCTGGCTTTCTGGGAAGCATGGCATCCGGCTACCTCTTTGTTGGCTTCAGTGACCGCTATCGAGAAGGCACCGTGCTGGTGTGCTGCAGCATTGCTTGCTATGCCTTCTGTCTCCTCTACAGCATTTTTGTCCTCACAGTCCCCAAGCCAGCAGCTTCCTGCCCAGCCAAAGCCAAGAGTGCAGAGGAGGTGGGTGGTCAGCTACCAGAAGCAGCAGCAGCAGGGAGTTCCCAGCCGTCAGCGGGCAGCATCTCCACTCCAGTATCCCCCTCAAAACTCATCATCATCCTGCTGTTTGTGGCAGCAATCCTCTATGACCTTGCTGTGGTTGGTGCAATGAATGTGCTCCCACTGTTCCTGCTCAGGGAACCTTTAAGTTGGAATGCCGTGGAGATAGGCCACGGCAACGCTGCCGGGTACGCGATCTTCATCACCAGTTTCCTAGGGGTACTTGTGTTCTCCAGATACCTGAGGGACATTACCATGATCATGATTGGAGTAGCATCGTTCAGCACTGGCATCCTCATCATGGCCTTCGTGCGGTGGACATTCCTGTTCTACATTGGTGAGTTGAACAGCCACTCACATGAGTAAATACACCCTGAGACCGGGGTGCTGCAACATCACTGGAAGAGCTTTTTGCTTTGCTTCATGACAAGTTTGCCAGAAGGGAGTTAGGTAGACCATCATATGGGCAATTTGCAAGACAGCGTTCTTATCATTCCTCTTTCCCCACATCTCCCTTTGTACTCTTAAGACTCAGCACTCTACAATATCCTGAGGAGGCATACACTCCTGCCAAGGATTAGTTTAAGGCCCACTGACTTGTAATTCATCAGCTGGTCACAGACCAGGGCTGAGCAGAACAACGTTCACACTCTGGGGGACTGGGAATTGTTGCTGATTCCCTGTACTGGTACTGCATCAGTGAGAAGCACTTCCTTCACTTCTGAGGTAAGGCTTCAGGCTTCAACAGAAACAAAAAGGGAAAGGCTTCCTATTAAGTTAACATCTTAAGATGTGATTCATTTTTGTCATATGAAGGCACTTATGGTTGATGGGAAACTTAATGAAACACTGGAGGTGTAAACTATCACAATAATGTAGTTTACAAATCTCTCAGTGTACAAAAATTACTAAGGGACAGGTAACAATAGATGGGGCAGCATCCCAGGATAAAGGAAAGGCAAGTTTATTTTTGGGAGTTAACCTATGACAAAACACAGAAAACAAAACCCAGGAACTGCATTCATTGTGGCAGAGCTATCTCACAGAGTATTGTCTATTGCATGGCTTTAAGGTTTTGATTCTGAAAGTGAGAAATAAATGCAGATAAATGTCCTGAAGTGATTTTTCTGTCTGTCCTTACAGGGAATGGGAAACTGAAAATTAAATGAAGTTGTTCTAAAGGGAAAGATGACAGGATATTGTATTTGTGTACTAAGTCAAACACTGAGTGAAAATTTTAAGAGATTTTATTTGTTTAGGTAATCAAGCTGGGGAATAAAAGATAAAAAAATAAACTTGCTTACTAATTAAGCTCATCTTCATCATGAAGAGATGCTGCTATGCAGTGTGTAGGATGCTTATTCCCTGCCTTGCAGAAGCACCTTGGTACACTAGACATGGACCGGGTCTTCACTGAGGTTGGTTCTGCTGACGGGAAGGTAATTCCAGCTCCCTGTAAATTTTCACAGTAGAGACAGGCTAGAATACTGCAAGCCAGAAGCACCGAGACACAGACAGATGTGGTATTACAAAGGTACTGTTCCTGTCAAGGCTGTGTAGCACAGGGGGCTTTCTCTGCATGTTACCACTTAAATCATCATTCTCACTATCTCAAAGGAGAGTGAGGATCCCATCTATGCTGGGATGTCTGGCTGAGAACAAAAGACCATGTCTAGTCTGGACAAAGTACCTCTGCTAATGGGAGCAATAGGTGGCTTATCTGCTTTGGATGAAGTGAGGACCTACTTCTTTTTAGCACTCAGGGGATAAGAATAGGTGAAGCAAGGTGCCTGCCCAAGCCAGAGGCATGTAATCTTCAAAAGCAGTGGCTGTGCTGGGTGACAAAGAGCAGGTACTGGTGATAACTCAGAATTCATTGCATTACAGCACGGGCAGTGATGCTCTTTGCCCTTATCCCTTTACCAACCATCAGGTCCGTGTTGTCCAAGCATGTTGAAGGATCATCCTATGGTGAGTATTTTGGTTACCTTACCGATCAAAACCCCCTGAAATCCCTTTATTCAGCTTAGAGTACAAAGAGAAAGGTAAGTTATTGCTGCAATCCGTGCTTTGTGTCATAATACCAGAACACATGATACCACAAACAGGAAGGGAGAAGCAGAGAAACTTGCTGGACAAGATTCTCACATCCAATCTTCTCATCCTTGGTTGCATCATCATTTATCCCCAGAATTTTCAGCACATACTTCAAAAGATTACAATCAGTGCATAGTTCAAAGGCAGGGAAAATAGCTGAGGTGCTGCTCAAAAACACAATACTGCAGGGAGAACCAAGAAAAGCAGGACATTGAGTTGAAGCAGTGTGATAGTCACACCATTTATATCTGGCTTCTTTTACTTCCCGTTTTGGGAAGGATGGATTTTTTAATCTTTTTTTCAGTCATGCTCTCTAAACATTTCTTCAAGTGCTTGGCAGTCTGTTCCTGACAGACCTGATTTAACTACAAATAATAACCTTAGCATAAAAATTGACCCTTCTTGGAACAGCAGCAGGAATTCTTTTCCATTAATATATGTATTACAAATCAATAAAATGCATTTTACAACAGCATATTGAAGCCTACTATTTTTACCCCAATGAGCTAGATTTAGGCACAGGAGACAGGACTGGCCTTCATTCAAACAGCACCACAGGCCCAGAACTGCTCATACCTCCTCCAAACATGTTCCCTCGGCCATCCTTCACATCCTTTTCCTTTCTGCCATATGAACATGAGACTGCTCTGTCACCAGTTCTTTCCTACTGCTTGTGCTCCATCAACATCCACCGTAGCAAAATCATCTACCTGCCACAAACAGCACAGCTCACACCCCAAATTAATCACTATAAATCAAACATTTTTAACCTCCCCCTTGAGCCATATGAGCTGCACGTGACAACAGCATCAGTCCGGACCTCGAGTAGGACCCTGCAGCAGAGCAGCCCTTGCCTTCTAGTAGCAGTCTTACCTCCTTAGCTGGTGGCTCCTGGGGCTGAGTGGCTGCAGAAGGCTGCCAGGGCAGCAAGCTCAGCACACAGCCTTGACCTTGCCCCCCTGTCTGCATGTCCCAGCAGGGCTGGCTACTTCCCCTTCACCCATTCACCATGACAGAAACCCTCCAGTAAAGAGTGGTTTCAACTAGAATTCAGTTTCTGCCTTTCTTCCACATGAAACATCATACAAATGACACACACATCCCTATTTCAGGCATTTTTATAATTTCAACCCTGTGAACCACTTTTCTGGCCTAGGCCAGAAGCAGACCCTGACTAAAATTTCTCCTGTCCTGAAGATGTTAGTCTAGACTACTCTTCTACCTCCTAGGAGAAGGAACACTTACTGATCAGTTTACTGCTGCTCTTCCAAGCAGCTACCTGTATATGTAGACTGTTTAGGCAGACAGTTTTCCAGCTGGATCTTCTGTCCCACGTCTAAAAGAAGGAAAAATAATTTAATTGTGGTCTACAAACTCATGCCATCTGGTGTTAGTGAAGCAAAGGCTACACAGTTGTGATCCTGGATTTGTCAGGGAGGTACTACAGCTGTTTTTTTAATCTCCAGTAACAAACTATGTTCTTGTCTTACAGGTAAGGTGTTTGTCCTGCTGCAGCTGTCTTTAGTCACCACAGGAGTAGTGACATCTACAGTCTACAACAAGATCTATCAAAACACACTGGACTGGTACAGCGGCTTCTGCTTCATTTTGTCTTTCCTGGTTGGCTGCCTGACTCTCCTCCCTTTAAGGTAAGAAATAGGAAAGGTTTGGTCAAAAGGACATGTTGTATTTCCTCGTGCTTCCTGATTCTAGGTCTAAAATATAAAATATAGATAGGAAAAAATTTTAAAAATAAAACAACAAAACCCGCCCTCCCCTAACTGAATTTAAAAAAAAATGAAAGAAACAAAGAAACTTGCAGAAATGAGTTGACAAATATTAGGGAGATTAAAAGAATGAAAATCACAGGTCTAGCCGGTGGGGTTTTTTAATCTTATTTTTGTTTAATGTTACACAAATTGCTGTAGGAAGAGTATTTGGCAGTTTAACAGCTAATAATCCCAGGAGACAAAGCATTCACACAAATGTAAGTGTTTGATACTGTGAAAATAATAGTAAGTAGAATGAAGGAATAACCCCACACAAAGTAAAATGTTTTTTAAAAGTACCATTAGGTTACTTACCCATTGTGACAGAAAAGAATAATCTGAGCCTCTCAAATGTTTCAAAGAGAAACCATTACCACAGTGAAGGAAATGGTTACTTTTCTGGTCCACTGAATTTGCCCAACAGTACTACTACGGAGTGACTGCAAGGTACAATTTCAAGAACAAATTTTAAGCACAAAACCAGCTTAATTTGAGGAGAGAAAGTTGAAACAACCTCTCCATCTACTTTTACCACCTTCTCCATTAGAAGGCTACTTCATAGTCATCATTCCCCTGGCTCTGTTTTTCTCCTCAAATCTTCCAGACACAAAATACTTGTTTATTATGCACAACCCTCTCTTTAACAGGGGTCACTGCTAGCTACTCAAATGCTTTTCAATAAAGATTCCAAATAGAAGTACCATTATCAGCACAAACATGGGTTATTAAAGTCTGAAGGATGACAAATGGTGCCAATGTCATTGCTTGTACTCAAGAGAGGCTGGCAGATCACTGAGAGGAATCCCATTAGCACTCAGCCAGCTCCAGACACCCCGACAAAGTTTAAGATATAGATGTGGAAAGAACAAACTGCAGTTTGAGAAGGTAGTTTGCTAACTCTTATCTGCATTTGTACTGTTCTTTACAGCTTTGTGGCCATCAAACAACGGTCAACCACTGGCTCCCTTGAGATTCTGACTGAGTAACAGAGGCATCTTTTGGTTGTTATCATTAGTCCCTACAGTTACCAACACTACAGGATGCATAGCATTTGTATTTCCACTTCACAGCATGCCACAACATCTCAACCACTCAGCTTGCCCAGGAAAGAGATGTTTGCCTTGTCATTTCTGCAGCACCTCATCTTGCAGAGTATGTGCATTGGCTATTGCACACCGGAAGCCCTCAGAGCATTCTGCCTTTTGCTAGGCTGGTTAGTAATACCAAAGAGGCACAAGAATACAGGCTAGAAATGAAAATGGCATTTCTAGACACATTGTTCGGAGTGGAAGAGGAAAGCAAAGCAGAGGATTGGTTTTTCATTAGTTCCTTCCTGTCTGTTCATTCAGAAATCTCAGGGCAGTTCTGTGACTTTGGCTGATGAAATGGGGCTGCAAGCCACATGCCATGTGCACAGGGCCATCAGCAGGACACCCTGGCTCTCCACCTGCTACAGAATCTGTTATCAGCCTAGCCAATTAATATTACGTAAAAGACATTAAACAGAAAAATACCACTGTAAAAATATGTAAGATTAACAGAATTTTAGTAATCCCTACAATAAAACAGCCCTGAACAGATGTTCATGACCCTGACTTCTGGGAAGTTGTCCCACTGTCCCTGGACAGTGCTTCAACAGAGCTCATGCGAGGACTAAGACTCAAGAGCTAATGCTGGTGTTTCAGCTCACACGACCACGACGTGCTGCTCGTGTAACAGGTTAAGAACAGGTAAGTGTTCTTAACAGCACACAGCTCCTACAGGCTTTGTGGAGGTGTAAAGACACTGATACCATGTAACAGTCACCGTGTTACCTCAGCTTTAATCTGGGTTGGAAAGGAACCTCATACAATACAGCAACTAGCATGAGATATCACATAAATCCAAACGTGAGTCAAAAGTCTGGCATGTCTCACAAGGATGTGTATCCTTACATGCTAATGGAGCTAAGAAGGATTAAGCGGCTGCCAAGGTCCTGGACTAAGTAAAGGGAAGTTAAAAGCCCTTAAATAACTGAAATAATCTGGAAGCAAATCAGGCAGCTTCAGTTCAAGCCAGGGGTATAGCAAGCAGAAGTTGGTTCATCACTACACAATGCCCTGCTCAGAGGAAGTTGCTGCCACCCTGTCCCCCACATACACACACAATCTTTCCTCAGCTCCTTCACTTTCAGTACCAGAAGTAATGCAGCAACAGGTCAGATGACTTCTAGTTAGATCAACCATGGAACAAGATTTATGGGGAAGGGTATTTCTGCAGTAAGATAGTGAGCTGCTCAGCAAAAGAAGCACACACGTAATTTCAATGGTGAAGATTGCAAAAAAATGAAACTTTATTCTAAGTAAATGAGTCATCTTTAAATACATTTATTGGTCCATTCCATTAAATTAATTGAGGTAAACAAATGGTGCATTTAAAAAAAATGTACACACTAATAGAGAATTACAAACAGTTTTACCTCAAAGCGCTTTTCTCTGTCAATACTAGCTCCATAGTAAACAATGCACAAAGTATATTTATATGGATATATGAAAGGGTATAGAAACATGCCAGCACCAGAAGGCAAGACAACATTTCCTAGCCTGCGAGTCTGAACAAGAGCATAGTTGCCAGATTTGGGCAAGTACGGGAAACAAAAGCCTCCTTCCCTTTTTTTACATAGTTTACTAGCTAACTCACACAGAGATAAGTCTTTTCACAGCTTTCATTTTGTATTTTAATGGTATGAACAGTGACCCTAGTTCTGGTGAGTGGGTTTATAGACAGTGAAAGCAGAGGAGTCTGGACATAGGAACCAGCACCATTTTGGTCCCCGTCACGGACACCTTCACCCCAGTGTGTGAGGCTCACAGCCAGCTTGCCTTCACCTGCATGGCCCAAGTCTCCAGACCTTAGGGAGGGACAGAGGGATGCGGCACAGAGGAGCAAGGACAAGGACGGTGCTTCTTTATTTCTGTGTATTACAGACAAAAGTCCTTTGGCTCTTATTGTAAGAATGGCCTTCAGCAAACTGTCTCCTTGTGCAGTGGGAATGCTGCACTGGTCACAACCCTGCAGCTTGATCTGAAGGTATCCCAGCATATCCCAGCAGCACGGTTAAGGAAATGGTTTAGCTCCAAAGCATACAACACCAAGACCTTCAAAGTAGTCTAGGAAAATGACTAGCTGTTATTGTTTTAGCATGCCATTTACAAAAGGGTGATCTACTTATACCTCTTTGGAAAGTTCATTATTTTCTGCACATTTACTGTGCTTTAGGCATGCAACCTTAAAACTTGTCCAGTTTACTACTAAGTACTTGTACAAGTCAGATACTTCAGCAAGACTTCCAAGTGCTAAGCACAAAATTAAGCACTGTCATTTTAGTTTGTAAATTGGTTCAACAGCACTCCCAAAAAGTTTTAAATGCCACATTCAGTCTGCCTGAAGGCAAGTTTATTCCTGTGATCCCCAGTTTTACTTCACAAGAGAAAAAAAAAATCCAACAAGTAGTAGCAATTTGTCTATCATAAAAAAAAATAGTCCTCATTTTCCCTATGTATTATTTGTTGTAGTAAAAGTTAATGCACCCGAGGAAGGAATGTTCTACCTCCAGAATTTAAGATGACAGAACATCTCATCTAATGAGCTTGTTTAGTCTACACAATTTTGTTTAGTGGTTATCAGGACAAGGATTTTCAACAGTCTGCAACAATAATCATAATTATAGCCAGTTAAATTGTGCAAGTTTTAACAAAAGTATGGCTCCTGTTAAAATACAGAACAATCCCTGCTGATCTGTGAGAGAATTCTTGTGTACCCTGGCATCTGCAGGACTGACACCTGACACAATATGAACACGCTATGCACAGCCACTGCTTCAGTACCTCCACACAACTGTGTCTGCCACTCATGCTTTGTTTCTATCACTAATTCCACTACTTCATCCTCAGCACAAGTTCTAGTGCAACAAAAGCCAAGCAGACTTCAGTGAAGAATCATACTTTATTCTTTAATACAACTCACAAGGGAGCTTTTTGTGTCTTCAGAGCTATACATACTACCTTTTCATTTTTCAATGTATACCTGAAAAAGCCACGATGTTTTAACATCTATGTTTATTGCAAGACTTAGAACCTGGTAAAGGTATACAGGAACAATGCATGGTCCATTACTGAGCATAGAAACAAGATCTCAGTGCTTGCTTTATTGTGCTGGTGCCACTTCAGAGAAGAAACAAACACCACAGAAACTCTACAGAAGTAACTGGGCAGCAGTGAATTATGCATCCTCTGAGAGGGACCTTGCCCTGGCTATGGATTATGAGGAAAACTGGGCTGATTTAAGGACTGCTGAAGGAAGCACATGTTGAATACGCTCATAGAAAGGGTGCCAACTACTTTTGGTGTCATTTTGGTGCACGTGAAGAGAGTCATCTTAAGTGACTTAACACTCAACAAGTTACTCAAAGATGAAGCTCCTGCACTATTCCTGCTTCCCTTTACCAACACCTTCTATTTCTCTCATGGAAGTCTGGACCCTCCAAAGTAAAGACTTTTATTCTGTAAGGATTACAGGATAACATGTTAAGAGTTTCACTCTCAGTTCAGGACTCAACCCCCCGCTAACAGTAGTTATGTGATACAAGTGTCGCTCTGCACATCTTAGAGAAATTTCCTGCAACTTTTGTAGTTCTCCTGACTGGCATGGCTGCCCCCAACATCGCAGTCAGGATCCTCCCCACACCTCACCCACAGCCTCTCCGTCAGTCACCTAGTGATTTACAACAGCTCTTCATAAGAAAAGACCACCAGCCATAGAAGCCGAGACCCACCATTGTACACCCTTATTACACTGCAGCAATTCTTGCAGAGGACTTCTCTTTTGAATGTCAAGTTTTACTTTCCTTGTGTGAGCTGAAGAGGTTTTGGTCCAGACTACGTAAGATACCCCGATCTTCAATAGCTCCAGCCTCAACAGTTACATGTTGATTTGAACTTCACTTGATACTCTCCACTGTCCATTATGCTTCTCACGAACAGCTGTGATGTTAATTGCTAAATTCTCCAGAAGCAACACCCACTTCAGTTTGACACAAAGCAAAGCAGGAAGAGGACTTCAGTGTTGTAAGGCATCAGATGAAATCACCTGTAGGAAATAACCACCACACTTCCTGCTCATCTTTTGCTGTTTAATAAGATGGTGGGAAGACTGACTAAATATTAGTTCAAATTATATTTTTCTTGAGTCTCAGTGATGCTGTAGAGTCAACTACAAAATTCCATTTACTCCACGTGAACTAATTCAAAAAGCGCGTTGATATTTCTTCGTGGAAAACGGGGAAGACTGTAACCCTGAAGGCCAGACTGTTAGCTAGTATGCAAGTGCTTATTCCAGATTGCTTCAAGATGATCCCCTTAAGTACTCCCCCTGAACAGGAGGAGTCTGTGGTTCTGAACCTAACAGCAACTTAAACCAGAGTTCTCATTTACACCAAAAAGTGCATATTGACAAACTGACCTTAAAACAAGAAACATAGTTTGTTTAGTACCATGGAGTTGTCAGTGAAGGCTGAGTCAAGCAGAACTTCTTAAAATGTCTTATATTTTACTTTTTCATGCAGAGAGCACCATCTCGTTAGCCTGACAGCTACCACAGTGCTGCAATAACTCATCTTGAGAGTTCCATAAAGCCACCAGGCTGAGAAGGGTGGATGCACATTCAGCTGGTGTTTACGAAGGAATAAATTCCAAATCAGACCAGAACCTGGTAGGTTGTCACAGGAGAACAGAGAAGTTGCACAAAATCAATCACTGCTCACATCCTTTGCAAGAATGTTGCCAGAGAAAAGTAATCACTCCAATTTAGCAGTAAGCACAGTTATTTATTGCCCTAAATCCCAGTATTATACTCATATGAGCCCCAACCCCCCTCACTTAGGATGGTTAAATCACGTCGGCATTCCTAAGGCCATTAACACCAAGTAGGTATTTACTTGAGGTTGGACTGCAAGAGGAAGGACAAAAAAGGGACTTGCAGAAGCAGCTACAATTCTAAAGGCCAACAGAAACTACTAAGAAAATAGATCTATACCAAAAGTAGTCCTAAAAGACTTGCCGTGTGGTTCAGCAGAGACAGATTTTAACACTGTGTGTACCTCATAGGGTACCCATCTATCCCTCACCAACCCATTTAAGGCAAGTTTCACACACTGATGCTTGGTGGAAGGAAGCATTTGACACCTTTTGGCTTCTGGCTGCTGCAAAGAAAGCATAGGGAGAGAAAGCAGAGTTCTACTTTTACTACAGCAGGCATCTTAGGTGACCAAGCCTAAAGTGGCTCTAGTACATATTCAAAGCATGGTGTAAGAGATTTCCACCACGCAACTTCTGGAGCTAGCTTTGGGAAAATTAAAGACTCATACTTCCTCCCCCTTTCCCACAACCCTTGAAAGGCCGCTGTCCAACTCATTCCCGCAGCTAGGCTGGTTTTGATCCCCAAGTCAGTCACAAGTACACTTCAGTCAACTGACATTACTTCATAATCACCAAGGTAAACAAAGATACTCAGTATGAACCAACAGCATGCCACACTCACAAAAACCACAGTTCATGCTTGCATCACCGCCTATCTGCGGCTGGTGTTGGTATGGTCTGCCTAGAGCCAGCCCGACTCCCAGATGGAAAAGTCTCCAGAGACCATTTCATCCAGAGGGAGTACATGAGCAGTAGCAAAACAGAAAATATTCTTTTGCAGCCTTTTCCTGTCCATTCAAAAAAAAAAAAAAAAGGATAAGGATTGGTTAGGGAGTACTGTATCATAGAAATAATTATTGGGGTTTTTTTTAAGCAAACAAAACAGAATGGTAATGAAGATGTCATTTGGCACCTTGCAGTAGAGTTTTATTTTCATCTTTTTAGTGTTCCACTCATCAGTTCCTTCCAGACTAGAGAGGTAAATTTTATCAAGATCCCCATGCGCTTTCACTTTGAACCCCAATCACTCCATAGGATAAAGAAGGAACCATTCAAGATAACTCAAAAAGATGAAACATACCCCAGCTTAAACACAAAAAATGAGGAAAAAAAATTCAAATAGGCTGGAACAGATACTCTGAAAAACTAAGTGCAGCTGTCATTTCAGTTAACTTAACAAGAAGAGTCCTCCATACAGTTCCAGTATGACTAGTGGTACTGAGCATAGAAGTGCTAGACTGTCCATGAAGGTACTTCTTATTTGGTCTCTGGCTTGTCTTGCAAAAGTGGTATAATTGATTCCCACGCTGTAAGGCACTGAAGAAAGAAAGAAAGAAAGATTGATTCAAAAAATTGATTTTATCTCGGTTCATAAAACTTCTGACCAGCCCTTCCAGACCAATAGCATGCAAGCAGAAGAAAATTTATGTGGGTCTTTACAGATTATTACAGAAGGGGGAAAAAACCCAGGATCTCAAACAGCAAGTAGGTGTTAGAATAGCTGAACCTCCCAAAAAAATTCAACAAATTTAAGTTTTCCAAAGTCATCAGCTGGCCCAAGCCATAAAAAATCATCAGAACACCCAGGATTTCCAAATACTAACCTGGATTTTTCTAAACTGAAGAATACCACAGCTTTCAGCTAGGCAGACAAACTGTTTTGAGTAGAAATTTACATCTTTGTGGTGTGACTGTGGGTGAACACTGATTTGGACACAATGGCAGCTGTTACAGACTACCTCCAGCAAACTTATTTGAAAGAAAACATGCCTTTAGGGAAGTTAATTTTGAGACACAGTGTATTCCAGTACAGCTCTGGGACTCGACTCCAGACAGACTGGTAGTGCCTGGTATAGTAAACTGTAAGTGGAGTGTAGCTTCTGGGTTATTAGGAAGCCACTCTGGCTTGGAGTCATTTTCCCAGACACATACACTTACTACAGTCCTTGTACTGTGTGTTGTTACTGTCTTTCATACACACAGAGCCCAGAAGTAAAAACTGAGCAAATACAGACTGTGGAATCCAAATTATTAAATGCTGCAAATGGGCAAACTCATCAGCAGCTCTTATATCCACAAGTCACTGTTGACAGACATCTTCCTTCTAACTTTGCTGACTGTACTGCAGATGAATAGAGCAGTTACAGGCGTGTATCCTGAGTGACTGGACACTTTCTTACCCAAAAAAGCTTCCTTGCTAAAAGCAAAACTAATGTACAGTGTACAGATCTAACTATCAATTGAAGAGGCACTGCTGGATGTTCAGTGGAGTCCCTAATATCCCCCTCCACAGCAGCCTTAGAAGGGAGACCAGGATGAAGGAAGTCCTGTGTGAGTAGTTACGAACAAGACAGACATTGGAAGGGGAAAAGGTACTGCATACTAATATTACACAGAGAGGTAACCTAGCACAGGAAGCAGCTTGTAAAGTAGATGTGGAAAAATGAACAGATGAGATGAAGTATGTTTACTAGGCTATGCATAAGCACAGTTGTTCTAGTAGTGTTTAATATCTAATATACCTAAAGGGGGCTTATGAGACAGCTGGAGGAGGACTTTTTACAAGGGCTTGTGGTGATAAGACAAGGGACAATTGCTTTAAACTGGAAGGGGGCAGATTTAGGTTAGATAATTAGGAAGGAATTCTTTACTATTAGGATGAGGAAACACTGGAACAGCTTGCCCAGAGATGCTATGGATGCTCCATCTCTGGAAGTGTTTTAGGTTCATGCTGGATGGGGCTCTGAACCACCTACTCTAGTGAAAGGCATCCCTGCCTCTGGCAGGAGGTTGAAACTTAGATGACCTCTAAGGTCCCTTCCAAACCTTTCTGGGATCCTATGGTATCAACCACTGCACTGGCCTGCACTGTTCTAGCACGATGGAAAACTAGACTGGAAGCATATGCAGTTAAATGTCAAGGTCCTTTTAATTAAAAATGAAAAAATCTGACATCAAACCTAAGGTACACATGCACCAACTGAAAGAGGGCAGAGGCTAGGTATTTTCAGGACTAGTATACTGATGCCTTAGGCTTTAACTTACATATTTTTCAAATCCTGTACTGCCTAGTGTGCAACTCTGAAGTTTCTTGTGGCCTGTTAGCTGTTGTTCTCTCATGCTGGTTAGACATAACAAGTCTCTCTAGGTTTCCACCTCAAGGACACCAGGCCCCAAAATGTGTAAACTAGAAGCCTCTGAAGGGGGGCAAACTTCAGTAATTACATCATGAACTGAGGTTATAATCGGAGAATTAACCCTGATATGCAAATGAACCAAACTTATAAAATTGTGAAGAACCCATGACCAAGGGTCCATCTTCGGTGTAGCCTTTTGACTGCCGAGAGTGCACCTTTGAAGGCCCTTCAAATAACTACCTATTTTTATTCTCTTATTCTTGTCTAGTCTCTGTGTTTTAGGTGGCCACCTCAGGCATCAATACAAGGGACAGAACCGTGCACAAAGGGACAAAGATCAGAATAATTTATACATAACAGGTGTAATCTATATTTGAGTCCATGGACTTGCATTAACTCACGTAGTTTGGTTCATAAAAGGCAGAATCAAGAGATTTTTCTACTCTAGAAATTACTAGACTACTCTAGTATTATTAGAGCGTGCAATTCTCATTTTTTTTCACCACCACTGCTGCTGCTCAGTAATTTGTTCAAGAGTGCAAAACAGACAAGCATGCATGATAAAATGCTGTTAAGCTGCTTGCAAAAGTCCATTAGTCTCACAGAGATCACTTGACCATGAACTGCAACTCATCAGCTGCTGACAAGAGCAGCTTCAGATGTCTAATATTCTTGTCTTCAAGACAGTGTGAATATTTCCTGAAGAATTATGACCACGTCAGAGGAAAACAAACTACTCTTACTCCTACCAGTGCTCCAACAGTGACACATACCTTCTCGTAGTACTGGATGTTTTTATCTGCCATCCCCATGAGTAGCTGCCTAAAGTCTTGTCTCTTGTTGTTCTGCCATCTCTCCATATCTGCTTTCAGGTCAGCATTGAAACATTCTACTCGGTCTTGACATTTCTCAACATCTGTGGGTACCTGCAGCAAAAGAAATGAAGATTAAAATTGTCACTAAGAGTGCTAGATTGCTGCATTAGCTCAAATCTTACTGAGCAAAACTACAGAAGACAGGGTTAAGTTCACAATCCAGTAGGTTATCCTGAATCAACTCACCTATGGCTGCAGGGAAAAAGCCACAGTTTTGAACTAGAGAGGATATGAGATTGCTTAATTTGTTCTTTGCTGTTTGAGGTGGTTAGCGCTTGTGCTTGTCTATCTCCATGCCTGATAGAGAGGCAGACGGAGGAAGCATTTGCTAAAGGCACAGGAGAATCATTTTGTGTAAGGGCTGGTACCGAGGCTCAGTTCCTCATGCTCAAACTGAGCAGCTCTGCTCCACAGCAACCTTTCCTCCTTCTCATTTACAGCTGCAGTAGGAATTTCCCGATTTACACCAGCATGTATATAGCAACAAACATTTAGGTTTATCAAAAAAGCTGGATAAGAGACCTCACTATTGACAGCTGCAGAACAAAATTTCTAAATCCTCATTTTCCAGCTTCCACTTTCAACCTTACAGGCTTCCTGAACAAAATTTAAGTGCAAAGCACTCATGATCATCACCATGGGATGGGCTCATGGACCTTTAGGCTCAACACTGGACACACTACCATGTAAAAGCAACGAATGACATCTTGAAGGACAGCCTAGTGCAAGCTGAGGTAGAGATTTAAATGGATTTTTGACAGTAGTCACTGGCTCAAGGTACATACACTTTAGACCAACTAAGCTGGTGTTCTTTGCTTATGTTTTAACTAATATAATGTATACTACCAAGCAAATACAGGAGTAATTTACAAGTGTTTCCTCAAGCAGGAAGGCCGAACACCTTTCTCTCCCTTCTCATTGCTGCATGGTCCGCAGAGACGGGAATCCTGTAAGGACACATAGACTAAGCCCATGACCTCAGAAGAGGAAACTCCTGAATCCCGGTACCAAAGCGAGAAGTGAACTTTTGCTCTGGAAGCTGTGACTTGCACAAAGGCAAAACGCAGAATGAAGGACATTTGAAGAACTTTGTGGAGGCTCCCCTCATACTTGATTTCAGTAAATTGAACATGTGCTTCCTTCAGCAGTCCTTAAATCAGCCCAGTTTTCCTCATAATCCATAGCCAGGGCAAGGTTCCTCTCAGAGGATGCATAATTCACTGCTGCCCAGTTACTTCTGTAGAGTTTCTGTGGTGTTTGTTTCTTCTCTGAAGTGGCACCAGCACAATAAAGCAAGCACTGAGATCTTGTTTCTATGCTCAGTAATGGACCATGCATTGTTCCTGTATACCTTTACCAGGTTCTAAGTCTTGCAATAAACATAGATGTTAAAACATCGTGGCTTTTTCAGGTATACACAGAAAAATGAAAAGGTAATATGTGTAGCCCCAAAGACACAAACAGTTCCCATGTGAGTTGTACCAAAGAATTCCCTTTCTCTCTGAGGGGCATGAAAGAAGGAAGAGGATGAACAGACTAGATAAGAAGCTTTTCATCGATAGTTACAGGAAGTTAGAAGTGTGCTACTATCTTGCAGTTTGGCAAGGTACTCAATTTAGGCAGAAACACATCAACTGTGTTTCTTGTCCAGGACCTGGATTAGGACTGATCACTGAAGTATTACTCAGAGAAGGTCTTACATCTGTTCTCCAACAAACCAACCTGTTCGAGATGCAGGAGCTCTTCATACTCATGCATTTTGAGTTCCCCTTTATTCACACAACTGAATTTACACTACAAGCAGCTTGGAGGTTCAGTAGATACTCTTTTCCCTTACTATGTCTGAGCACTACACTTATGGCTACAGAATTCACTCTGCTACAACTCCAGTTCCCTCACAGGCTTCAGACAAGAACAACCAAGACAGTGACTGGAAGGTTTAGGGGATGCTCCCATCAAGGCATGTATGCCTTGCATCAGAAGTACTCTGCTACTTTAATGGGAAAGGCTACGCTATCAAAAGAAATATTTATGAAGTCTGGAAGCAAAACCATGTAAGATTTCCAAATCCAATTAACTTAGCTTCTAAGCACTCACCAGCTCCCCGCTTCTTCTGCCAGGATCTGAAACCACAAGGAAGGCTGGTCAGGCTGAGAGGGCTGTATGAGTTTAGAGCTACAGGGATAACCCACTGGTCAGCAGATCCGTCACGTGTGCTCCCATTAAGGAGCAACAACAACTAACTCCAACTAAGTCTCCAGAGGCGTCATGAAAGCAGTGTCTGCACATGCAGCAGTCCTATTTAGAAGTGCAAATGCCTTTCCTTACAAAACTGCAACTTCCTAGAACATAATTTACAACTCAGTAGTTAAGACAAAATTTTAAGTTAATTAACAGCTTTTAAGCACTTTATATCAGTGCAAAGTCAATACAAAGAGATATTACATGTTTATCATCAAATTTGGGCCTAAGTTGAAACATCTATGCTGATGCTTTTATCTACTTTTACTAGTGGAGACACCAAATATTAGCTAGCAACTAAGAACCAGGAAGAAAGTAGATTGGATTTTGGGGGAAGTTGCCACTTCCTTACTGGTATCGGCTCTCAGCTACTTAATAGCTTAAAAGCCCCTCAAGCCATAAAGCCAAAGTGACAACTGGTTCAAACTCCAACACACTCTTAAATGGCCCAGGACTATTTTAGTGAGCCACTTTCAACTGATAAGAGATGTATATGCAGGCAAGAACTGAGCATAAAATTGTATATATATATGGTAAGAAGTTCTGCAAGTACATTTAATCCTTTTCATGCTGATTCTGTTCTCTTAAAAAGCTAAGCTTGCTTAACATCTGTAATTTAGTGTGGTCAATTACACACAGATGGTGTGTCCACTTTAAACTCCTCTATATCATTATTACCAAGTAATAAATAGTCCCAAAGCAGAAAAAATCCAGCATTAATTAGACAACTAGTCTTTGCATAAGATATTTCTACCTTCCTAGTTCTTGGGAAACAGTTACTGTTACAAGGCTTTTTTTTCCCCCTGTAAATATACATGGTCACCTTCTACTTCAAGTTCTGCACTGCCATATTTACTGTTCCCATAGATCACCACACTTCAAAGCCTTGAGGTAGAGAAAATAAAACAGATCATCAGAAGCAAACTTCATCTCACCAAAACGAAACCACACCTATCCTTCAGTGTGCTGGCTGGATTACTGCAAAATCAGCTCTAACAGGGGACAGAAATGGGTGAGAGGCATTTCACCACTGCACTTGTTAGAAACTGAAAGGCTGCAAACTCCACATGAACACCATGATGCTACTGGTAAATACCACCCACACTGCTTTTGTGTAAGCTTCAGCACTCTGAGCAGTACCTGCTGACAGACAGTCACAGTAGCCCTACAAGCATTCTGCATTCGTAAGCCACTGAGCTCTAAGCTGATGATCTCACTGCCAGAACAATCTAATGGCCTGGTGAGCCCTGTGATCCCAGGCTGGGTATGTGCACAGGAGGCTCAGAATGCCCTCCAGTGAGAGATTATCAAGTAGTGATAGGCCTTCCTCTCATGATCTCAACATAGGCCTTTGTTCTCTTAAGGTTTAGTTTGGGGTCTTTTTACATCATTTCTACCAAATCAGCAAATATGCCACAAGGCACACAAATGCCATCCCACAACTGTAGCACATGACCTTCTGCCTGCTTTTAGTTTCCAGCAAGTCATAGTCAGACCTCAATAAATGTAAAATATGCTGCTAGGCACAGCTCTGAGCTATCAGCTCCAGCTGAAAAGGTTCTGAAAACCCCACAAATAGTATTTTGTGAACATGCAAGGAGTTCTACACAGTTTGTTCAACTTCATCTTGTAAATGACACCAACTACTTATGTTACAAAAAAGTACAAAGAGTTGCCAAAAAATATGCTTATACTCTGGAGAGGAGACATAAGTATTCAAAAAATTTGCAAGATTTAAATGCTGTACTTTACACAATAATCCCACTGAGATATGAGATCCAAAGGTCTTTTAACAGGTGAGAGGTTAGCAAAATTCATCAGTTCCACTGCATCAAGATCTTGGTAAAGTCAAATGCCTAAAAACCTCAACTGGCTTGCTGGATGTGCTAGATTTAGTTCTGTCTCTCCTAGATACAACTGCTAGAATACCTGTTTATACAAAGCTACACTGAGGAAGTAGAGTACATACCACACCAGCCAGCAGAAGGGCAGGCAGTAGACCCAAATACAAGAGCACCACAAAATACCTAGTACACCACTATTTGTAGTTCATTATAGATAAAAGATCAGAAAAACACTTTTTCATTTCCATGGTCTCATTCTCTTCAGCTTCTTAGATTCAAAATATTATGTGAACCCCCTGTACAGTGAACCTTATCCATAACACTGGAAAGTCATCCATTAATTATTAACACAAATATAAGGGGAACAAAAAAACCTCCCAGCAGAGGAAGGGAACAAATCCTGTTGCCATCATCAGTTAAAGGTGCAGTGACTTAAGAAAAGGCTCTTGCACTCTGTTTCACGCAGAAGCAGGTGGCAGCATGTCAGTTCACAGCTTTGCTCTTGCATGGAGCCCAGCCAAAACCTGTCACCCAGTGACATGTGCCATCTCTGTTCAGCATCACACAGGTAGAGCTCCCTAGCAAAAAAGGCAAAATAAGGAGTTTTCCACAGCCAAAACCGGTGTTCTGCCACAATACAGTTCCACAGTGCCAGGGACAGGACCTTAACTCAGCTAGCTGGCATACTGCCGAGGCACCAGGGACTGTTCTAGCACTGCTTCAGTCCCTATCACTGAACAGTCCAACTGACTGCTGGCTGTTGTTGAAGTGTTAGAGTCATCCTGCTCTGAACTATGGGAGGTCACTAGTACAGAAGTTACCAGACAAGTTACATATATTCATACTTAGGTCTTTATTTCACACCAGCTTACTAACAATAAATTTCTGTTCTGCCCGAAACTGCTTATACAGCAAAGAAGAAATGAGACCCAGAAAAAAGCAAGTTCCACTTCTCCATTCTTCTCAGGAAGCAGTGTAAGTGCAAACTGTTTTTGTAGAGCAATTTTAAGTACTAACCTTTGGACGATCTTCTCTTTTGAAGGCAACTGCTTCCAGTTTTGCTTCATACTCAGCTTGAACTTGGTCTCTCTTCTTCAACACATTCTATGGGCAAGAGAAAAGAGAGCTGTGAAAGGGATCCTCTTGTTCCTTCCCTCAGCCCGCCAGAAACTCTAAAGAGATAGATCTTCAGTGCCAATTCTGCCCAAAGTCAGACTTTCAGATTTATTTTGTTCTATTTTACAGCATTCAGGGAGTAGCTTTTAATAAAAAAGAGCACTTGCTCTCCAGCAGCTGGCAGGGTCAGATAAAATTCAACATTTGGACAACCTGGAGGCATGCAAGATAGAAGCTGTCATGAAACCATTAATATAACCCTGACTAAGTAAATTTAATTCATCAGTTGACCTATTATTACCATGAAAAGGATATAAACAAAAGCATCAAAGCTGACAAGGACTAATGTAAGGTTTCTGATATCCTCAAGCAGCAGACAGACAACAGGATTGGCTAAGAAACAGGAAGACCACCACAGAAGGTATTACAGCTCCCTTTTCACTTGCAAAGACTCTTCAGAATCCTTTAAAGCAAGCTGTCACATTCTGGTGTTAGAGTAAAAGTAAGTCTTTACTTTAGATCAGTTTGCAGGGTTTGGTTGCTGGTTTAATTAAAGCAAAAAAAGAAAATTAGGAAAAGCACAATTTACATGAAAAGCATTGGACTGCCTGAGAGAGCTTCTCAAGCAGTAAACATTTTCTTGACAGAGTATTCTCAAAATAGAGAGCCAAAGATGCTACCCTTAGCTTGTACTACATCCACAAAGAGCTTCACTAAGGTTATACCACAGTCTTACAACGTGGAAACAACCAAAGGAATTAGTCTTTTTAAGAATGTCTTACTACAAAATAAGCAGTTTTGTGTCTGTAAGAGCAGGCAACTTACCCCTTCAGGTTTCACAAAGAAACAACTAGTATTTTTTAATTACTCAATTGATGCAAAGTAATTATTAAAAATACTCAGAGGGAAGTCAGCCAACATTCACTGTAAATTTGAAATTCTCTTGCAGCTAACTTGGCTTTGACTCTTCCCTTCTGCCACCTGGAAGGAATTGCCCCGTTAGGACACAAAGCGGTAACTAGTCATTTTAACAGTTCCAGACAAGGCTAGTAACACAGCACTAGTCATGTGCACTGCTGCCTACAGAATTATGTTTTTAAAAGAGTAGCTCCTCAGAGCTCTAACAGCCAGTCTAGCCAAGATCTAACTGAGGATGTACAAATCCTGTACCTACTAATCATCATCATCCCTCCTCCTCCTTCATAAGCCAAGAGAAGGTCACCAGTGCAGTTGCTCTAGAGTAGAGATGTTGCCATCAACAGTCTTATAAACTTCAATCCATGATAAATGGGAATGGCAACCAATCCACAAAGCTACTAGATTGGATTAGTCAATAAAAAGAGGGCAAACCTGAAAAATTCACCTTCAACAGCTTAACTCTCCCTTTTGTCCCACAAGCAAGCATGCCATTGGTTGTGTTTGCTTGGCAAACCACAACATTCCCCCTTCTTTTTGGAATCTATGCAACTATGTGGGACGGCCTTTAAGTGGTTGAGGTTACCAATGCAACAAAAGTCTGAGAGATTTAATAGGTATTTCTACTTTGCATTACCTTTTGAACCTCAGTCAACTGAAGTTTCTTCTGTGAAAAACAACTGACTCCAGCAATTGCATTTTGCCTTTAGAAGCCTGGAGTTCGTGCAGGAAGCTGAATCTATACCAGGAGTAGCCAATGATTAACAGTTATTGGCAAACTGGATTCAAAGAACCGGTGTCTTAATTCCCCTGAAGTGCTCAAGCCCACCTACTGTGGACCATTAACAATGAGCTTGTGAATACAGTTTTAAGTATCCAGTAATGGCTGACTTGTAAGTGATGGGAAAAATATTGCCCTCCCTTTCACTTGTCCCATATTTTCCTCTGGCACCTCCAGACAATCTCCTCTCAGTTCTAGATCAATGCCTTGATGCTTTAGCAGCAATTATAAAAAGCTCTGCATCAAGTATCCTCAAAATTACCACAGACCATACAATACTAGTTAAGGCCTCACTTAGGGAGAAAAAAGTTTTAAAAAATTTGGAAGAAACCAAACACCAAACTGAAAAAAACTCAACCAGCACACCTCAGTTATTTCAGGTCAGAACTAAACCAGTGGTGTCTGAACACGAAAGACTTAGCAAGTTTCAGCAAGGCAGTTCCTTCTCCATTTTGTATTTAGTTGAAACGTTCTACCTTGGTCCATACACAGCTTCAATTTGCCATCAGCCTCCTATCTCAAATTTCAATTTTGATCCTATTTGCACACCACATAGCTTCCTACTGTGACTAAATGTCACAAAAGGATCTCTAGCTACTCATGCCCCTAAAGACACAGTTACTTATTAATGTGGTACTTCCTTTAAACATGCATTAAAAGTAATGTCCAAGAACACCCTAGGGGATCACATCATCGGATAAGCCTTTCTAGCAATATTACGCATACAGAAGTCATATAACATCCTAATATCTGCACTGAATTCTGTATAGGAGAGTTTGTGCTCTGCACATGCCTACCTGGGCAATGCCACTGCACATCAGCAAATGAGGTACCACATGTTTCCTAACATGGGCCCCACTGCACCAGGAATGGAGACATCACCTTGCCACGTCATAGAAACCATAGAATACCAGGTTGGAAGAGACCTCAACGATTGTCTCGTCCAACCTTTCTTGGCAAAAGCACACTCTAGACAATATGAATCCTGTCCAGCTGGATCTTAAATGTGTCCAATGTTGGGGAATCCACCACTTCCCTGGAGACATTATTCCAAAGGTTGATTGTTCTCATTGTGAAAATTCTCCTCTTGTGTTCAACGAAAATGTCCCCAAGAGTAATTTGCACTGATTATCCTTGTTTTTCCAAGGGTCTCCTTGTGAAAAGGGAGCTTCCATCATATTTGTAGTCAATCCTTAAATACTTGTACATGGTGATAAGATTTTCCCTAAGCCTTCCCTCAAGGTTGAACTTACCCAGCTCTCCCAGCCTTTCCTCACACAGCAAGCTTCTCAGTCCCTTGACCATATTTGTGGTTCTTTTCTGGACTCTATTCAGCTTTTCCACATCTCCACATATTTTTTTGTGCAGCAGGGATAAAAAATGAACACAGTTGTGGCCTAACAAGTGCTAAGCAGAGTGAGTAATTTGGAAAAGGTCTCTCCCCGACACTTCCAGCACATGTTTTAACTCAAGGCCACAACACCAGCTTCTGCCCTGTTCTGCAAATCTTTCAAACAGAGACTAGGCTTCCCTCAAACCAGCTAATATTCTATTCAACCAGAACTACTGGGCTTTACTTTACATTACTCCATATGTGCAGTTCCCTCAGGCTCTTCCCCTCAGCTATAACAGTGCTCCTGAAGACATCAAGGCCTCTTCATCTCTGAAGAGTGACGATAATCTGGCAGCTCTTACTTGAGGTACATTCAGCCAGCTATAGACTGCTCTATAGATCACATTCCCATACCTACACCAGGGGTGCAGGGTGCAGCAAAGAAAGCTAATCGAGGTTGCACTGAACTCCTAGTACCTGAAGACTTACCTTCCATCAAGCACCCTGTGCAAAAGATGTGCTCTGAAAGACCCAAACAGACTTTCATCTCATAGGTAGTCCTCACAGCAGCTAATGAAGAGGAATGCACTGCTAGTGAAGAGGATGCCCCTTTCAACAGAAAGCTTCCTGCACTCCAAGTGTAACCTCTTTACTAACCTTGGTTACTTCCTTGGTGTTATGGATTCTGCAAAGACAGTTCAGTAGCTGCTCAATTCAGAAACAGCAACAGGCTGATGTTTCCTAGCAGAAGAAAACTGCACTTTGTAGAACCTGAGAGAGTTCAGTTTTGCTATATGAGAGGGAAGGAAAATACAAACAGTCTTGGCTAACAGTAGTTTTTGTTCTTGATTTTCAAATTTTTAGGCTGAGTAAAGCTAGTAAGATGCCCAAGCCAGACACTAAACAGCATAATCCTTTAGAGCACTAGAAAGTCAAGTCCACAGTTTAAAAAGTTCAAGCTAAAAAGCAAGAGTTTTTTAGCTGAAGAAGTACTTCAGACACTTAAGTATTGTTGGCTTGGAGACAGTGCCATTATAAAAGGGCTCTAAAAGGCCAAAAGGAAGCCTAGGTGCAAGTCTGTAACGCCGCTCAACCTGTGGTAAGTGGTGATTATCTGCCTAAAGTACCTCTTCAGCTAAAGAAACTCTTGCTTTTTAGCTCAAAAAAATTTCCCCTGCTATATTTGTGAAGAGCACCTCTCACAACTCAGCTTGCCCTTCAGATGCCATCTTTGGTAGGCATTTTTAGCATCAAAAGCCAGATGTTCTGAGTTAAAGTATTTAATCACTAGCCTCATGCTCTGTTTATTTGTAAGCACACTCCATCCACCTCTGCTTCCTACAGCCCAAACATTCTGAGACAAGGCTTCCTACAGCTCACTGTGTTCAAGCAATACTTTACTGTTAATAAACCCATAAAAAAAATACACTTCATTCATGCTGGGGTCAAATCCATGGTGACAAAAGCAAAGAATATACTCAGGGTATTACTGCAAAGCTACCTGCAAGAATACTTGAGCCACACAGGAGATGTACAACTCCTGAAGTTGGGAAAAGACATCGACAAGTAAGTATTTCAATTCTCAGTTTGAGAAGCGTAGGATGAGATTAAGATGGAGAAGGACTACCATGTTCAGACTGTAAGTTTATAATGGGCTGTTAGATCTGTAAAGGAGTGTGTATCATAGCCTTGTTACAGTTGTTCCAAGTGGAAAGTCTTCATAAGGAACTTGTCTGTTAGTCCCCTGTAGAGGGACAGCATGCTAACACATACTGTGCCACGGGCATGTGGTGAAAAGCTCTGATGGATGAATTGAAGTCCTTGATACAATTTTTTAGTGATGTTTACTTAGTAATTCATTTCCCCATTAGATCTGATTGATTACCAATACTGCTTAACTTCAAGAGAATAAAACCCACAATAAAGTAGCTTTTATTGCATCTGCGTTAGCAGTAAAACACCAAGTTCTTAGAGAGATTAAGAGTCACAGAATACCATCTTTAAGCAGTTACTTACTTAACAACAGACACATCATGCCTAGGGTATGAGGATGACAGAGGAAGCAGTGTCTGTCATTTGGACACATGGTTCTAAAACAAGGCATCCAACTCTGCTACATACATGTGACAGAAATTCCTGTGCTATCATTCCTGTAGGGCCAGGCACTGACCCTGTCATGAGGAGCTGAAGCACAACTGGTTTCAAACCAAAGAAAGATTCTAGGCAGCCACAAGATGTCTCCTATAGAATACCACTTGCCATACCAATGAAGGGGCAACTCCGCAACAGGTTGTGTACACCCTACAGTACTAACCCTAGCTTGACTGAAGAGCATGTACCCATGCAGTACCCAGATATTAAACATACCTGCTTTTGTTTTGACTGTGAAAATATCCTCCTACTTAACACATTATTTACTTCCCCACTTTTCCCACTACCAGCATTTCTCACTGTTAAAAAGAACGAACTCGCTAATTCCAGGCAAACACAATGACAGCACTTTCTGCCACAGGGCTCTCTTTACCTTCATTGACTCAGCATACAATATGTATTCCCTAAGCACAGGCAGGAAATCTTCTGTCATGTCCTCACTGAGTTCTTCAAGAGCTGTGCAGCAATTCCCAATGCAGGCAGACACTCCTTCCAGTGGCTCTGATAGCTCAACCTCCAGCCCTCCCCAGGTTGAATAAACAGGTCCATATTCTCGTAGTTCCACCAAGTATTCTGGAAGAGGCAGATGGAAAATTAGATTAACAGAGTAAGAGCAAGGCACAAAGATGGGCAAACACAAAACAGGAGAAATGCACCAAGTCTGAGTACATAAATCCCCACAGGGAGTCAAGACTTGTGTTGCATTAGCATCTTCATAGACAGAGCTCTAGGGCTGCAGAAGTGACAGGTTCAAGTTGTCTCTTCCTTAACTTACCATTCCTACAAACTTCCAATACAAAGACTCTTGCACCTTTGCAGTAGCCAAAGTTAGTTTTTTAAACACGTAAGACTTAACTCTACTAAGACAGGCCTGTAAAGCTTGTCTTCGTCTAGGAATTCCATTTGTACTCCTCCAAGTGGAATCTACAGGTTCTTCCACCTTCCAAAATTCTTTCAAAAAATTACTTTAATAAGATAGTAGGTTGGTATAAGAAGTTCAACTTTAAAAAATATTTGGAGAGTTGCACTAATATCAGATACTGTGTTAGGTAGTGGGCCGTTTTAAAATCTGGAACAGGCATTAGATTTTGCCCTGCATGTGACTTATTACAGGCCAGAATCATCAACACAAGTTGTCTTGATCACGCTATCAACCAGAGTAAGACACAGAGCATTCAGATTTAAGTATTAAAATGGAACACCTTGTGTCCTTACCCAACTGCTCCTTGATGATCCGTTGTGCTATTCTGTCAATGGTACCAAGCTTTAGAGAGAATGTGTCTAGATAATCCCCAATGGCTGCAAACTCCAGTGGCCGATTTCTTAATTTGTAGCCTCCTGTAACGTATTTGACAGACTCCCCCATCTTTGACAGCAAAGCCATTCCTTGCTTTTTGTAGGCATTAAGATCCTAGGAATTAAAACAAACAAAAAAAAACAACAAAAAAGACCCCCAAATCAAACCAAACAAAAAACAAACAAAAAACCCCAAAAAAATAAACAAAAAACCAAAAACAACACACATACACAAAAAATATATTTAGGAATACTCACATGTTCAAGTATTAATACAATGAAGAATACTTTCCAGTCAAGATCAAATATTGTGAAGGCAAGAGATTACACGAGACATGCAGCCTTGGACAAAGGCTTTCTATAAGCTGTATAGCTGAGCACAGCTTCAAGTCTACCCCTAGATGGAGGTATATTATCCAGGAGAATAGCATGAAGTACATTAGAAATAACTAAGTAGCCCAACTTTGCATGTGGCCATACTGTCCCATGTTCCTGTACTCTCACCATGGAAGCAGCCATATTAACAGCTCTGGTTCCACCAAAACACTTCACGTCATCCACACATACGTCTAAGTCATAGCCACAACACCAGTATTAACCAGATGCACCATCTGGCTCTCATGACCTACTAGAGAGCTATACATTGCACATTTATTTGGTAAGCAGCCTCCTCACTCCAGTTCTGTGGTCACACAGGAGGCAGGTGAAGACTGCACACAGAAAAAGTGCAGCATGGGGAGACCAGCAAAGCTTCTCTGCAACAGGCACTGTAGCTTAGGTTGGGTCAGATGCATCCATGTTAACTCCACAGAAAGTGCAAACTTCCTTGACATTCCTTTACACATTTGCAGAAACCAATTTTCTGAAAACCTATGCTAACAAGATTGTTTGCCTACAGTCTTCAAAGGATTTCACCTTAACAGTACACCAGAAAAAAATGGTTTTAGTTAGCCAAAAAGCTGTGAATTTTGCATTTTACTCCTTCCAGCAGAGGTCAGTATTCAACATCTCAAAACACGGTCAGGAGCTGTAACTAGGTTATCCTATACAGCCTGAGGAAGAGATGTGTTCAAACCAAGTCGGCCTGTAGAGATCCAGAATTCAGACATATTACAGACTAGACTAAAATCTTAAGTGTTCTTTAAAAAACCCAAAAAACGAGCAGCCATCTTCAAAACATGCACTATGGTATTCCTTTCGAGTACTTAACATAAGTCAAATGCAAGTTTGATTACAAAAACCTGCCATCTTAGCAGCTATTATAATTTTCTATTATGTTTGCATTTAAATGCAGTGGTTCCTCGACTTTTGCCTTCCACATGTCCTAAGCTCTAGCTGCAAATAGGCATCAGGAAAGATCCTTGAACTCAAAATTATTCACTCACTCTCTCAAGCATTCTAGTACGTTACAGGTCCAAACAGGGAACCTGAAGTAATGCTGGTTTCTCTTTTTCAACCAGAAGGTGATCTTATGACTTCCTGTAGTAACTAAATTCTGCAGTCCTAGCACACTGAACTGACACTCACTGCCCCACTAGACCAAGTTCAAACATTAGAGACAGGCAGCAGAACAGCTGTCCTTTCCCCCCACCTCCCAGGATGCTCTGTACCCTCAAGGCAAAGTGCTGAAAGCAGAGGATGAAGCCCTTGACATTCATTTTACAGGGGTGGAAGAAGACAAAAAAGCAGCTAAGAAAGCTGCATCACGCTTGGACTGCTGAAAAGAGGAACAGAGCTATCTGACATTTAAGGTGCTAAACAAATTCTGCGTTACTGGCTTGTTTCAGTAGTTAAGTTCACCATGGAGGGGAAACAAAAGAACACTGGAGACTGATTCTTAACAGCAAGCAGAGTGTGAACCTGAAGTGAGCTCAAACATCACATTTAAGTGAGCCAGAGTAACGTGACTTTGGAAAGGCGTGCTTTTATAGCTCTTCTCACCTATCTGGTAAAACCCAAGCATAGCTGCAGGTCCTCTTAGTCTGATTTAAAATGCAGTTCTAAAGAAAGCCAAAGAAAATTGCACCATTCCTGCATGAGTCATGCAGAAGATGAGCACAAAACTGCTGGCTGAGAACAAATGAGAATGAGACCTCCATGCTTAATTTTGAGGGCATCAAGTGCAAGCAGTATAAAAAGCAGAGTCAAGATAAAAGTCAAGAAATTTGCAAGCTTTTGTGCAAGGGAGACTTCCTCTCCCCCTTCCCTCCTCCCCAAAACCAGATTTTAAAGTCTACGGTTTTCTGAATTTTTAATCTCTCTTGCATAATAGGAGTATGTTCTAAGCTCCAAAACAAGCAGGTCTGGAGAATTCAATTTATCTATCTGCAGAGAGGATTCCTCTTCCCTTCAAGCACAGGGAACCCATACTGTAGTCACTCATAAGGGCCCATCACACACAATAGTCAGGGTCCCCAACAACCCTCGGGTATTTTAGAGGAAGCTCTGATCGCCACTTCGTTAATGCCTTTTCACCTTAATTTTAGAAGGGATTGCAAAGGTTTCTGTTCTTTTGTTCCTGTCAACAACTGCATTTGAAAGTTACTGGCTTACCTTAGCTGTGAGAAAGACATTGAAGTGCTCATTAAAAGACAGCACTGGGTGATCAGTTATTCTCTTCAAGAATTTGTCTAATGCTTTCCTCCTCGTCTCCACAAACTCTTCCGAAAAGCGATCAACAACACCCTTCACCACAAATTTTTCAGGAAGAGGCTGTCAAAGATAAGCAAACAGCACAAGATTCAAAAGACCAAAACCTTGCTTTTGTTATTCGGAAGCAAACAAAGCAATCTAATTCCAGTCTTAACAGGAACTGAAACAGTTGTGTTTGCTAACAGGAACCATGCATAAGATGGGATTCAAGCTGTGCTCAGAATTACCCTTTAGCTGGTCTGGCTTAAAGCTAGCCATTCTACTAAGTGGCTTCAGCTGAGAGTCACACCAGGGAAGTCAGACAGTACTCACACTAAGTACTTGTAACACAGCTTACATTGTTCTCCCTACCGCTATCCATGTTCAAAATCCAGCTCTAAAGAGATGCCAGAAGGCTGCATGCTATTTGTAACAGAAGTGTACACACCCCCCCTCCGCCCAGTGCTGAAGCAAGGCTGCCCAGTCTAGGGAAACTCAGAAAATTTGACTATTCTACTTACTCCACACACTCCTCTCTGACCAATTTAGAGCTTTTGAAGAGGGCCCTCCTGTAAAAGGCTGATAGCCTTACTGAGAATACTGAGCAAAAACAAACCAGCGGCTTGACACAGCAAACGGCTGAATCTTTTCTGAAGGACGAGCACACCTGGTCATCTATCACAGCTGACTTTCCTCAGTATGTTTCTGTAAGTGACAAAGGCCTGACAGTACATCCACTCTTACATTCTACTGCCTTGAGTCCATCAGTTCATCTCTAAAGTCCAGCTTGGCATGTAAGCCCAGACTGTCTACACACTTGCTAGTTATATAGTCCCCCCGTGTTACATTTAGATTACACACTCTGAAGTAACACTTTGGATGGAAGATAACTTTTTAAGCTGAAGCATGGTTAGTTTCAGCTCTACCACTAGATCTGCTTTTTTTCTGTACAGACAGCACGGACTTCAAGATTAACATCAGTTCTAAAATTGTGCTTTGCATTTCATTCTTGTGAACCAATCCATCCAGACAATCTGCTTACAGTAAGGCTAGCAATGACAGCCATTTTCACCCAGTTCAGGAATCAGGATTCGCCTCTGCAGAGTCTTTGTCATCTAAAATTTGTCAAAAATAATTAAAGAAAAAAAAGTCTATACATATTGCTTTCCCACTATACCCAAGCTAATGTGGGCTGTACATGAAGACTGTATCTCCTAGGAAAGAACAGCCAGCACAACTTAGCTGCAATACAGCTCCATTTTGACCACTGTATTTGGTTCTTACAGTTTAAGACCTACCTTTTTATGCTTAGCATTCAGATCAGTCAGTCATTCTAGTGAAACCAGTGTTAAGGTACACTATCATTAGACTTCTTCAAAGTATAATGTGCATTAGTCTTCAGGGAGGAAGAAACTCTATTCCTTTGCTTTGTAAACTTTAGCTGGGACTCTAGGAAGTCACTACCTCAGCATCACATGCAGGAGGAAAAGAAAAAAGTTTAAAGAAAAGAAAAAAAGAGGGAAAGGAAGACTAGTTTAAAGAACCCTAATTCAACCAAACACATGCAAACTGGCACTGAATAATCACTAAAGTTTGAGCATTTGAGACCCACAGAAGAGTGCCCCTCTATTACAAAGACTTCTGCCATTTAACCTGCTTTCAACTACAGCAGTAGGTACGTTCCTTTCCATTTTAGGCCTTTGGAGGTCCATCTCAAGTAATCAATACACAGAGCAGTAGCAATAGCTTCAAGTATCCAAACATGACCACCCAAGAACATACCTTGGCTGTATGAGGTTTACCTTTCTAGTCTAGAAACAGATCTGACATTGGTTTTACTGATTTTTGAAAGAAAAGATTAGAATGTCTCAGATCTTTTAAAGAAAATGTAACTATCAGTAACTGAAGAGATGTAAAAGAACCCATACTGAGCTTAGTTTTGGCTCCTAAGTGTAGGTTGTCATGACGCACTGCACTGAGAAGACATATCATTTGCTACCAGAAAATTTTAGGCAGAATTACTATATACAGATTAGGAAAACAAATCCCTTCTGATAATTTGTTAAAACAGAAGGCTTTCAGGGATTGCAGTATCCATAATTACAAATACATACAGTCTTAGATTGTCTTGAAACATCATCTCAGAGTACACTTGAGTCACAGTGCATCTGAAACTGCCTTTAGCTTCTATACCCCATCTATTTCTAGATGATAAATACATAAAGCATTTAGCAGTCTCTCCACCATACCCTGCATGGAGGAGATTAATAGGAGATTCCATAACTGCTAACTTGTGCATAAACAGAAAAAATAGGGCAGCACATCCTTATATCTCCAGATTTTCTAGAAGAAAGGCACCTAAGATACTGGCTTTTTCTGCAGACGGTTCCATGTCCAGTATTAGAGCTATTCATGCCAAATTTGCTGTTCTGCATGCAACAAATTCCTGGTCACAGCAAAGCAGCTTGATTCCCTGGCTGTGACTCACCTTCTGCTACTAGACTATTATTTACTGCCTTGCAGGCTTCAGGCAGAACTGGCTGCCTGTTAGTAAACCCAAGAATCTGCAGAAACTTAACTGTGATTGTTCCAGCTGTTCAAAGAATGGGGAGTGAGAAAAGAGTATGGGCACTTAACACGTTACACATGCCTCCACCTTATGCTCCCAAGCTCACTGTCTTTCTTTTCCCTACTGTTCACTAAACATATTTGCTGCCAGTTAGCGGTGTCACATGATTTTGTGAAGTACTTCTTATCTCTGAGAGACTCAGCTATTATTCCACTTGAGGCAAGTCCCAGCATAATAAAGGACTTAAATAGTGCTCAGCCATAGAGCAACCTAACAAAACTTCTCTCACAGCCTACTCCTTGCTGAGGCAGGCAGGGCAGAGAAACTTCCATCACATCATCCACCCCAGATAGGCAAGCTAAAGTATGCTATTAGTGTTGCTATTTCCTTGCAATTTAATTCCTATAGGGCTTTTGTAATTTCTTTGTTCAAAAGGGCTGAAGGTGGCAATCTCACAGGTTTCCTACCTATTCACACAAAAAACTTATAAGGTAGTACTAACCTCCTCACATCAAGTAAGGTGGTCAAATCACCAGTTTCAGCAACAAGAAATGCAGTAGTTTAGCTAATCTTATTAGGTAAACTTCTACCTACTGAAGGCATGCAATAGCTACCAAGCCAGAGGCTGAGACTTCCAAATCTGTGCTATTAAATGTCAGGGCTATTAAGTGTCAGCACAAATAGTTTTAAATTACCCTGTAAAACCAGCTCAAAAGGCCATCTTGAAAACCGAGACTAGAACCTGAAGTACGTGTGGCTTTTCATAACCCCAGATGCTCTGAAACACAGATGAAATAACTGAGCAAACACATGAAATGTATTATGTCACAACAGCTGAAGTCAGCTCATGTACTGCCCTGCAGGAGGCTGACAAAGCTCACCTCCCAGATGTGCCACTCAAGAAAAGTCTACACTACCTAACAAGTCAGGAATGGGAAGCTCTTTCCATTCCACTAGAAGACAATTTATAAGTACCATATTTAACTCTAAATACTTGAAGAGAATGAAGTACTGTTTTTAAAATCCAGACACATATCATCCAAGTATTACCCTTGGAAGACAGATGCACAACTGTCCTTAACAGCAGATTCTTGCTTACTACCTACGGGAATAAGATGCGTTGGCTGAGACTCTTCCAGCTTGTTTCTCAACCAGTCGAAGTCTTGGTACCGCCGACGGACAGAATACTCTGGCAAATCAAACTCTGCTCGTGTGGTCTGGAAAAGAACAGGATATATTCAGTTTGCACCAAAGCCTCTCACTTCAGAGCTTAGCAGCAAATGCAGTACAGCCATCCCTCCAAGGGTGAGGCCGGACAAGCCTTGCAGGCGGTCTTAATCCCCAAAATTGTGCAGCCAGCATGAAAGAAAGACCCTCTGGCTTTTCAAGCAGTGGAAAAGCCAGCAATATGAAAAACAATTGCTTGGAGCTGATGTGTTAAGATCTATTTGTAGTTCATTACATGTTCTGTTCTCATTACAGGAGAAGTCTGTAGAGCAGAAGCACTGTAAACCACATTACTCTCTTGGCAGTTACAGGACTGCGAAGACTGTATGAGATATTCATTCTGAGGACAAGACTATTTTAACTGTCAAGAATTAAAAGTAAAGGTATTTACTGACTTATTCTATGACATGCATTATCCATGGGTGAAAAAGTGTTTCACTGCTGTCCTGTATTCTGCAGTTGATGGGCTTATCACACTCCAAAGTTAAAAGATTAGAACGTAAGCCATTGTAAGGTTTGATGGACTGTTTTTGTTGACTTTCAAGACAAAGAAACAAGTCTGTTTATGTGTATGCCTGATTAGATATATTAGTGCATTAAATGAAATCTTTTTTATTTTCCTTCTTTAGAGCAAAGTCATTACAAGTTTGAGGGGAAAAAAAGTAAGTATGCAGAGAAACTGCTGGTAAGTGTTTTTTCCAGTCCTTGAACAGTCCATAACCTGGGAGGCTATGACTGTATGGGGCTGTTTGCAGAGCATATACTGCAACTGCCTAAAAGCACTCGTGAAACTGTGTACCAACTAGGAGTGTCTGCTGAAGAGCTGGCATTAGCCCTGATTAGAAGGTAGACAGCCCTTGTACTTATGTCCCACTGAGAAGCACAGGGAGCTATAATTAAGTTACTTGCAGCATTATGTCCATCTTGCAATGAATGGCTTGCAGTGCCAGCACACTACATGTCTGCAGCCAGGCACCAAACCCAGCACATTCTGGGGAATACACCAGCAATCCCAGCTTTGAACTGGCATCGAGTCCAGCACCTGGTTGCTTTGCTACTTCCAGCCAGTAGCAGCCTTTAAACACAATTCACCTCTTCATTTGCTCTCTGGATAACTCTAACACTTCAGTTGCTGCAGTTTGCTCCCATCAGTCAGCACTGGGGGTCCTGTACAAGTTCTACATATGAAATCTTTTTCTAGGGTGAAGTCAGGAGCCTTAACACAGTATCAACAGCACAGTAGGTCTAGGACACTATAAGCAGCAAGCTGATGTGCTATCACCTAGGAAATGGCTTGGCTTCTAGTAAAGGAAGGCATAGACAGACAGGAAAGAAGGCGGCGGGATCAGCTCCTCCCTCCTTTGACCTGCAAGCCATGGTAAGCAATATTGAGGTTAGTCCATGGACTAACATAACGAATCCTCATGAACTGAAGCAGTCGTGTTTGTAGATGAGGGATTACCAAGACCTAGATATCCACTGCAGATGTGTGCTTTACTCAGCTACACACACCTCAGAGTAATGCCAGCTTATTTAGCATGTAAGAGTACCACACTATAAATGTGACAGCTGAGACTTCATTTGAATAATTTTCACTTGTTTTGAGTAACAGGCTGAATGGCATTATTCTAGAAATTTAAAAAGAAAAAGGGAGGGGGGAAGAAGAGGGGAGGCAGTAATTACTTAGGAGAAGGCAGAGCTTTTGTGAACTGGCTGTCACTGCCCAAAGGCATCTTAAGAGATCAGACAGTGAGTGAATGAGAGTAATCAGAGTGGCTACACACTACAGTGTCTTATCCTGCACCATGAGGATGAAGGTAAAGTTTCCCATCTGTTAGCACTAAGAAGTTGATTAACCACTATTCTGCTAACAGTTAAGGAAAACTGTATAAGACTGTCTAGGAACAGGAAAGCAGGGTTAAGTCCCAGTACAGAAACCATACATTAGCTATCGTTCACCTCTAGCAAGCTGCTCCTGTTGCCTTTACTTCGCAAGCAGGATTGCAAAGTTTTCCACATATCACGTTTTTTTCCTCTGAGATGAAAATACAGCAGCAACATTTCAATGTTTACTGTACTAGCTGTCAGATCTAGACAGCAAATAAGCTTTCCAAAGACTCTTTGGGCAGAACATAAAGGCCCTTGAAGGTTTTAGTGGAACCTCACTAATGCTGAAAGAATCTGGATCTCAGATCAAACTGTTCATTAGTTTAGCACAAGGTATTTTTTCCAGACTGCACATAACAGGAAGGAGGATCTTGCCACTGTCCAAGTACAGTATTGAGGAACACGTTCACTGAGGTAGCTCAGGGTGCAGCTGCAGTGGGAGCTGCAGGCTCAGCTCTGGCTGGTGGAGCCCAGGCAGAGAGGCCGTGAAGAGCCGACCCTCGGCACAACAAGGGCCCGGGGACCAGTGGCCCAGCCAGGGGACTGGACACTGAGACACGGCAGGAGCCGATGATCCCAGACCTTTCCACACTCAGACTGGTGAGGGGATAAAAGCCCACGGGTTCCTTTGTTCTGGGTCCCTCCTCAGAGGCACCAGCTCGAGCTGTTGGTTTGTTATTGCACTGTGCTTAAATTATTTTAAGGGTCGAGATGGCTGAGACTCTGCTATGAGGTCAATCCAGTAAGGAAACCTGGTGTGACTGTGTGAGTGTGGGGGGTGTAGCTGGGAAGGGGCCTCGGTCCCAGCTCAGGTGGTGCAAGGGTGACTGCCAGAGTGGCTTCTGGATGGTTGGGCAGGGAAATTTCCGTAACAGACAACAAGTGAAGCATCTATGGTTTTGACACAGTTAAATTCCTCCTGCTTTCTCAGTAAGATTCATAAATCTCATCTTGCAAGGATGTGTCTCTTCCAAAGGAAGCTGAGAAACTTACATGGCAGATCTCAACCTCCCCAAAAATAACAGGCAAGATGTTTCCAGGAACTTTTCATTGAAGATTCCAGCACAGTTCCACTAAGTCAGCACTGCAGCACTCTGGGCTCAGTTTTACTTGCTGGAAAGCAGGCGAAGTTACAGACACTTTTACCTCAGTTGCTGGAATAGTTTTGACTAGAAGCAGTATTAAGGCAATCACCAAGTCTTGGTCTTGTGTAAAATTATTGTCTTTCTTGGAATGAGTTAGCAAAAAAAAGCTAACCTGTGATGACTACATTAAAGTATTTTTGAACCCTAGTTCTACTCTCTAACTCACTAGACTTGATTGCAGATTCCCCTCCATGTTACTATTTAAGTTTGAGGCAAAATCTTCAACTAGGAAAAGAGGAGAATGCCAGAGAGGGGAGAGGGAAGGGAACAAGGCTGGTGTTCTCAGCAAGACTTCATATCACTTTCCCCTGCTCCTCTCTAGGGAATCAAGCTGTTTCATGTGTTCAAGTAATCTACCCAATGCATGGACTGGAAGCACGAGGAGCAGGACAGGAAAGCGAAAACAAGACCTCCACTTCAGTACTGACTGGTTTGAAAGACTCTCTGTTCAAGCCTGCAGAGCAACTGCATGACTCTGAAGAATGGCACTCAGCTGTTCAGACCTCCATGAGAAAAGGCAGAGAAAAAGGCCTTGCCATCCTAGAAAGTGCAATGAAACTGAAGTTAGAAGTACACTTATTTATGTTTCACTCACGAGAGATGACTACACAACATAAGGCCAAGCTTTACTTCCCCCTTCCTTCCTACAAAAGATCTGCTTGGTAAAATCCCCCTAGGACACATATCTGTCTATCTGAAGAACACAAACACAGTTCAATCCTCACAGTCAAGACTAATTAAGTTCCAGCACAAGTTTCACCCACCTTTATGGTTTCACTAGCCTCCGTGTGCAAGGAAACTTCTTACTATCTTGCATTAGTAACCTTGCATTAGCAAGATGAAAACAGGATATGAAAGAATCAAGAGAGTCAGTCCTGAATCACAGTCATGTTAGCTGGAGGATTACCACTACATTCTTTAAATGTGTTCATCCAAAAGACAGGCTAGGGAATGCTACCTGGCTCTTACTAGGAAGCTGTGAAAACACGTACACAAGCAGGATCAAGTAAACTCCTAAGTTTTCCTTTGCAAAACACTGCTTCGACCCTTCCTCAGTCACCACCACCTGTTGACAAAGGTATAAGAAGATAAAAAGCCTGAGGCATACTGCAAGACTTCTCTTTTTTTGTTTGCTGTTACAATGAAGGACCCGTATAAAGAAAAAAGAAAAAAACCCCATACAACACAAACGAGACTGTGGTTGGTGAACACTCTTCCCTACAGCAGCATCCTGCCACAGCCACAACCGCACATTACAGCATTAGCAACTCCCCTCTTGCACCTAGTGATGCTGCTTTTCAGTCTTCAGAATAACTCATTCTGTGACCTATGTTTATCCAAACCTTTGAGGTTCCAGAAGCATTCTCCAGTAGAGAAGAAAAAAACCCCAGCCATCCCTGCCTCCTCATTCAGAGGTACCAGAAAGACCCCCTTTAGAGGTCTCAAACTTCTTTCCTGCAAGGCTGCAAGGGAGGTGTTGAGAAGGCTCCTCATCTCACTCTAAGGATTATTCCTGTGCAGCTTTTCTGCCACGTTTAATTACTGCTTTCAGCTACAATGGCTAATTGGCAATTAGCTTGGCATTGAAGAGACCTTGTTTGTAGGGCAAGAATGAGTTAGACCGTTAATACTGTTAGTCTTAAAAAATGGTAGATAGTGCTAGAGGTTCTGACCCTAGAGATTAACCAAAAGTTTCCAAAAATAATAAAACCAAAAAGATGAGGATTTCATGGTGATTCAGAAGAGTAACTTACACAGTTTCATAATAGCATTGCAATGGTATGATATAGCAGATTTATGTGCTACAATGAGATCCAAAAAAAAACAAGTATTAAGAGGCAAGTAGGTAGACATGAAAATCAGAAGTATATATATTTTTTTTTTTTATTAAAAAAAGAGACACTATTGGGTAATACACCCGATCTAAATATGGTAAATACCTTGGCCACATTTCAGAGATCTGCTTTAAAAAGGAAAGGAACCCTTGAACATAAGGATTTCAAAGCACAGGAGCATTATTAAGGGTGCCACTGCATAGAGATATTTTATATTGATGAAATAATTGAGTCTTAATTTAAGACAGAAACATTAGCCAACTTTAGGCATTTGGCTGTGGAAAGCTGCATCTCATTTTGTAGTTCCTATTCCTTCTGATCAAGTAATAGCTGAAGGCTAAGCTGCTCCAAGCAAAAAAGCTTTCCTGCAATACCTCTTAGTATTTTCAGTAGTTAAGATACAGTGTTTCCTGCAAGATTAGGACTTAGAGTAAAAATGAATGACAGAACTGTGTTGAATGTGCAGCAAGAGATAGCTACTATTTTAGAGAAACACCATTTTCTCCTGTGCAGCCTGAAAGTGAAACTTTGGAGTGGACATTTGGAAAAAAATTATCTGTGGCCTGTAAAGGTTCCTTATCTCCAAGGAAAATATTCGCACCAGTACATACTGCCATCTAAGTGGGCCAGAGGAATGTTAATCTTTCTGCACAAGTGTATCAAGTATGTTACTAGTAAAGTTAGTGAACACTTTTTGCCTTAGGTCACTACAAGTGCCCAAAGCAGATGCCAACATCACTTTGGAGCTCATTAACATGAGAATGAGTCAGTTAAGAGAAATCAACATTTCAGTTGTGAACATTTCAGATCACTTTTCATAGTAATATAAGTAGATTACATTCATGATTGAACTGCAACAGGTGCTGGAAAAATCTCCAGCCCCTTTTGATAGGCAGCAGCATTCTTAGGCTACTTCCTTTTATTATCAGCTGTACAGCTATACAAACCAGCAACTGCATGAAAGCTAGTTTACAGCTGAGGATCAAGACTATGATTTAGTAAAGTGGATAACAGAGGAAATGTAGTAAACACTTCCAGCAACAAGCTTAACGCATTTAAGAAAAGGATAGACACAAAAAGTGAGATGATTAACAGTGAACCAGTAACAAGGCACATTCCCCTTAAGGGCACTCAAACCAAGTGAGTGTCAGATTAGTTAAATGAACAAATTTTGAAGTTAATGAAACTGGCCTCACAAGTTTACAAACAGTTCTATTTAGGAATCAGAAACAAACAAAAAAAAAAATCTAAGCTGACATGTTAAAAGCATTTTCCGTAATTTCAGACACTGAAGTAACCGTTCTGCTAAGGGAAGTCACATCTTCAACACATTCACAAGGTACCAAAAGATACTAAGTCCTTAAGATAGGAAAACGCAGTGCAAGATGTGAATATCCAGAACAGGCTCTGAAGTTATTCCACAAAGAAGGAAGTAGTAGGAAAGAAAATATTGCTTTGTACCTTTGTTGTAACCCTGTATGTGATATATGTCTCCATTGTGCACACGTGTTTTTTGGGATCATCAACAGTAACAAAGAGGTCTCTAGTTTCCACATCCAAGTCATCATCCAGCTGCAGTCTGTTGAGGAGAGATGAGGAGGAGGCTGGGCTAGAAGTGTCCACGGGTGTGCCATTGGGTAGACTGAGATCCTGTATTGGAGAGGGAAAAAAAAAAAGTTTTTAATAATCATAACAGATTCAAGCTAAAACACAGTATTTTCAAAGATACCACAGACAAGCTTTTCTGATATACTACAAGGGTTGTTTGTTTCAGCAGCTCCATGGATCGCCCTCTTCCAGGACACCTGGGCAACAACCTGAAGTCTTTGAGCATTAAGCTGAGGAGAAAGTACATTACCACTATACCCCGCCTAAGTCCGGCACAACCAGCTTTCTATTCATAAGGAAGTAGAGCATTGCTGAACCCACAGTTCCCGGTGAGACTGAGCCAGCCTAGTCTGAAAAACCAGCTAGGCAAATCAAGAGACCTACTTATAAGACAGGTTTCAGGCAAAGTGGCAACAGTTCAGTTGTCTGGAATGCAGTCAGCTTTCACCTCTGGAGACTCCTATGGTGGATGAAGGAGCGCCTCATCAGAGGCCTCCCACCCAGTCTGTTAACTTCCACACATGCTGACAGCAGTCAGAGCCTGAACTGCCATCACTGCACTACAGAACAGCCACAGGTCATAGTCTCCCACACCATGTCCAGGCACATCTCCCTGCTGGGAGTCCTAAAGCTAATGAAAACACTAGTTTTTCCTTGGAGAGATCCTCATTCCCATTCTCCCAAGCCTAAGACTATCATCCAGTGCCTAGAGAAGACAGAGGCTAAAAGATCCAGCAAGTGGCTATTTTAGGAAGAAAAACACAAAGGTTTAGGAAGTCTGCAATGCCTTGAAACTGACTTGGCAGCAGGGGGAAAAAAACCCCACAAAACAACTTTATAGCTAACTTGGTACATCCACACACCTTCAAATCTCACACTTCAGTACAAACGAACTACTCTGTAACAGTGGTTATTGCACTTGCACAAATATCACTGCAACTTCACATGTTCTTTGCTCTGGTTTTGTAGCAAAGGGAGCTGACAGTGCGTGACGAGTTGTACAATATGTAGGAACATCTGACAACAGTATTAGAAAGTCCTGAGGATCCATGGCTCTTTTTTTCAGAGAAGAGAGGAGGTTTTTTTGTTTGCATCTTTTTAATAGTAGCAAGATTTATCCACAGAGTGATTGCCCTTGTTGCGAAACAGAGAAACATCACTACAGCTAAACACCACATTAACTGAAAGTGTTTTAGTTATACAGTTACTTCTCAGACCAAATTTCACACAATCTGCAAGTGGCTGGACAAAATATATCATCTTAGCAAAGCAATAATGTATGGGTGAGACTCTCTCTGTTCATCAGTGCTCCTTTAGCCAGAGGTTCAGAATCACAGGCAAGAGCTTCGAGGTAAAGTTACTTACAAAGGTCTGCCTTTGATAATGGCTAAAAAGACAGCTAAATTCCTACCCATCAAACCCATCATGGGAGTACTGGGATTTCATAGAGAGCCATCTGTCTGCTGCAGTACTGCAGAACCGTGGCAGCATTGCTCTTCACCTAGAGGGTTGCCTCATGAAGTAGAGAAAATAATTGTTTAGCCTAGACATTTTGGGAAAGGGGTGATCTAAACTATTGTTTACTAACAGAAAGGTTAGATACATTCTCTCAGCTAATGTACAGAAGAGCCTGCCAACAAAGAGATGAGAGGTCTCAGATTTGACTGGAACATGAGCAAGACCAGAAGGCAGGCACTCAAATGCTCTCAGGAGGGCAAAAGAGCAGGATGAGCCTGGCAGAGCTTGCCAGCTCAGACATGAGGTAGACACCTCAAACTACACAAGCATCTGGCTCAGACTTAGCATAGGAGGAACATGTGTAACAGGAGGAAGCAATGTCACAATAGCTGAGTAGATAAGAAGTTCTGTTGAAATTACAAACAGAATAAGCAGTAGACAGGATAAGGTTAACAACAGGAGATGGCTTCAGAAAATGTGCAGTTCAGCTAGACAAGAGAATTTGGCTGAGCAGAGTAAAAAGTGTCTTGGTTTGAAAGACAGGTGTCTGCTAAGGAAGGCAGGAGCCTCCCTTGAAACGAAAAATGATACCCCCTTCCCTCCGAATTATTATAATTTTGAAATTAAGGGGCTTTCAGGCAAAGATATGAGGAATAGGAATAACAGTTCTTTACTACTNATGGCAGTCTCTCCCTCTCCGTCCGAACACCGAGAGCAACTCACCCACAAGCCCAGGTGAAAAAGAGTGGCCAGTTGGACCCCTCCCCACTGTGGCCAGGTCTTTTGTCTCTCCTAAACACCCAGCAATTTGTTGTCCCGGCAACATATATGGGGAAAATTCCTCAAGAAACAAAGGAAAACTGAAGGGGAACTCCTAAAACCCCAACAAAGGCAAAGCAAACCTTGAGATACCACAGTAGCTGGAGACAAATCTTTTTCTGTTTCCAAAAGGAAAAGACAGCTCATCATTGCCCATGTGCAATAAGCATTAACGTACAACAAGTTGTGCCAGAACTGCAGCCAGTCAAATTCTAAGCTTCCAGTATGACAATTAACTTGCAGAAACAGCTTAAGCCTGGTTCCACAGGAGATCTCAAAAGCTTATAAGAAAACTCTTCCAAAAGAGAGCTTAAAGAATACGACGGAATTTGCTTAAAATACGAGAATCTAGAAAAAGAACCAAAGATGGAGCTTGCAGCCAGTTGCATGAAGTTAGCACTTTCCTCACCAGTTCTGCTGGGAGGTAACAATATCATATGAGTATGCCCTGCACATTTTAAGCAGGGCAGAAGTCTGTGAAGGCTTGAATCCACTTCATTGCACTTGAGTGTGTTCTTGCGGTCATGGGTCCTGTGGAATGTCTCAGGTGTTAGAGGCTGTGATAGCTCTATCTTGGATGAAACACTCCAGACTCAAGTGTCTCAAGTACAGTTTTTGTACCAGCAGTGGTTCAGACCAGGAGAGCAGCTAGCTGTGGTGGTGGGGAAAGGACAGATGATGTGTTACTGTGCTATACTGCCTCATCTGCAGGATCCTCCCTCCCCTGGCAGCCAAAGCTGGCATCATACCCTGCTACTTGGCTAGTTTTCAGTAGATGAAAGTCAAGTTAGAAGCTAACTATTTCTCCTCTTGAATGGGTGGAACCTCCTAGCTAAGTGCACTAGAAACTATGCTTATGGCTGCTGAACCCTCATTTAACAGTAGGCAGGATCAGTTTTGCTGAAGTCTTATGCTATTGCTAGAAAGAGGCAGGCTTTGAAGTATGACAGCAGAATGCCCAGCAAGATATCTCACGTTGTAATGCTACCAGCACAGAAACTCCCTGTCATGTTAATTGCCCCACCTTTCTTCCATACGACTTGGAGGTTTTTGAGTTTTTTTTTCTGTTGTGGAAATGAGAGCGCATCATTTGTGTAGGTCTGCTTTTACCACAGAAAGAGGAGTATGTTCAGCAGATTCTAGTGAGAAAAGAGATGGGCATCCATCTGTATTTCTACCTTTCAGGTTTTTCTAACTATCGTACTCACAAGCATCTGAAATACTGGCTAGTATTACCTGGTTTATATAAACAAGCTGGCAAGCTGTGTCTGACTTCAGTGCCAGTGGCTCACGCATCAGCTTCACCTTTAGTGCACCAAGTAGCTGCCCATCCATGTTTTAAGTACCTCTCTGCATTTTTAGAGACAAGAACAGTCCAAGTCACAGCAGGTACCTACTGCTTACAAAGCTTTTCGTCACAGCACCTGCTACTCACAATGGTCAGTCTGCAATAAAGCTGAGCAGTCCCACAGCAGAGAGTAGGGGAGGCTGCTTCTGGCAGCCAGGCAAGGTGGCGTGGAAGACATGTTTTGTCAAGACATTCTTCACTTCTTAGAGAGTATCCATAAAGATTTTCCCAAGTTTTGAAGCTTTTTCTAAAGTAAAGAGCAAAGATCCTTAGTCTCTGTCCCTCGCTGCCTCAGGACAGTCTCATAGTTTTGTTACCTGTTTAAGTAGGTCAGGTGAAGGTGTAGCAAGGCCTGGATCACAACCTGAAGCAGATACAGTGTGACATTCAGACTTTCAGGTTCATGAGCTACTGGGTAAATACTAGGCTCTTGTGTACAGTTGTAAAACCACCACAAAGGCAGGCCCTTCATGCATTCCTATGAAGTTTCTAGAATACCCCAAGACAACTGAATTTATGGATACATAAGTCAGACGATTTTAGCACATGTTTGGTATCCTACAGCGCCAGGCAAGTAGGAACTAACTGCCTGCATTGGAAATGCACCCTGCCAACTATGTAGGCTGCTATCTGGTAAGGCTGCTTCACATTAGTTTGTTGTCTCATGCTGTCCAAGCACCTTGACCAGTCAGCCTGCCCAGAAACAGATCTTAAATCTATCAAGAAGTTCACTTCATCCAAATATAAAATTCAACTGAATTTTTCAGACTAGAAGTCTGCATGTGAGATTCAAAATGAGTTGGGAAGTTTCCAGCTGTTGTCATCTTCTCCCAGGAGATTTTCCACGACTCCACTTACAGAGCAGTTTGGATCCACATAAAGTAAAAACTTCAGGAGCCTGGTATTCAGTCTTCTGGATGGCAGCCTCCCCCCAGGGAGTAGTATGTCAGAGAAAGCATCCAGGACTCAACCCCTGAAGACTAAAAAAGGGTCTAAAATCCTGTAGGTATTGTTTTATTATGAAGTGAAGACCATGGAGTCTTCTGCTGAGTTACAGGCAGCTAGTCACTATTATAACTTCCACAAACTGAATACTAGTTTTCACCTATCCTGCCTGAGCAAGTGTACAGCTTAACCAGATGGCTTTGCTCTCTAAGCAGCAGTCCATGAGGAAGCAGAAGGCATGGTTCAGCCAGGTCTTCCAAGCACACATGAACTCACCTCTGGAAAGGGTTAGCCTGAACCTATGTGATGTTGTGTGCCCACTGCTCCCATTCAACAAGTATTGTGTGACAGTAAGAGACATTTAGAAATGTTGCTGTTTAGAGGCAAGAGGTGCACTTAACCCTAAATAGCCCTGCCTAACTTAGAGACCATAAAGCCAGGCCTGTACTGCTCCTAGAACCTCATTGCTTCACTTCCGAAATTCAGAGTGCTGTATATTTCCTCCTTCTAAAAGGTGTTCCATTGCTTTTTGCCATTCATTTCCTAGAGACACAATAACAGAGTCATGTTAAGAAGACAATTCCACACAACAATTGCAGCTGGTTTTTGGAACACTCTTATCTCCATACCTTCAGCACATGACAGTAAGTCACAGAAGAATGGCAGCCAGTGACTGGAAAACTGAAGTGGTTTAGACATAAACATTCCTGAGGGCACTATCAAAGCTTACATGAACTTGGCTTTCACAGACCTGTTCATAGCACTCAAGTGCTATGAACATTCAGAACTCAGCAAGTTCTGAATGAAGGTATTTTTTGTACAGGTCAGTTCCATGTAGAAAGAAAAAGCACTTCTGCATCCTCCAGTACACCCAGACTAGCTCATCTGTGCACAGTATTCTATCAGAAGACCCCACTAAGCATCTGTTCAGTGAAATTTCAGTCTACACAAGACTATTACCCAATACCAGCTAGATAGAGAACAAGGGAAGAAAATGCATTTACTTCCCCTTTATGTATGTTCAGTTTCATTCTCTATCAAGCAGCAGCATCAGACTTTGTTTATTAGAGATCACTTCTGTTTCTTCACGTGTCTGAGGTAATACATGTCCCAGCCTCCTGCACTTGCTTTTGAGCAGTTAATTTAAGGCACCGATGTGGGGATACAGAGTGCAGAGAAGGGAGAATGCTGTGGACACAGAAGGAATGGAAAGAACAAGGCAGTCATGCTCAACTACGTTTAAAAAAAAAATATAATATCCCCACAGTTAAATGCCAAAAACCCTATTCATTTCCAGGAAGAATAACCATGTTCTTACACTGATGCACAAATAAGACAGTGCTAAGTTGTTGTTTGACAAGAACTGAAGAACTGTGATAATCAACTCCCAGGCTAGACCTACCCTCCTGGGAGAGGGTAAGTGGTTCTGTGTGCCAGCTCCTGATATCCTTCTCCAGTAATGGGAAGGATGGTACAATTTATGTGGATGTACTCACAAGGAGCAAGATGATACTCTCCAAAGAGGTCAGTGGTTTCCATTATAATAATCATCTACAATCAGACTGTAAGAGGACATTTTAAGAGCAATACAGAGTAAGAACAAATCAGAAGGAATTCCTCTTGCTCTTACCTTAAAATGTGTCAGTAGATGAGGAAAAATGCTGGGTTGCTAAGGACGCAATCCCAAATTTTCACTTCTTAGCCATGGAGGGTATTATGAACCAAATTCTGTGGGCTCTGCAGGGTTGGGCAGAAAGCCCCCAGTCTAACAGGACCACACCTCATCTCTAAAGTTTCAGCAGTACAACTGGTATTTTGCCCATCTAACCAAAAATCCACTAGATAAAGACTAGATCAATTTGCTCTCAGAATATTTTAAATAGGCATCCAAATACAATGTGCTGCCAAGCCATGAGTCTGGTAATTTTGCTCTGGTGTTCATTTGAACTAATATTTCTGCTCTGTAGGTCAGAATTGCCTAGAGACATGCTCCTCAGCATCCCTGAAAAAAAAAAGAATTTAAGACACAACAATCAAAATGGCCTGCAGCCTGGTACCAGTCAAGGCCTGTGAGCATTCTTGCATATACAAGTATCATACTTGGAACAGTGCTGCTTTGCATTTCAGCTGGACAGAGAAACACCGAAACAAGCTTCATAGAGGCACCACATGGTTGGCACAAGCATTTTCCAAGCCTTCTCATGTAGGTCACGGGATTCTCACCTTGTTTCTGAGGTTAACAGCCAAGTTGCATAGGATGGATTATTTTACTTTGTGGTTTTTTTTCCCATAAGTCATCACAGTTAAGCTAAACAGAACAAGAATGTGGGCACAGAAACATTCTGGCAAACAGCATTTTCAGCAAGAGCTATAAGCTATCTCCTACCTCTGCTGCTAGAGGGACTCAGCTACAATACGGCTTTGTTTCAGCATTCCTGTGCACCAGGGCAAAGGCAAGTGTCACAAGAAGGTGTGAAGTACCACATCAGACTATCTGTTCATACATAGTCTGGCTGTAAGTCTGTCTTCTCACAGTCCATAAGAGGCTGGCCTCTTTCCCTAGTCTGGAAAGGGAACTGTGCAACACCACTCTAAACCTAAATGTGGCTCAGGTTAGACTCTGAAAATGAGGAATGTGAGTGGCATCTCATACATGTTTTACGACAGTTAAGACAAGACTTTCAATACTAGTAATAAGCATGTTACTGTGCTGCTTTGTGCATGAAAGTCCAAATGCCTTTGAAGGCCAGGCATCTGGAAGATGAAATGGGCTATTATTTGCAGCAGACATTAATTAGGCAAAATATAAAGGTATAAGACATGCTTTTGACTTATTAACTGCCACGAAGCTGACATGTACACCCCCATGTCCTTTGAACAGGAAAGAAAGTGCAAGGAGCAACTGCAGGATTGCCATAGCTTCCTTAATGTGGTCAATGTCAAGAGGTATTTTAACACATCCACAGGATGAGCTATTCTCTTGACATAAAAAGTTCCAGATACAAGGTTAGCTCTCACATCTGTTTTCAGAGCACTTGAATCCTTGCAGAAAGCTGCATCTATCTTCCTAAGCAAGATGCCAGGCTGGCAACTGTCCAGCATGATTAGTTCAGTTAAGTTTAAGCTGTAGAAAGTAGTACAAAAGTGCTTATGACCTGATGGAAAGCAAGAGAGTTTAAGATTTCAGCAGACCTGGATGCTCCATTAGAAGAGCCATAGGTTCTTTCCATAGTTCTCAGTAGAAGGCACCAATTCCAGTCTATCTTCAGAGCTCAAAGGCCTCCACAAATAGCAGAAACTGCATGTCCTTAGAAACATTTAGAAAAGAATGGAATTTATGAATCTCCTCTAGCCCTGTTAAGTTCCATGTCTGTATGCAAGGATTTTGTTTCAGTAGTATCATTTGTTATATGGATTCTGCAGTTGTATGCACAGAAACACCACAAACCATTTTAAAATATTAAAGAGCACCTTGTTAACAAACAAGCCTAACACACCCAGTGTTTTGTTTAAAGCTTCATTTTCAGAAGCTGAGCTCTGACTTCTAAATAGCAAAGCAACAGCCAGGATTTCAGACCACAAGCAGGAAAACTTGAGTCCTGCATACGACTAGGAATCATTCCCAATCCAAGAAACCAGATTTATATTTGATTACAGATGAAACAGCTTATTAAGCTTGTCCAGACTAAACTGCCTTCTCCTAGAGACATACAGTTTTGTGTTAAAGCTCAGCAGACATACCATGCAGAGGTTTGGTTTTTTCTGTTCATTCTCTAGAAGTAGGTTTAGTTGCATCTGTTATCTAGGTACCCAGTGTCACCAAACTGTTAATTTGGCTTTTGAGAGCAAACAGTAACATGCTCAGTTTTTTTAATGTGAACAGATTCAAAGGATTGGGGAGAAACACAGAAGAAATAGGAGGGAAAGACATAAGAGGGCTGGAAAGCACTGTAATATCCTGTAATATCATTTAAACAAGACAGAACATGCATACACGACTATGTGGGTTCCCTCATGCTCTCTGTTTCAGATGAGTTGCATTAGCTTTCCTGACGCAGACCAGTGAAGATTTGGTGAGAGCAAGTCAGACTGACAAGGTATCACTGCGCAAGTAACGGAGGCAAAGATACGTTAAGAGGGGAGTATTCATGTTTACGTCTCATGCCTTGGAAGAGTTGGAGGAGAGTACTCTTGGAGAAGCTCCCAGAGTTAGTTTATGCAGGTGCAATTTAAGCGATATCCCTCTATCACATTCGCTGATATACAAGACATTTTCCAGTAGAAAGGCATTTGCTCTCAAAGGTACAAAATAAATGAAGTGCTCATCTGTTGGAAGAAAAAAAAACCTAAACCAAAACCCACACAGCATGATTGCTTCAGTCCCTGCTTTGAGGAGAAAAACTGAGGAAAAGCAGTCACACAGTATTTCCTTTCAGTAAGAAAACTATCTATAGAGACTGATGGACTTGAGATCTACAGACTAATCTATCTAGAGAGACACCTTTTAGTTAATGGTCTAGGCTTATCACAGCCACAAAGGTATATAAAAGTTATTTAGCACACATGGCTTCAAATGAAGTATACTGATGCAGGAGCAGGCTAGTCAGCACACTGGAAGTCAGCATACAAATTGTGAAGAGGTCAAGATGATCACTGGCAATAAATGGCATTGATTAAAAATTTCCACAGATTTTCTGGGCAACAATCCAAAACCCACAACTTCATCTTGTCAGTATGTTGGGGTTTTAGGGGT